>JAPYZH010000091.1:0-447453 GCA_030523085.1 Meteorus colon
TCACGCTAGACTCACGCTAGAGTCACGCTAGAGTCACGCTGGAGTCACGCTAGATTCACGCTAGACTCACGCTACATTCACGCTAGATTCACGCTAGACTCACGCTAGAGTCACGCTGGAGTCACGCTAGAGTCACGCTAGAGTCACGCTAGATTCACGCTAGACTCACGCTAGACTCACGCTAGAGTCACGCTGGAGTCACGCTGGAGTCACGCTGGAGTCACGCTAGATTCACGCTAGAGTCACGCTGGAGTCACGCTGGAGTCACGCTAGGGCATACCGTGAACTCTGTCGAAAATGACTCTATTGACGCATGACTCCATCGACACAGAACTCTCTCCTCAGAAGCCTGTCGACCCAGAACTCTGTGGAAGACGCAACTCTGCCGACCCAGAACTCTATCGAACACAACTCCCTTCGACAAATATCCAAGTCGATAAAGTAGAAAAATCAGGAAGATGAAGTCAGTCGTCCGTCTAGCTGAGAAATCAAGAATGGTTTATGGTAGATGAAGTGAAACTGTAGGAACCGGACCAATCGCAGAGATGGCGGAACATTCAAATGGATTGTATAAGAACATGCTAAGAGGTTGGCGTTAATGTATAATTCTCACAAGGTCTGAACACATCGTTACTGTACGCTATAGTTAACGTTCTATAATTCTGCACTTTTTCATTGTTTTGTTTTTGTCAATCAAAGTGGCCTGCGGCTCGACTTATTCCAGTTTACTCAATTCTGTCTGAACCTATTTTACAGAGATCTTTCACTTTTATCTGTAATCATCTGAACGTGCATATGTAAATCACGATTATTTATGTACAATTTTAAATTTCGCTTGTGATACTCCAAAATCAGTGATGGATCCAGATTTTGAGGAATTATCGAACGATGTTAATATTATTCAGCGAATGAAACAATTTTCAAAAGCGATAGATGATATTGAACGTCTAATAACACTGATTGCTGATCCCAATATTTATGATACTCTCACAAATGCTGACAAAATCAAATATAATTTGATGATGTCATTCGCTCTCAATAGTTCATTTTGGATGCATTTACGAGCTGATGGTTTGTATTATCTTTTTATTTTCATCGTATTTGTACTGACAATGCTGTAATATTGCAGGTGTTGATCCGTCGGATCATCAAATGAAGAATGAAAATAATCGGTTGAAGCAGGCAATGTGCAGAGCACAAGAGATAAGGGATAGGCAAACTCTGATGCCGAGGCTAAATAAAGATGTTGCCAACAGATTTATCCGAAATGGTTTATGGAATCCAAATGACACGTGTGAAGAGGGCACCGACGACAATCCAACCGAATTAGAAAAATGGGATGTGCAACTTCCAGATCGGCCGGTAGCTGCGGATAATATATGAAAAACATTCGATTTATATAATAATAATAAAATAATATAGCTTTTTATTCAGATCAACTTAAGTTCCTGAGTTAGAATCCATGATTTGTAGCCATACATAAAAACATTTAATTTATATATGAAATTCAATCAGAACTAATATCAAAGTTCCTTAGTGTGCGTTTCCACGTAGACGATAGGCAGTCTAAATATCGTGTTAAATCGGTACAATATTTAGTCATCATTTTTCCTTCTTAGTTTTCGTATTTCGACGGATGGGAACGTCATGAAGCCTCGCGCTGCTTCTTAGCAATACAGAAAATTTACTATTTGTACTTCCTGGATCGTACAAGGCAGAACCACATGCTGATAGCACCTGCATTCATATTTTATTCCAGCATTGAATTATGATAAATACATTAATACATTAATACAATGAAGTAAATACAGACTAAAAATATCAAAAATTCATATGTATTTTTTTTATTTCACTTCATGAGGGAAGTATTGCATGGGATTGTAGATAATGTCGACATCTACAATACCGATGCAAAAGTTCTATATACATTTATAAATACAGATAATCCATAACCTACCAAATTGGACTATTTTATTGAACACAGCAACGATAGCTTTTTGGATTTTTAATCGAAAGAGGTGAATATTCTTTGGAGAACAAAGAAATGAAAGATACGAAAAGGTATATATAAATTACAATTTACTGTTGAAAGAAGTGAATTCGTATTAGTAATTGATATTGTTCATTTTTTTAGAAAAATTGGGAGAGAGATTAAGACCATTTCATGAACTAATTATTGCGGATAAAATGTCAATGCTGTACCGGAGCGGATGCCTGGTCCTACGTCGAAGTATTTTAAGTACCCAGTTGCGTGATCGAATTAATTGCAGTAGGGAATTTTTATATCTGGACCACAACTCCAAATCGCACTCCCGATATTATCGGAACTTTGCTCATGGACCAAATAGACCTTCGGAAATGAAATCTGTATATGTAACAATTGTGGTCGTACTTTTTTATGGATGTCAATTAAATTGGGATAGGTTTGTGAACGAATAGATTTAAACATAACTTAAAAGCACCACATCTATCGTTGAAGCAAATTCTATTTTCAGAATAAAGAAACGTGTCTTTCCAAAAGTTGATGCTGCTGAAATACTTACGGGAACTTCAGATGAGGAATCGAAAAGGAATCCTGTAGAGCACACAGAAGTAGTGGAGCCTAAGAAAAAGAAGAGCAAGAAGCAGGCAATTGGATTTCGGGATCGAAAGGTTGATACCATGTTTGTCTGCCACTACACTTTATTTTTTCTAGTTCATTATATTTCTGATCAATTGATAAATTAATTCAATTGCTATGAAAAAACGATCATTGATGATCAATATGAGAGAATTTTTGCAGATAATAGAGTATGAAAATAGGATGAGAGCCTACTCGACGCCTGATAAAATTTTTCGATATTTCGCGACAATCAAGATTTCGTCTCCGGAAGGTACCGAAATCTACATGACCCCTGACGATTTCTTGAGAGCTATAACTCCCGGCATGCAACAACCTGAGGGTAAAATTTATCATTTGAATCACGTGTATCTTATGAATATTTGATTGCCACGTATTTCGATATCCATTGTAATAACATATCTCTTTCTATTGGCTTCCGTAATTTTCGTCGGCTCTCCTCGTATTTCACCGAATATTTGATTGTACTCCAAACAATTTTTCCTATTTGGATTTGGAGAATTAAAAATGAAGTGGGCAACCCATTTAACCCTTGTCACCATCTATACCCAATAACCACTAATGCTTTATTTGCATGCATTAACAAATGGACTCTCCTATGGCCAACCTGAAGATAATTGAGTATGAAAATCGTATACGACATTATTCTACGCCAGATAAAGTGTTTCGATATTTCGCGACACTCCAGGTTGTAGCTCACGATACCCATGAGGTTTTCATGACACCTGACGACTTCCTAAGATCAATGACACCAGGTGTTAAACAACCTGATGGTAATTTGTCGAGTTTGTGATATCAACTTTTTTTGGGTTCTTTTTCAATTAATTCTAAAATTCTCATATGGTTTTCTCCTGTCCAAATTTTCATCTTTTATCAGAAAAAAATGCATGTTCCCAGGTCTCGGCTTAGATAAATACAAGAGAGTTGATCCAAAGGTGAGTGTTAGAATTTGAAGTATGACATAAACAATGTAAGGATTCATAATTGTAACATTGATTTTTTCTGCAGAATGCCCACACAAAATTAGAATTGGAATTGAACGAGAACAGCATCTTTTATAAACTCGGCAGTGCGGGCCTCATAACATTCTCTGATTATATTTTTTTGCTGACAGTACTCTCGAGTAATTATAATTTTTTCTTTTTTTTTAAGCATCTAGCGGGTGATTGTATATATTACAATTTTGTATTTCATTTTCATTTTAGCTTCCAGACGACATTTTGAAATCGCTTTTCGTATGTTTGACTTCAATGGCGATGGTGATGTTGATTCAGAAGAATTCGGTAAAGTTGCGACATTGATACGTCAACAGACAAGCATCGGTAATCGGCATCGTGACCACGCCAATACAGGAAATACATTCAAAGGTGTCAATTCAGCTCTAACAACATACTTCTTTGGACCTAATATGAAACAGAAGTTAACGATTGAAAAGTTCCTAGACTTTCAAGAACAATTACAGAAAGAAATACTAAACCTTGAGGTATAGTCCATATTTCTTTTTCCAGTATGAATCATAATTACATTGTTCATCATATCGTTGACTGGTCTTTTCAGTTCGAGCGTCGCAATCCCGACGCTGATGGAAATATCACAGAAGTAGATTTCACAGAGTTGTTATTAGCATACGCAGGTTATCCTGAGAATAAGAAAGCAAAAATGCTCAAGAGAGTTAAAAAGACCTTTAAAGGTATCTCAAAGGGCGTCAGTAAGGAAGACTATTTGAAATTCTTCCATTTCTTGAATAACATCAATGATGTCGATACGGCATTGACTTTCTATCACATTGCTGGTGCTTCTATTGATCAAGCTACATTGAAACACGTTGCTAAAACCGTAGCACATGTTGATTTAAGTGACCACGTTATTCAAGTTGTGTATACAATTTTCGATGAGAACTGTAAGTAAATAACGTGGCTGTGGTATTGAGCAACAGGTGAAGTTTAACTAATTATCTGGTATATGATTAAATTATTTCAGTGGATGGACAACTCAGCAATCGTGAATTTGTCGCAGTGATGAAGAACAGAGTGTTGCGCGGTTTAGAAAAACCTAAAGATACCGGTTTTATGAAGTTGTTACAGTCCATGATCAAGTGCGCAAAAAATACGTATCTATTTGATAAATAACCTTCATGCTCTTGAATAGGAATAACTCGAGTGTATTCGTTGCAAACATAAATTAAAACATCATAATCTTCAACCATTTATTCCAAGAATAAAATGCCTATTATTTTCAATTGTATTTCGCAACTCTATCAATATATATAAATGTGAATAACTGTAATAACAGTGTTTTATTCCAAAGAGTACTTTCATGAAACTACCGTGAGTACTCAAGCATAACTAGAAAGCGATGAGAAGAAAAAAATTTGCTTTCAGTGTGACTGCAACCCATCTTGCATAAATAAGTGAGAGATAAGATATTTTAACACGCTAAAATACCATAGAATTTTGTTCGAGGACTATTCCTAAGACATATATCAATGTATACATTGTATTTATTTCCTGTGTTGTTGATTTTGATACTATTCACTGGCGATGCATGTACTAGTCATGTTGAAGTCAAAACTGTTATGCGCTCTCGAAAACCAGAAGATAATTCATTGAGGCGTGAGTCCATCAAGCCATTTTATAATGGTGAATACTATCAGTAAGTGATCGAATGCAATCTCTATCAGTAATTAAATCAATATTTTGACTCATCATCGTTGATTTGTTGTAGAGATACGTTTTCGGAACATTTATCACCTTTGAAAATCATATTTGGTCATGTTCGCGAAAACCCACAGGAATGGGAGCAACGTTATGAGAGTAGAAACATGGATGAAGGAAGATATCAAGGCAAAGTACGTATAGACTTCATTTTCTATTCTGAGTAAATCTGTACTAATATGACCTCTTGAAAATTTCATCATGTTGGCTAGTTCAGGTTCAGTGGGGAAACCAAAATGGCAATTATGGAGAACATTATTGGGACTTGAATCATAGATAAAAATGGAATGAAGACCAAAATTGACGTTCAATATTCCGTTATTCAATTCTTCGATTTTTTAATAAGTTTTTGATCGGTATGTTGGGACAGGTAATGAGGTGAAAATTTTTGAAATATATATCATGGCAACTAATTATACCAAATCTGCGAGTGTGTGGGATGAAACGGCGATACTTTCACAATTGAAGGACTGCAATATAGGCGAAGAACTGAAAACGCGATTATCGACCGGCAAGAAGTGTATCATAAGTATATATTAATTATTCACGTGACATATTAACATTAGAGAATGAAAAATGATACTAGGCATTTGGGATGAGGAAAGGCACATAAATTACGAGAAATATTGGAGCAAAAAACTCGCATGTCTAGACAGTCGTCATACATCTGAATATAATTTACATATGGATCAAGTCGAAAAAAGTGTCACCAGTATATCGCAGTATCTGAATTTGGAGAATAGACCTGATACTCTTGTGAATGCAATGAAGGTAATGATTGAATGATAATTCCTGCTCCAAAAGTTCAGTAATTCAAGAACGTAGAATATCATGTATAGATTGCAGAATGTTTCGAGACATTTAAAGCTCACCAAATTTTGAAGTGCAATGATGAAGTTGAAAAATTCATTGAGAGTGTGGATAAACTCATGTATAAAGCTGTGCGACCAGATTTGGGCAAAGGTTTGTCGCAACGAAAACCGACAACCTACGCAGAATTGTTCAATCGCAGTTAATTTACCATAAATTGATTGTTCCGAAAATAGCGAAATCACTTTGCTTCTTGTTGTAATGATAATCACTTGAATACATTCCCATATGAAGAGAAATAAACTTACGTTATCGTAATGAATAATGCAGGTGTTTTACATCTCATCCCCACAGTTGGTTACCTGTGAGTATTTTTGTCATGGTAAATCTGTGATGCAGATAATTCTAGCTTCATTCTCATTCGGCCTTAATTCAAGTTTTAGTAATGCATCCATCCTAATAAGCACTGATTCAGTATTACGGAGTATCTACAATGAAATGATTTATATTGAGCAATCCACACAAATTATTCAAACACATGTATATATAATTTCATTTAATGCGAATAGGATAATAGAACCTGTCTGAGTTCATCTTTTATTTTTGGATCCGTTTTTTGCATCTTTTTTCGTTGTGAAAATTCCTTGGCGCTGAATCCGATCAGTTTTTCCAATACCTAGAACATTGATGGACAATCCATTATTTTCCCTGGAGGAATATACACCCTAGCATAGATACTTAAAACTACCTCGGCGGAGAAGATGACGTTGATGTCATCTGACCCATCAGTTACAGATCCCTCTAAATACCAATTTGTATCTTTTTTTGCTAATTTTTGTAATGTCTTCGTTGATGCCCTGATGGTTTTATAAACAACTTCTTTTGTGGGAATAATTTTTTTCACATCATAAATTAGATCGTATTTGTGATTTGATGTTGTTAATTGATTTTTTTCCGGATTACTAGATTTCATGAAGTCAGTTATTTTACTATTAGTTGCTGTGGATTTAACCATCTGCTGCTTGCTAGACGTTTTTGAAGGTTGTACAAATGGTGATGGTCGTGGTTTCCCTAGACTTTTAGTAGATGACTGCACTTTTGAATTTGAAGTGGCTGGAACATCAGTTTTACGTACATTAACGGTTGACAAAGGTTTCGTGTTGGGTTTATTATTTGACAATTTTGATGCATTGGTTGATAAGTCCGGAACATTCAGAGGTTTTGATAAAACGGTGTTTTTATGGGTCGTATGACTGTCATATTCAGTCACATCATCCATTTCAAACTCAGCGAATTCTAAATCACTCATATAATCATGTTGTGGTGGGTCTGAATCCTGGATTTCCAAAGGCGGCGGTGCCACCACGGTTTCTAAATTATTCTCATCAATCATTCCCATCCACTCATCATCCATATCATCAACCACTTCACAATCGTCTTTTTGTTTTGAAGCTGTTATAGGCATTCTGTTTGATGCATCTTTGGAAGATTGACTTGCGGACAATGTTTTCATTGTATTATTAAGTTTTTCAATGTTTGCCACCGCTTCATAATCAAAATCCATATTGTCATCAGATGAATCCTGTGAAGCATCATTGCTTTTCATAATATATATATCTGGATCGGGATTTTCCGGAAGTTGCAGAACTCTTGCCAATACATTCTCTGTTGCATTATTAATCAGAAGACTTTCAATTTCTCCTCCTATCATACAGATATTTTTTTCCTCCAAGAGTATGACCCCCCTTCTACAAGCAACTGGTCCTTTTATCATAACTTTATAACCCGCAACGATTTTACCAAAAGTTGAAATCGGCTTATATTCCACTGCCGTGACATCCTGTACCCCATCACACAGATAAAGGCTCATCATTCTCTTGCCATTCGTTTCCATAGGTCTATATTGTTCCGCGGCCGTTACTTCAATATTCACATTAGAAACATTGCGAATTTTGTCGAGTTGTTTGTATTTTGAAGTTGATATATCATACGCTTTATCGATTTGCAATATATAATTCCCAGGTAATGTAACCAGTTTTTGTTGTCCAATATTTGCTGGTAAACATCCTCGCTCGTTATTTATTTCTCTTAAATCACTCAAAAGCCATTGGTGTATTACCAATGAACGGATCTCAGCTTCGTCTGCCTGTTTATAGTACAAAAAAATAATTAAATTCAACACAATAAATTACATTGAAACATCAGCAATTTTATGACTCACATCAGGGTGCTCTGTTAAGAAGTAATTGAGGCAATCTCGAAGCCAGGTATCATTCATAAAATAATGCTGTGTGGATAATTGTTTTTTAATACTTTCGAAACTTTTCGACATGTTCCAATGATAATCATTTATCACTGTGTTCCACACAAGTAAATTTTTGATAGCTGATACGTGGTTTAATAATAATTCTTTATTTGTTATGGCTCACAATCTCATTCATTCAATGTTGAAAAATGTTTATTTAGGCGGGATGAATGAGAGAATATATACATGGGAGTGTGTGAAGTGCTGTGTACAATAAAGGAATAGTGAAGCAATGAGAAATAGAAAACAGCGCTTCCAGGTAATCCTGTGACGACGCGCTATGCTTCTTCTATAACTATGCAGTCCTTATTCGCGTGTCTTCTTTGGCGCTATTTCTGAATTGATTAAATCATTCCATAATATTAATTCACATCAATAAGGAATTTAATCCTTGTGAATAAATATTTGGAATCATATTTATTGTTTCAATAATATATGTGACGAGCAATCGGAAATGTGGATACAAAGATCATGCGGGGATGTAATGGAATGTAGTTAAAAGAAAAGTAGAAGCAATTCAGTTCTGTAACTCTGATGATTGGGACTTTATTACACTTTTTTACAAGTGCCAGACAATAATAGACAACTATAGTTCAACTGTGCTTTATGATGTGAGTAGAGTCCTCGTCATCTAGACAAAAAATATCTCAGATGTAATTTGTAACATTGAAAATAATAATTTCACAATAATAGAAACTAAATATTGTACGATAAATTGTCGAATTCATGATCATGAGTGAGAAGCAGTAATTATAATAATCAATAAATAATTGAAAATAATTCATAATAGTAGCATCAAGATATATCCTGTATTCATTATATTCATATACATCGCACATACTACAAGCAATTTTGTGATTATTGGTTCTTGTTGCTCGTTTCATTGATCTTTTAATTAGAGTACGTCGCTGATTTGCCAATTTTTTACGAAGACCGTTCGCCTAAATATCACTATTTTTATTTTTAATTATAATTACATTATAATAAATATATCATCGACTTGCCATACTACAGACAAACTATGTTACATGAAATTTCAGGTTTTGTTTCAAACATTTTTAACTCCTCTCACAGTTTGTGTTCCTTTGATTGAACACATTTGAGTAGTTAGAAAACCAATATTATACTAGAATTTAATCGATTTATTCGAGAGCTCTACAAATGAAAAATTTAACAGATTGAAATAGCTTCCAATTTGAACACATTGTGTACGGAGAAATGGATACACAATATCATCACTGGCCACTCTCATATGAATATTTATTTGTAAAACCATGTTTGAAATATATGAGTAAGTTAATTCTTAATACTATCGATGGTCTTTAATTGTATCATATGTATATTGCATTAAATATCATGATATCGGTATATAGTTGAAAAGTTCAAAAAAAGGACGAGATAAAAAAAAATTAATATTTTATAATGATGGAAGTAATACAATAATGCCAAAAATGCTCTTTCCCCATGTTCGAGAAAGAACATATGAGAACCACAGTATATTATGGAAATAAATACTGAATATATTTGGTTTGTGTTATTCATGCGCATCAGCCCCTGTATCAGTATTGTATATACTACTATTTTGGCAACGGTATACGTGATAACAGAGTGATATTCTGATATGACATACCAAGAATTACTGTGTTGTGTTGAATGAAGATTCATTGGTTTGTGCGAATTATGATTGTTGTCAAAGAATGTGTTGGGAAACTACCAATAAGTAAACATTTCATTTCCCAGTCAACTACATCTCTGGATCGTATGTATTTAATGATTAAACATCTGCGGTTTCAACTATATTAATGATCATGAAGTATCTCATGATTCAACCAGTTTCAAGTTTTTCATATTTCTTTTTTGTGCGCGAAATTTCGTACAGAGTTTGATTATTGCACTACCGCAAATCCATGAACATTGTATCTAATGATTGTGCACTTGGTATCCTCGCGATCTCTAGTTCGTTATATATTTTGTATATTTTGCTCTGTCATGTAACTCAAAATACTGATACGGTTTCAAAACAATGCAACACCTCCATTCATTCAATTCATTTATAATTCAACGACACATACTGTAAAAAATATTCTTTTCATTTTCTCGACTTGAAGTTTCACTGAAGACACTGTTGTTCAAATTGTATATTTGATAAATCATTTCTTGAACGACACTAATCTCTAAATAAATATCAGCCATACTCATTGAAACATTTTTGTCTCATTACAAATGCATGCATCGATCCAATGCTGTGCCGTCTGATGAACGATGTATGGAAAGTGATATCGAGTCTACTTGTAGTGCTTTTTATTAGCCATTTACTCGACGAGTTGAACACTCAGCCTCGATATAATCTCTGAACCTTGTGATGATTATCATGATTCCATATTTCCAGCAGCAATAGAAACCACTGAGGACCATCATCTTCCATTTCCCCTCAATCATTAATTCTATATTGACACCTGTTCCGTTTCATGTCATTTCCTATTCCTGATTGGAATATCACCTTCTTCGATTGTTGATGAATTCCGTCGTTCACATGACATTGCTGCGTTGGCGCGCGATATACGAACCGAAATCAAGTTGTCAAACTTGCAAAATCAAAAGGAAAGATCTGGATTGAGCAAAGGATGGAAATAGAAATGTATAGATCCCTTGAAGCCTTTTACAAGCTGTTTGAATTAATCGTCATCAGAGGATTCAGTAGAACTTTCTGGCATGGAGCTGAACCAATTGCCACGGCCTCCAGTACTTCTAGCGAATTAACGAATACATACATATTAATATATACCAACCATTATAAGTATCATCAAACCTTTTACCTTGTGCGTTGACGAGTACTAGTTGGAAGCGTCAGAGAGGTTCGGTAATACTGTGATGGAATGTTCGTGGCAGTTTCTTCTGGCCTTCTATGTAGTGTCATCGTTTCATGTGGTGAAGTGACTAATTCATCCTCGTTATCTAAATAATAACGAGAACCAGTGGCACTCTTACAATTTTCACACTCGCTTCTATAGTCATCTGTGTCATCATGTAATGTTGGAAGGGCTTGCATACTGCATGTGCAAGTAACAGAATCGAAGCTACCATCTTGATTAACTTTGGTTGTGGCTGTTGTCGATGATCCCTATAGGATAAAAATTGGTTATAAATTACATGTAAAATTGATTATTATTCATTGATTTGCTCCTTACATTCTTACTCACCGTTCCTTCAACATTTGTTGCAAGCTCGCTATTATCAATTTGTCCGCCTTTTGATTGAGAATTTTGGGGTCGTGATAATGTCGGCAGTGATTGATGATCATACACTCGTGCAGTCTGTGGTGTAATTTCGTTGCTGGGAACAATCGATGGCGGCGCATATCGTGGAGAGCGTTGGGATGATTCGAAATCACCAGATGTAGGATTGAAGAGAGGTGTGACCGATTGATGAGCGACAAGATCACGACGCAATCTAAAATTACTGCTAGTTGCCAGTGTGCGCGGTATAGTGCGATGAATTGATATACCACTGACGTTTGGTAAAGTAGCGGAAATTGTGAAAGCACTCCCTTGTCTTGGAAGTGTAATATGACGACATTTTTCCGAATAATTTTGAGAAGGAATACCACCAGGACCATTCGTATGTTCCGTTGTCGGATTGCTAGGTACTGACATTAATATAGGAGTAGTATTCTCGTAAACATTCGTTTCCACATTGTAATTTAGAATTGATGGACCTGTATAAAATCCGGTAGTCGTGTTTTCCCCTGTGTGATTTAATTGTTGATGACACGTAGTAGTATGCGTGTCGGAAGAATTGAGGGCCCTTGTAGCGCTTGAAATCGAAGATGAAGGACTTGCAGCGTTGTAATTTGAGAGAGTTGGTGAATTTGGTTGCAAATTATTCTGAGCTGCTGCGACCAGTGTCATATTCGAATGACTCGTGTGTGATGTTAAACATGAATTTGGTAAATTCAACGGTGACAAAGCATGCGGACTTATGTTCAATAAAGCTTGCTCTGCCCGAGCTGCAGCTACTGCCTCTTCATATGGTGGCGGTGCTTCGCCACGAGGAAAATAGTTTCCTGGCGGTTTCCATAATGGATATCCACCACTGCACGCCATATCATCTAGTTGTATACCGGGTGGCAATGCGCTACGCTCTAAATAGCCCATGGCACCCAAATTTCGTTGCTCCTCTGCCAACTGACGACTCTGTCTTCCTGCTACGCAAACTGACAAATTGAGAAAAGTACAATGGATATATTCGCGAGATAATGCCCGCATCTAATTATAATTTATCTGCGAATATGTATGAATGTAAATTTATTTTTATCCTTACCCCGAATTTTTCTTTGTCGCAATCGGTGAATGAGAAAGAAGAGAAGACTGAGGGAGAGGATGGCGGTGATACAACTGGCAACTAATTTCAGTCCTAGATCATAATTGGCACTAGATTCCCCAGCATTACCTTCTATCCCATCTGTTTTATCATTTGTCACAGAGGATAACGTGTCATCCAAGCATATAAACTCACAGCATGGCGTACCGATTCTGAAGGATTTGCAATCTTGCTTAGGTACTGATTTCTAAAACAAACCGAGCAGAAAAATTATCTCATTTATTATTGAATTCAATGCAATGCTATTATATACATATATATGTCTGTTGATGAACACCTGAGACAATCTGCATATGACTGCTTTGCACCATTTAGGGTTACCATTGTCACACACACAAAGTGTACAAGGCTCAGGAATATAATAAAATCCACTGTCATATGTGTGTCCTTGTATATCTTTGCATACTCCTCCTCCACCCTCAACACGACCTAACATATCAGTATTTAAATTAGTGATTGGGCTATATACATCGTAATTCGTTATTCCACAATAATTAGTGTACGGAAAGAAAAAATACTGAAAAATTATATAAAGAAATGATGCTTTGAATGCTCACCACTAAGATGCAAACTAAATGTAAGGACTGCATAACCAAAGAGGTCACCGCTTCTATATCTCATTCTCGGTTCGTTATCTCATCATAATCTTCGTTTTGTCGTGCACCCTGTATTTGCACTCGTTTAATGCTCGTTACTTTCGAGGTAATTTGTTGTTTTTCAATTGATGTCACTTTATCGAGGACACATTAGTGGTCAGATGAATTAAGATCGCGCGGGCGCGATCATGAATTCCACATTCTTCCAACTCTCAACATTATAATTCCTGTCGTTTTTCACGACAGTGCCTGACTGTCAAGTTTATATACGAGTGGTTATTGGTTGAACAGGGAGTGACCGTCACCACACTTTGCGTTTTGTTTAGCTAATTGTCGTTATGAATGTTTTCAATGGGCACCATATCTGCGGAAATGTGTTACGATGTATGATCGATTTGTGAGCAGAGCACATCCCTTGAACCCACAAAATCCACAGATGAAAATCAAAAGATCGAATGTGATGAAATGAGGCAGGTAACAAGTCGCAGGTCGAGATGATGGTGGCCACCAAGTTTCTCGTTTTTTTCACGTTCCCCTCTATTTCCCTGCAGTTTCTCTCGCTCTTCACTATACACTAGATCACCACCTTGGTTACTTCGTATGACGTAATGGACGAAGCCAGATAAAGTGTAGTAGCATGCGCATATTACAAATATTTATGCGCGCGCTATTTTACCTCAATTTTACTTCATTTTGCTCGGCTATCTGACCATAAACGAGTTGGCGCCAACTATTAATATTTTCTAATAAATTATATATGAAAAAATTTCTCTTAAAATTCTCCTTCAGGATCCTCAAATGCTCTAGTTGTAAAATCGAAATACAATTCATTATTCGTAATTGAAAATGCAAAATTTGATTTTCTATTATTCCACTACATGAACATCTTTTTTCATGGCTCATATTGTTGAAAAATTGTTCCAAAAACGCTCAATTAGAATTTACCATTGTTTTAGTTGGAAAATGGAAATTTAATTAGTTATTCGCAATCAAAAATCTGGGATGATGACGTCATAACTGTACACAACGATGGTGTATTATATTTATGTAGGTATGGTAGGAACCGACAAGTGACTGTAGAATATAAAAATCCCTGTATTACCATCACGCGCAATGCTACTGACGCTGCAAACTATTTTTAACCACGATTTTATACGAGCGGCATCACACTAACAGCGGATAGGCGATGTTTTTCAATGTGAGACTAAGAAAAATAAAACTGTAATTGAAAATACGAATGACCAATTTATTATTTGTTACAGAAAAAAAATTCATTATGTCCAACTGGATGGTGACATACATTTGTGCCGCTGACGAATTGAAAGTTCGTTAGAAAACAAAGAAACGATGGGGAGCAATTGTTTTTATTGGTTTTTTTCTTTTCAAATAGTATTCAACGTCTCGGAGGTACTCAACACATCAAATTATCCGGCTTACTTTTCTCCTACACTGGTAATGACTGATACAATTACAATGGGTAAGTCTTAAACAAAAAGTTTGATACATTATGAAATTAGGAGAGGAGAATTAGATGAAAAGTCAATTAAATAACAGGCAAAGAAATCCGATTTCCCACTGTATGCGGAAGAATACGTCTTGAATGGTAAAAAAAATATGAATAGCAGGAAGAATGTGCATTGTCGTGAAAAATTATACACACATAACGCAACGTACGTTGCAAAAACTGTCAAACTTCCTGTCTGTTATAAACTGAATAAATTTCCGAAACAAACTTGTATTCCACGTCCCTGTATGATAAAAGAAGAATGGATGACTTTCGTATCAGCTCCTAAGTATATATATCGGATATGATGTTAATATATGTATTAGCTCAAAATTTTTATTCATTGCTGATTTGATTGTTCAATGTTTAGTCGAAAGTGTATTCCACACTTCAGAAGTATGGATGATAAAACTTCGGAAGCAATTACAATGCGCATAAAAGAACTCGGGCAGGCACCAAGGCAACGAATGGTTTCTACTCTGAAAGATCGTACAGCCTTATTGCCGACGCCAGTTGTAGACCGATCGACTAATGTTCTGGGAACTGAATCTTCGTTTTCACCAGAGTAATTTGCAGATGAAAAATTATGCATACATTTCAAAATATGTTCAAATTAATTCTATAAATTTTTGCTCCTGCATATACGACAGGCAAGTTGAGAAACTGTTCCAAGCCAAAAAAAAAAGGAAGAAGCGTGAGGGAAAGAAGAAAAAACAACCAGAGCAGTCTCGAATATCTGTTGAAGCTACACCGGGGCAAACATACGATAAGGATGCCATTATTTGTCAATATTCGATGGCAGAGGCTTTGCTAAAAAGTGTCCTTGAATGGAAATGTAACATTCCGAGAGATGAATTTCAAGATATTGCTCGTGTTATTTTGAATCGCTTGAAAATATTATTCCACGTTACGTCTATAGACAACGATGCACGAAGAGGCCAGCAAATGCATCTTTTGGCTGATATTATAGCTGCTTGGATTGCTGGAATACTCTTTGAAATCAAAGAAGTAGAAGAAAGAGAATTGAATAACAAGTCTGATACAGTGGATAAGATATTTGAAAAAAATCCTAACACCGACGATGATGAAGCCGTCATTGATATGCAAAATTTCGGCGATGCTACATCAACAGAGTCGGGTGATGACGAATATTATGAAGTTGCCAATGAAGATGAAGAAGAACGTGATGATGATGCTTGGCAAGGATAGTGAAAAGACAGCATAGCCGAGGGTGTAAACCTCGAAGATAAGAAAGGAAATATCAGCCCGAGAAATAACATGAGAATACTCATAAAGAGCGAATGTTGACTATGCCATTAGAGAATGTAGTCATAAGCCAGAAAGTCAAATGCTAGTCGAAGTTTATGATGATGCGATTGATGGAACTGCCATGGCAGATGGTGTGTTTACAAACTTCGCCAGTGAGAGATACAAGCAACTGGTATCGCCCACAGAAGAAAGTGGAATTGTAATCTTTCATCTGACAACAGTTTCATGCTGACTCCATTAACTGGAATCCAAACAATTCGATAGTACTAGCTGAATCTAATTTGGGTCGAGACGACGAAAAAAACTACCCATCGTATTCAATTGACCAGAGTGAAATCAATCCAAGCTTTTGAATTCATTATATGTGGCAGATTAATGAATAAAATGGTACCGTTCCGACCCGCGGCCAGCATTGGAGAAAGTTAAGATATATAGAAAGAGGCTTGTATTCAGTATATCTCGTATATACATACATTAATCCACGTTTGATACTTCACAAATTTTTCGATATTTAATCATTTTTACCGCAAAAAAAAGGAGTGAATTACCACTAAAATATTAATCTGCGCATACAGCTACTTTCTACAATTTACGTTCCATTACGAATCAACTATGCTCCCATTCACTCTGCATAGCATTATATACATCAATGTACGCTGTTTGGATGTATGTATGTAACGGCATATTCTAGGATATGGAGAAAGCGAAAGTTAATTTGGGCACCCGGAAGTTATCGTCATTTTTGTTTTTATGTTGTATGATTCTGAAATATCTAAAGGTTTTATTCATTGATACACGTTAACACATTCATTTTCTAACGAAATATGACAATTATCTTTCAAATTGCCTTAATAATGTATGGATATATGGAAACAATGATATATAAACCAATAATATGAATAATTCAACATAAAATATCGTCAGAATAATGTTGATGACCACGACAGTCTGTGGTATCATGAAATCTCTGGAACTTGTACTGGTCAATTTCTTTATTTGCATTATTTCCATAATGCTGTGTTCATCGGTATTTACGTGGCGTCGTTTGAATTAAACAACCTAGTTTTCCACTATACAGTCGGTACCTAAGTGTGCCAGAGAAAGAAGCTGTAGATATGTTCATCGCGCAACTGTATTCAGGAAGAATGAAAGAAAGTGCGAGGTGCTGCGAGAGGCGAAGACTGTGAGGTAGATATATTATCACATAAAAAAAGTGGAGGGTATACTTGGGTATACCTAGCCATGACATTGCGCGCGCGCGTTGTATTCATCGTTGCTGCCGCACGAGAGAATCGACCGCGTGCACTCATGTGTTCATGAGGAAGGCGAAGCCGTTTTAGTGAAATCAAGGTTGAATTATTCGTTCAATTTCGTGTGATAAAGTGTTACTACTTCATCAACGATTGTATGACAGCCGACCCGATAAAAAGTATTGTGGTACTGCAATATTGATTTTGATGTTACATCAATTTGTCAGCTTTCAACACCTACTTGAAGTCATTGCGACAATATATCTATGTGAGTCTATGATAAGTAATAGAAAATATTTAGATCAATGATAAAATTCATATCATATCCCAATATTCTTCTGCTTGAATCCTTTTCACTTGCATATTCACTATTACACTCATTATTAAATATATAATAATGAATATAATAATGAGTATTTATATACATGAATATGTATTAAATGCCATCGAGTGACAATACAGTGATGTTTGCTGATGCTTTTTTGTATTAACACTGACTGTACGAGTACGAGTGCTTATGTGGTAATAGCACCCGAAGACAAAACTGAATGATAATGTTATCGCGGCTAAATGGTGGGGCGACTGAACAGTTAACAATGCGCAATATCGTTGGACAGTTTTTGAATAAATGGAGTACCCCCGTTATAGAGACAAGGCGTTTTGTGGCGCACTCATTCGAAATAATATTTGATGCGTGATATACATTCAGTTGTTTCTTGACAGAATGGCGTTAGGTTGTTGGGAGAAACTTGCTGTGGTGATTGTGGCTGCGCTCGGTCTTCGCATAGTTGTAAGAGTTTCAGTGGTCATCTGGAAGAAATTTATTGCTCCTGCATTAGGCCGTGGTGTTGATGTTACAACTCAAGGAAAATGGGCAGTTGTAACAGGTGCCACAGACGGTCTTGGTAAGGCATTTGCGCAGATCCTTGCGTCCAAGGGCCTCGACATTGTTCTCATATCGAGATCACTGCCGAAACTTGAGGATGTTGCAAAGGAACTCAGAACTACTTATGGTGTTGATACACGTATCATCGAGGCAGATCTCACAGAAGGTCAGTCAGTGTATGCACGAATCGCCAAAAATATCGAGGAGCTGGAGGTATGAATTCAATGACAACTGAATTATATAACTATCTTTTCGTTCATTGACGTAAAAATGGTTTTAGGTCGGCGTTTTAATCAACAATGCTGGCGCTAGTTATGATCATCCAGAAATGTTCACCAATGTGTCAGAGGAAACTATTGCAAGAATATTGCAGTTAAATGTGGCTGGAACAACGGGAGTAGCAAGAGCCGTCCTACCAGGGATGATGGAACGCCGTAAAGGTGTTATTATTAATATAAGTTCCACAGCTGCAGCAATACCGAGTCCGTATCTATCGGTTTATGCTGCCAGTAAAGCATTTGTTGATAAGCTCAGCGCTGATCTTGCTGCAGAAGCTGCACCCAGAGGTGTAACTATTCAATGTGTTCTTCCGGGACCGGTCGCTACAAAAATGTCGAAAATCAAGTATGTACAACGCAAGAATTCTTTCTTCGCTGTTCGTGATTCCTACTCTCTTCTTTTTCGCGCATCTAAACGCATGCATATATTTTCAATGTCCATAGAAAGGCGACATGGATGGCGCCGACACCTGAAAAATTTGTTGAAGCCTGCTTGAAGACCGTTGGAATTGAATCCAGAACGACTGGATACCCTCCGCATTCATTAATTATCGGCATAGTCAGCGGATTACGTTGTATTTGTGAACGAGGTGCAGTATGGCTTGTCGCAAGGACAATGTTAAATATTCGTGGCCGCGCACTTCGCAGGAAACCCAACAACAAAGATACTGATGAAAAATTAATGACTGAAGTTGCTCCAAAACACGAAATAGGTCTTGACTGATGATTTAAGTAGGTTGTGTCCAACTGTAATACATTTTCATACCCATTGTGTATATTTAATATAAACTAAGTTGCTTCTATTGAAACATATGGTAATATTGTTATCCTTATTATTCCATCATTATAAAATGGTACGCTCCGATCGTGAATATTCACGAGAGTAGCAAAGGTCGGAAGTTCTGTGACGCAAAAAGTTGAATATCAAATTATTCAACATCGTTTATTTCTTCATCCACATTGTTCACTTGACGGAATTTCCCATTACCTATTAAAAATTTTACATATTTGCATCTTTGATCAATGCAATAAATTTATCAGCTGCGTCAATCTATTAATCAGGTTAACGCAATAAGTTCACCTTAATATATGCGCAAGTTTCTATTATACATCCAATAGTTGTATTGGATTTTGACGGGGAGGGGACTGCGGAGAAGTAAAATTCAATACTATGAATTATTGTTCACCAAGTATAATATCGTGTTTATCATCAACTACAACAGTACTATTACAAATATTGAAATCAAGCGGAAGCCGATAACGAAATTGGTCACCCAGAATTGTCAAATATTTCATGAGAATGGTATTGCTCATTATGTTCGTGCATGCATGAGATTGGACTTTCAGTAAATTCATAAAAGTCAGGACTGTTTCATTCATTACTATATTTAGGAATATTTCAGATCCATATGCAATTTTACCTTGTGCCACGCAATTATTCTCTTCATAGCATGCCAAATTCACAATTAATTCAATACCACTTCGAATGGTTTCTGCAGACGTCATTGATACATTCTTTCAACATAAAAGAGCATTCACGTCAATATGTCTAGCCGAGTAGATGAATGTAGTTATACATATCATGCATATGCATTTGTACAATTATGATGATAATAATACCTCATGCATTGGAATTATATGACCTGGACGAACAAGAATCACAATTTGACCTTCAGTTACTGGTATTGAGACAGTCTTTGTACCGGATGATGATGGTCGGATTTCTACACCATCTTCCAAATGGCGCCAACCATGCATTGCCAAATCACTTGGTACTCTCATTTGTAATTGCCTTGTATTTGGTAATGTTACGAGACCTATATGAAAATTAGTGTACACGAAACTATTTGACGGAGATAGGTTCACAATGATATAAATATTACCTATGAGAAGACAAGAACCCCATAAAAATTGATCTATATTATGAGTTTCATTTATGAGTGGTTCCCGAGGATAATGGAATTGAACAGGCGCAAGCACAGGTTGCCCCGAGTTGAAATACTCTACCATGAGGGTGTATTGATAGGTGATGAACCTTGTTCGTAGTTCAAGGAATGCTTTAGCATATTTGGAGGAACCAACGGTAATACAACTGCCACCAGGTAAATATTCTGGAATGGCTATCACATATGGGAAGACAACAGCTGCGCCATACCATCTGCATGTTATGTAGAAATAAAAACAGGAAATAACAGTATATGGAAAACATCAGAGAAACATTACTTGTATAATAAAATTATAATTTTCCATTGAAAGTTCCTACCTGGCACAAAGTTCATCAGTCATATGAGGTGATGTATGACTGTTACAGACATGTATTATCGGCGGTAATTGTCCTACAAGGCCGCTTCCGATTCCTCGATTAATGGTGGCTCGCAGAGTGGCCCAACCAGCTTTTTCATCGTCAGTATCATGTGGTAAAACATCTTTCGATAGCAATGGATATGCATCTTGATGTATAAAGGCACGAAATTTATTGGCATATGCATTGTGTGTGGTATAATGCGATGATACAACTGTCGAAGTGAGATCGTAGGGTATCGTTCCTTCCACCATCAATCGTCCCAATTCCTGACGTCATGAATCAATGTCAGTACATGCTGATATGAAAATAAAAATTCAAATGTTCACTACCTTTGGTATATAATCAAATTGCGAAAAATTATATGTATGAACATTAGTATCGTCTTTTGGCCAGGCATCACGAATGATTATAAGTTTAGACGTGCTAAAATTGGTAGTATAATCTGTAACATAATTCTGTAAAACTTCGTGAATTCTTTTATCTGACCACTCTGGATAAGCGACATTCGTCCCTCGGAATGATCCAAAATAGATCTGCGATGAATTTTTCAGTATGAGTGACGAATTTTCCAGTTCGGATAGTAGAATATCATTTTTTGCGAGTAACTGGAGTTTGGAAAAATTCCTTCTATATTACATCATTAATTAGTGAACACAGGAAACAAAAAATCATTGTTGGATTTATTCAAAACTTGCCATTGGCGTGAGATGTGGCACAAGTTGTTTTCCAGCATTGTTTAAAATATTTTGTGACTGAATTAATAGTTTCATTTCAGTCTCATTGAGCATGGCATCTAAGGTGAAACAAAATTGCCGATGGATACAATGAGTGTCCCAGGGTATCTGTAATTTTTCAGTATTCGTAATAGTGTTATTTATTGATTTCTCTATAGATTCATCAATGTACTCCAGATCTGGGCACACGTGAAGGCCGAGACTAGCTGCTGCAATAGCAATTGGTATAGTACTATTCATTTTCATTATAAGACCATCATCTTCGAGTGATTTGTGCAGCCGTTTTATTGTTTGTTGTGGGGTTGAACCAGCAATAACACGGAGAGATATCTCTTCAGGCATAGATATGCCTTTGAGAACGACCAAATTGGAGTCTCCCATTACCTGAAATATTATTCTGTACTTCACTGCTTATAATATTACCACCAATTTTTTCATAATGAATATTCTACACACAATTGATGATAGGAATCATGGTTTGAGAATAGCGAAAAAAAAAGGATTGATTGTAGTGGCGTACCTGAATTTCCATAGGACCTGAATAGAGCACATACCAAGCGAATGCTTCGCCTTCCAATGTTATCCCGAAAAAAGCTGGAATTTTACTACGTCCATCATTATTATACAACCAATCACTAGTTCCTTTTAGGTACGTTGATTCCAATCCATAAAGTGTAATATTAGTCATATGAATACTCCATTCCCAATACGTATTGGTGACAATTAGTGGACCCAAAGCTGTATTTAGCAAATGTATCTTCGTGGAATTAGGGCGATGACGCAAAACAGTAATAGAGAACGCAGGAGAATTGATCAAGACAGTGAATCCTGAATTAACCACTGACTCAGTAGCATTAGGTAATTTTTTTTTTGGTTTTTCACAGTTCAGATTTAATTGTAAATATTCAGAATCGACCAGCGTGACATGAAAATATAGAGATGCCAAGCTCCTACTACCCATTGGACTGTATTTTCGTCGAGGACTTAAATGGACACCTCAAATATATTTAAAAAAATAAAATTAAAATTGACTGAATTAGTTGAAACGAATTTAATGATTCAGTTTTCATTTAAGGCGAATAATTTTTACCTTGATAAATATCTGTATTCGTATCATTGTCACGATAATAACTGTGTTTTGAAGGTATGGAATGAAAACAATTGTGGGTCTCATCACTCCAACAACATCCAGCCATCAAACATGTCTGATAATCTGATTTTCTTCCGGGTAAACATTCTACTTGATAATTTGGTTTAATATTACATGTTGTGTTCCAGTTATCGTCGGCATCATCCAATATCAGAATCATAACTATGTACACACTTGCGGAAAACACCGTGCCCACAATCAATGACGAGACAACATATTTGGTGAGAGGCGAGAGAAGAATACGATCACGCGTCCTCACCATCATGCAAAGTGTATGGCACGACAGGAATTATTATACTATTATCGAAAAAGAAAAAAACCACAAAATATTCATTCGGATTGTCTTCTGAGAAATCTTCTCATTTACAAACTACATAATAAACCAAGACTATCACATACAGAATTTCTTATCCAATTACTGCCTCTGAACGTTATCGATTGCCATTATCGAACCGCAAACGTTTTCTCACGATAAGCTATTCATTTTTAATTTGACTATTTGCAAGAAGATAACGATTGAATTGTAACATTTTGTTATATCTAAATTGCACTTTATTCATTCGATATTTCAACATCAGATAATTGTATATTGTTCATTATTGCAAGAAAATTCATTGACAATGTGCAATTGCTGTTATATCTATATACATACATCATGAAGAGCTTGAACAATTCGTTCTGCAATAGGATTAAATAATTTCAGATTATAACAATGCGTGTTTTTTTTGCCCTGCATGACGACGACCTCTGGCAAATTGACTAGCAATTTCCTGTCCTTTAGCAATCAATGCAGTTGGATCCGGAATATTTCCCAAACCTTGCATTGCCAAATTTCCAGGATTACCACCACCCATCATTCCACCTGGTCCACCACCCATCATGTCTCCTGGATTAGGTGCTTGACGTACTACCTGTTAAATTCGATGGTGTACATACAATAATAATTGCAATTGGTTAAATTATTATCCATCAAACTTTATTACATACCCGATATTCGCTGCCTTCTTGTGGTTTAGGCATACCTGTTACCACCTAGCAAAAAATATTATCATTAATTTATTTACTTTCATGCAAAGAAGATGTTGATTGATCGTTTGGTATACTTACAATTACTCCACAAAGGCACAGCAAAATCACACTCTTTATCATCTTGAAACCCGTACGTTTTCAAAAATTATGTGTACACAAATATTCTGATGTGTCTAATGATTCGCAGTAAGATTTTTGCAAGCTTTATATAGTAAAAACTCCGCTATAGTTATTGTTGTCATCTATTGTGACAAGAAAAATAGATATAGATTCGTACGTATGATATTTAAATCAAAACATTATTCTAGGATGATTACGTGTGACAATGATTGTTAGATAAAACTCAATGTTGCAAAAATTATTTCCTTCCATATCCAATTGGTCGACAATGTGACATAACATGCAATTATATGTATAAATAAGGATCAAGTATAATTATTCTTCATGAAATATTTGTTATATAAAAACTCGTGATCGGACATAATTAGTTTTTATATAATATTCGAGGAAAACGTAAATAATAATGATAATAGTAACTAATAGTTGATAATAATAATAATAATAAAAGCGATAAAGAAGTGTAAAGATAACAAACAATCATTACCTAATTAACAGCCGGTTTGAAATTTGGTACTTTGCGCGCTGTTCATTCAGTCGATATTGAAGATCACAATTTTACCATATGAGTTTTTACAGTATACAATATATAGACAACATGTGTTGTCACATAGTGAGTAGTGGCAGTTATACATCGGCTCAGTTCTCGATAAAAAACAAAAATTTGTAGGCTATCTTATATGAAATTAATCTCTGTGGAAATTGTTTGAAGGTATATATGAATAATTTGGATATCGGACGAAACTCACTGATTAATTCTTGGTGAATATAAAGAACGGAGAAAAAGTCGGAATGACTCGCAAGTCTGAAGTGATGCCAATGAAAATTGTTGAGGTTGTATTATTGTTCTTCAACGTGCCATACATTGATCATTATTCCTTGTTTAGAGGAATAGTTAAAGTAAGTTCTGCTTGACATAACAAAAATAAAGGAGGAAGGAGGTATAGAAAGTGTACAAAATAAAAGAAGAGTGACATAGAAATATAAAAAATGCGATTAGTTGATTTAGAAAAAATTCGATCATTGCAAAATGATCCTACAAATATCCGGAATATTTGTATATTAGCCCACGTGGATCATGGCAAGACAACACTGGCTGACTCATTGGTGGCGAGTAATGGTATTATATCGACGAAGCTCGCTGGCAAGCTCCGATATATGGATAGTCGCAGTGACGAGCAGCAGAGAGGCATAACAATGAAATCCAGCTCTATTGCGCTCTATCATGTGTACAATAGCAAAGAATATTTGTTGAATGTCATCGATTCACCAGGTCATGTTGACTTTGCATCTGAAGTATCCACTGCCGTGAGGCTTTGCGACGGTGCAATAGTTATTGTGGATGTAGTTGAAGGTGTATGTCCACAAACACGCAGTGCCTTGTCTATGAGTTATGTTGATGGATTGAAACCACTGTTAGTTATGAACAAAATAGATAGATTGATAACCGAAATGAAATTGACACCCCTTGATGCCTACATTCATCTCACCCAAGTTTTAGAGCAAGTAAATGCAGTAATGGGTGAATTATTCGCTAACGATATGATGGAACGCGAATATAAACAGGAAGAGACATCAATAAGTAATGGGGCGGACGTTATGCAACGTCCTGTGACAGATTGGCAGTCAGCATTAGAAGAGAGTGATGATTCACATTTGTATTTTTCACCAGAAGAAGGAAATGTACTGTTTACCAGTGCTGTAGATGGATGGGGCTTTGGTATAAAAGAATTTTCTAGGATATACGCTGAAAAATTGGGATTCAGCGAAAAGATATTGCTTAAAACTCTGTGGGGAGATTATTATTTAAATGCGAAAACGAAAAGAATAATGAAAGGTGCTCAAATGAAAACTAAAAAACCTCTATTTGTATCGTTAATACTTGATAATTTGTGGAATTTGTATGATACGGTTTTGATTAAGAAGGATAAAGAGAAAATGTGTAGTATGATGGATAAGATGAATGTCAAATTAACAACCCGAGATCTGAGGATAACAGATGCCAGAGCTCAACTCCAGGCAATCATTTCTCAATGGCTTCCACTTTCAAGGGCTTGTATAAACATGGCTTGTGATAAAATACCGGCACCTCACAATTTGTCACATGAAAAAGTTGAGCGCCTCATGCGTGGTAATGCCGAATTTTCAACGCTTCCTGCAGAAACACAGCGACTGAAGGACGCATTCCTTGCATGCGATTCATCATCCGCGGCTCCGATAATCGCTTTTGTATCGAAAATGTTTTCTGTTGAGCGGAAAATGCTTCCTGAATTTAAAACTAAACCACTGACTCATGAAGAATTGGCGCATCGTCGCGAAATAGTTCGACAAAAACATGCAATGAAATTAGAGCAAGAAAAGCAACGGGATGAAAAACAACTTGCCGACCAACATGAAAATAGTACACCAGTGGATGATCGGCTAGTTGAAAATGAAATAATGCCAGAACAATCGCCAAGTGACTCGAATGTTCTGATAGGATTTGCTAGAGTATATTCAGGTACAATAAAAGAAGGTAGTGAGTTGCTCGTATTAGGCCCAAAACATAATCCTCATACAGTAGCGAAACGAATTAAAATCGGTGAATCAATTGAACCTGCAACGTCATTAAAAGAATTACATTCTGGTTGGCATGTTACAAAAGTTGTTATAACTAGACTGTATATTTTAATGGGAAGAGAGTTGGAGAGGGTTGATGAAGTTCCAGCCGGAAACGTTGTAGGTATTGGGGGACTGGAGGAGCATGTATTAAAAACGGCGACATTATCCACAAATATTTTTTGTCCATCGTTCAAAGAGCTTACATTATTGAGTGTGCCAATTCTTCGCGTGGCTTTAGAACCAAAATCCTCAAATGATTTGCAAAAACTTATCAATGGATTAAAATTATTGAATCAAGCTGATTCTTGTGCATTGATACATATCCAAGAAACTGGAGAAATTGTGTTGAACACTGCTGGTGAAGTACACTTAGAGCGCTGTCTGGAAGATCTCAAAACACGATATGCCAAAGTTGATATTAATGTATCTGAACCGATTGTACCATTTCGTGAGACTGTTGTACCGCCACCGACGATGGATATGGTAAATGAAAGCATAGAAAGGAGGAATGAGGATGGGCCATTAGAATTTTCAACTGCGAATCGTCAATGTTACTTCGAAATTGATGCCAGACCATTACCAGAAAAAGTGGCAAAGTTACTGGAAAGCAATGCAGATCTTATAAGGGAAATGGATTTGCATTGGGAACGATTGGGAAAGCAGCAGTTGGACGATCCTGTTGAAATCTTACAGAATGATACAGCTAGCAGAAGACAAAAAAGCGTTCAGGCGTTTCGGGATGATTTGGCAAACGCATTCACCGAGGCAGGGTGGGGAAACATTATGGACAAAATATGGTCCTTTGGACCAAAGAAGTGTGGGCCAAACATTCTACTCAATGAAACTGATTATAAACGTATGCCCTTCTGGGAACGTCAGCTCACAACATCAGATGATCCCAGAGCTATGTATGCTTATCGACAATATATAGATGCAACAATAGAATAATTTTCTATTCCATTTCTTCCTGGTATTTATTTATACATATATAATTTATATAGATATGAGAGTAGTATCATCAATGGATTCCAACTGGCAACCCTTGCTGGACCGTTATGTGAAGAGCCAATGATGGGAGTGTGTTTTGTAATCAAAAAGTGGAAGATTAACGATGATTCACAGAGGTATATAGATAAAATGTCATAAACGTCCACAATATATAACATATATGGCATGAACAATTACGTATTTTTCCACTTTTGGTGTTATTGCAGTTGTGAAAGTGGACAAGGAAATCTTAGTGGTCAATTGATATCGGCAATTAAGGATGCCTGCCGACGTGCTCTCAGTATGCGAAGACCACGTCTCGTTACTCCAATGTATTCGTGCAGTGTTCTTGTCACTTCTGATGTCCTTGGTGAGTCATCACATTTCTTTCAATATGAATACGCTACTTTATTTACAAAACAAGCTTACACTGAACACAATTATATCGGATTTGATTCAGTTTAGTTCTCGATGAAAAGTTCTCTCTTAATGTTTTTTTTTTCTGTTGTTCGAAAGTAGATTGAATGCGCGAATAAATATCTTGAATTAATATGGGTAATGGGATTAGATTAATCAACGACCGCGATAATAAAAAATAGTTGGCAATAAATACTTCATGCTCAATTCGTAAACGATTGCTCAATGTAATTTTCACATTCATCAATCCCAGTTAGCACTTTCCATGAGTTTGGCGACTTTGTGCCAGGGAAACGTTTTACTAGCATCATTGAATATGTCATCCGCACTCTCCAAACCTGAATTTATAGAGTCAAAGAGAAACAGCCAAATCAGTAATGGCAGAGGCGTAAAATACAACCACGTATCTTGATTTATTTGAAAAGTATTATACCAAGTAGATTGCGAGTTTGTCGCAATGGGCGTCCTCTTCTTATTCCCTGAACGCACATCATACCATAAACCCGAATACCGGGAACACTCGCGTAGGTAGGTTGGTCATGACTCATAGGGCCCTCTATCAAATAGAGTAAGTGTTTAATTATTGTTTTTGCGAGATAAACTGAAAATGAGTACAGTTATAACATATAAATATATATATATATACCGAGGATATTGGTGTCAGGACATCTACATATAACAAGGTAATGTGATTTGCCAGTCCGTATATTCTGAAGTGCAAGCAACGACCAATCCCTCGGTGCACGACACTCTCGCATTTCAGCCACGGGCTCACATGTCTTTACAAGAGTCAATGCCTATACATGAAATGATATAAATTAAGTGCAATTAATGATGAATTCATTCCCAATGTTCTTTTGTCGATCCGTTTGCGTTATGATTCTACTTAAAGCTAATGCCCTATCACCCTTACCCGTTATTTATCACTTCAGTACAATGAAAACCATTTTTCATCGCACAGATAATATCAACATGTGTATTGACAGATAACATGGGCAAGAAATTGTTGCGTCATGCATGTTCATTATGTCATTGATCAAAACAATACACAGATTGTATCGTACATGTTGACTCAAGTACGGCATTATGAAATGTGATTTTACGTGACGATAATAATTGGAAAAGTTGTCGCACGCATTGGATTCAGTGTTGTAATTGCGGTGTGATGTGTGATGACATGAACATGGGACTAAGACAAAGTAAATTGCATACTTGTAACGATGCAATCAAATGAAAGTTAAATAATTTTGCCTCAAGCAATTTCCACCGCGTTAATATACAGACTCTTCATTTTCTTCAAATTCTTTTTCGTTATCATAATGACAGTCATCAACTAAATATCCGCTCTAGAATTACACATGAATAGCATTCGAAATCATGCTTGGATATAGAGATGAGATGAATTTACCTTTGTACGTGGATCAGTAACAAGTTCAGTCGTGTGACGATCATCGGCATCAAGTGAGGCACTGCAAGGATCTCGGTAACGGCCGGGACATGCACAAAGGGGTTGAGTGAAGTTTAATCGCACATAAACAGCATTGCATACTTGCTGAACAGCGCATTCTGGCAGCAAATAGATGTGTTGATTGTGTGGATAGTAATGATATTTCGTTGGTTTTGCTAGTGCTGCGCTTGCTCCCTCCGGCAATTTCACACCAGTCTGTATTGTTAGCGGAAAAAATTGTTTTTTTTTTATTTTCTCACTTATTTATTTACAAATTTGAATTATAGACAAAGTTCACTGGGCATAAAAGTATAATGGATATGTTAATATCCATGAATAAATAAAACAATGCAGTATGAATCGCTTGCATGAGCAAATTTCTTGGTTCATCATCGATGCATTTCATGAAAAGCTTGAGTGAAGATCTAAATTGCGCAACGTTTTATCATCATCGCCATTATAAACAGTTATTGAATGCTCTGTATGCGGCGTTGCGCATTTGCACACGATGAATGGTACTTTAGATGTATCATCACTAGAAATTAGCAGTTTACCATCCTCATTCATTCATGTCATACGTTTGCAATGGTCCAATGATGCATACATCAGTAAAATAAGACACAATGAATGGTGAAATGGAAAGAAAAGTGATGAATAAAGAAGTAAATGGAAGAATGAATTGTGGAATTATTCGTACTCTTCAATAATGAGATGACAATAATTAAATATATAATGATGATGAAGAGGTAGTGCAGCCGACAATAATGGAAGAGCATAACAACTAATTTTTTTGTTACTTCCTGGAACGTAAAGAAATACTATCGGAACTGATGTTCACTCTTTACTACCGGCGGTGCAAGAAATTATTATAGGATGCTAAGATATACCTCTAACGGTATGGATAGAATAAAATGATGAATATATATTGGTTAATGATATACAGCGACAATGGATGAATAATTTTGCAAAAGAAAAGAAAAATAGGAAATAATCATAGAACAAGAATGATGGAATTTGATGTATCGTTTTGGCTGTGAGAGGAAGAGAAATAAAATTTGTTGTAGGTATGGGAGTCACGTGCAGCTCTTCACGAAACTCGGTTAACATAAATGGTAAACAGTAACTTGAGCTTTTTGCTTTGACTTGTACATCAACGACGATTGGATCGCACTAACACTGTTTACCACAGTTATCAAATGCAGTATATAAAATCGTGACTGCTCAGATGAGAATTCAATTCAACTAACTATCGTTTTGAGAGTTTGCTAGACGATAAATGCTGAGAGAGTAAGACTAAGTCAACCTCCAGCCTGAAGTCAAGCACGATTTTGTAGAAGGCGAAACGTGCAAACCACCTCCCAATTCCTCATTGGAATCTTCTTTGCTATATCTAACAGGTATAATTCTTTCACAATTATATATAGCTTTCAAGTGAAACACAATATTGTGAATGATATGTGCAATCATCTATAATTCTACACCTTATATACATTTCAACGCATGTCGTTAATTGAAGAGAATGAAAGGAAAAAAGGAAATGCCAACCACTGAAATTTCAATATAGTTCAGGTTGATCGATTTATATCTCCTGAACGGGGTAAAATTTCTTTATTTCGGTTTTTATGAGAGGATAATCGCTATTTGTCTCAGAATAATTGATCAACATGAGATTTTCTCATCCTGCGATCAAAATCACGTGGGCGGATGCCGGGAAATCAGTTAACCGAGACCGTTTCGGCCTCGCAAACTCGGTGACACAGAAATGCTGCTGATATATATATATATAAATTATGTGGTAGCAACACGAAAACTGGTCGCCTTCTCTTCGTATTTCTTTTCTACTGTCTTTTTTTTGTACTCTCCTTGCCGCAACTACTGTCGACCCGGTTAAAAGCTCTATAAAATAAAACTGAATACCAGCAGGTATTTACTGTGATGCATAGTGGTAGTCATAATTTTTATGATTTAATTGCAGTCGTTTTTATCAATGTACACTATCGTAGTAAAATGTTTAAACATTGTTGGTATATGTACAGATGAGAATTTCGAGGACTGACGTTATAAGATTACAATCTGAATTTTGGATTCCATTTAGATCTCTATCTTTCGTTATTGGACACGTAGAGTGGAACTGTAGACAAAATTATGCACCAATTATCACGTATACTGTTACTTCATTATCTGGTATCTCAAAATTCTTTATTTAATTATGATAAACTATTATCGTTTCGGTGTGATATATTCCTTTCTCTTCTCACTATAGTGACTATGTACTGCGTTCGTTGGGAAAGTGAATGCTTCATTCTATTCTTCTTGACTTCTCTATACTCACATATACTTATTTGCCATTGTTGTATGGAATCATCATGAAATTAATTTTTTTTTGATACATTTGTTTCCAGTAATGAAACAATACATGTACGAATCTTATGAGTGACCGGTCCTTCGTACTTCCTATATATTCCATGTGTATATATACGGAAGATCAGAATATGTAAAGTTTAAATAGTTGGATCTAGTTTATTTATCAAGATGTTGAAGCCAATGAATAAACAAGATTTATGATAGATAATGGGCGTCATCAATGATGAACAGGTGGACATCAATCATTCGATTGCTCAAACATGTGATGAGTAAAATAATATCATGAAGGTATTGAATAGTTAGTTTCAATAGAATGATGACAAAATGAGTGGGAGAGAAAGCGTACGCCATAAAAGGTGGAAATAAGAGAAAGAAGTCACAACGAAGTCTAAGTGCAAGCTATAGCTAGGGTCATTAAGGCTTTACGCTGGCCTTAATGACTCTCTTAGGCAAATACTTTTACCTAATGTCTAATCGTTTTTATATTCTCCTACTCTTACTCTTGCAATTTGGACCATTCCGTGAAAATTTATTCGTCTACATAAAATCAATTAACATCGTTCATTTGAGCATGCATCACGATTTTTCTTTCTATTCATTTAAAAATTTCATTTTAATTTCTTCTCTGATGTGTCACATTTTTTTTCCTATATCAACATTCGTCATGGTTTGTTCGCTACTCATTCATTTGTGTCACTGAGAAGTGAGAGAAGAGAAAAATAGCGACATTGATGAAACATATCAATAATATAATAAATAATCTTTACAATCAATATCTCATGATATGTATATGTCTACAGGAATATAAATCCGAATATAGTTGCATATACTTATTCGTAATGAAATAAGGATCCGGCAAGGTGATGGTTTCTACTTTCCAGGTCAATCCGTACATGTGCAGTTTGTTTTTAACGAGTTATGAGACGTATTATCAGAGCTATACATTCTCCAGAGTCCACCGTGAAACTGGGTTCTATATGTGTACACATATTTCAGAGGAGAACACAAACGATGCGACTTGACTTTTCAAGTGGACGAAATTATTCTTCATTCCGACACCACTCATACTGTCAAGGACTCTATTTTCAAGTGTATATGATTACATACACACATACATTGGTTTTTCCTTTCTCCTTTCATATATCCATACGAATACTTATGATTATTGTTATATGTAGATTCAACATAACATATACTTTTGAATAATCTATTCACACTAAAGAATGAACTTTCTCCATAAATATATATTGGCGCATTGATCCCATTGTTCAGCTGCGACATTTTTCGCTGCATTTCAACAATTATAGTTAACATGTATAAAGACGTTCTCACATTCATCATCAATTCGATGTCAGAATTGAAAGGAGATAAATCAAATATGTTATTTATATTATTTTCCCTCTCAATTAACGACTCTGTTCTTTAATTTCCGTTTAAAATTTTACTTATATAAAAAAAAACATTTTGTTCATTCCTCACCTCACTGACGCTGCTGTAATTAATGTGAAGTTTAATCTGCGGCCGAACTTTACCAGGTGATTCACGAGTCTCTTTAGTTGAAGTGGGACTTGGTGATGTAGCTTCGTCTATTTGAATTTTCTTGGTAGTTAAAAAAGTACCAGCACTGGTGAAAGTGGTGGTGCTACCAGCGGTGCTATTACTGTCATTGCTGTTAGTTGGAACCGATGAATTTGCCATTTCAGATGTTCTAGACTGAATGAAAAGTGGCGATAACGTAGTGTTACCAACAGGAGTCCACTTTACTGTACTCCCCGCAGGCTGAGTGGAAGGTGGTAGAGCCAGACAGTATCCGGTGCAAACCATAATTACCACAGTTGACAGTCTCATTTTATTGGCGATTTAATTTTTTTTTTCTTCTTGAGCTTAGTCGCTCGTTCTTTCCCACTCTTAGCTCCCTTCTTTTTTTTAATTTTATTCTGCCACCGTGCTCGCTCGTCTTCTTGTCTACGCTATCGCCTTCTCTTTTCAACAATCTATTTATCTGTATACTTTACTCAAAATCCTTTGCAGAATATTCAATTTTGCAATTGCAGTAGATCTTGTATAATAAAATTCGTGCCGTCAATATTCCTGTGGACAAATGTTTAATTGAAATGAACATGAGTAATTTTAATGTCGTGATTAAAGTAACAAATTAATTTTCGGAGAATGAGGAAGTAGCGTGTCGACACACACAAACACACAATTCAGATGTTGACTGTACATTTATATATTTCTACCATTGAACTGTTACATCTTGTTGAACAATCAAAACTACTTCTCTCCTTCGTATTACTCTTGAACGATTACTATTACGTTGCTTTATCGCAGAATGACTGTTTTTGTATTGGCGCTACATTAAGCTAAACGTAAATGCCATTACAAGACGAGTGAAAAAGAGAATTGAATGTGAGTTCGAGAGGACGTTGTATCGTAGATACAGCGTCTACACAAGCAGGAATATGCTCGCGTTGTCTTAACGGTATAGAACGATATTTTTCGATCCAGGACGATACACCAGGCGTAGATATACAGGGTGTTGGAAATCTATAGTCTTTGTCTTTTGTATGTACAATACATTTTACAAATTATCGCGTCAAATTCCAAGCCATCATCATAGTTAGATATGCAATGCAGTGGGAATGATCGGTCGGGCTTGATTCGATGCATTTAATTCTTCCAACAAACTAAATTAACAGGTTTGAATGATCGCAATAGTTTTTGCTTTCATTTTTCGACACTTGTTTGGAAAAAAAAGGCAGACATATGTCCATGGAGATGAAACACGTTTCATTTCTTTTATTCTGCTTTTTTTTATTCTTTCCTTCACTGCGGAAAACACTGCGAGAACACTGTGTGGTTGTTGCAGAATCACCCGTCGATCTCCACGCTATGTGTGTAACGACCACAGTCCCGGGACAGGTTGCTTGTGCACTTTCGTTACGCTCGAGAGGAATGAGAGCGCACTACGCGAAGGTGAATGCTGCAAATACTCCATGAAGCTATATACTATATCATATGACTGTACACTTTGATGCCGACCGGAGTGAACTTGTATAGCTTCGGCGACGGTCAAGGTTCGTTGGTGCTGCATTTGATTGCGTCCGATGAACCCCATAACACATCACGAAAGCGCTCAATTCATTAAACAACTCCACAAGTTCTTTTCATACAAGTCAACACTTTTTGTTCGTTCAATAGTCTTCCATTGTTGCCAATTATCACCGTAATATATCATCTATATATATACATATATATATGAGCGAATACAAATTGAATTTAATTATGTTTCTCTTACCTGTTGCGGTTCCCTTCGCCAATTCTCCGCTGTTATAATCAACGGCACTTTTCTCAATCGCGTGATCAATGAGAATTACAACATTCAAGGTCGTGGAGAACAGTAGAGAGAAAGAAGTGAAAGAAAACACGAAGAAATGAATGAGGAAGGAAGCATGGGAAATTGGAAAATGGTATGGTGCGAAGAATCGGAACAACAGATAGGCAGAAAGGAATTGATGAGCAGAGAGTCTTTATAATGACTACACCGAGTGCACTCTCGGAACAATCGCTTTCTGGCTGGTGGACAATAACCGATGCTCTAAAGCGCGCGCTTACTTGTTCAGGAGAGTTGGAATACGACTGTGATCTTTCCTAGAAGGAGTCCTGCCTATGAGTCCCCGCAAGGCCCACTTACCAACCAACCAGAAACCGAACTCAACTGCCCGTGGAATCTTAGTCAGCATCTCCGCCAATCCTCACTCATTGCATTCCATCTCTCCCATAGTTTTACTCCTACGAGTCTTCATCCGTCTTCGTCAGACCTCTAAAGCCGCCCTCAACAGTTTGTCTACATACCCCACGAGTCATAAGAGCGAGTTCTCAGCGCAAGTGAGAATAGTCAAACGAAAAAAATACTTGAAGCACAACATAAATATCTGTGGGCGCTATATAAAGGGATAGACGTCAAAGAATTGAATTGGCAATATTCATGCGACAATGGTGCTTTGTTGTATTTATATATATATTCATTATAAATGGTCAAACGTTGTTGCTCTTTCGTCAAATTAAATTTCTCTTGCATAGAGTAGATACTTTAACAAAAACACATTGGAAAAACGAACACACAGGCACAATTAATCCAGAGTCATAAATCATATCACTGCTTGCTGAAAGGAGTTTGAGATAAATATGAATATTTATATTTTTTTGTTTTGTTTCATTATATATATATGAGAGAAAAAAAGAAAAACAAAATAAAACTGCTCCGGTTCCCATCGTGGCGGACGACATATAGCTCTGGAAATTATCTTAAGTACATATCTAACGAAGAATTATCCTATATGCCAACTAAAATGTAATCACATATATCTTATAGCTATCGAATATGTCCAGGAGACGATAAATATTATAAACAAGTTAGGATGGACTATGTACTGTCAATTACTCTCGTCTGACATATTTATATTGTGTGTATTGAGTGCAGGATGACATAATTGCAGTAGCACTGCAACAAATTGAATTTATGAAAATGGCATTATTGAAAATGAACTAATGTGTTGAATTTTTGAAGCAATTGAATTAAGTTTATTTACTGGCGAGTGAGAATATCGCAGAGCACGACGGTGAGAATGACGATGCGATTATAATGTACGAATGAGCGCATCATTTGAAGGATGATACTTTCTTTGGCACAGAAAAGACAGTATAGGCCTCGTTATAAACCCGCTTGCTTGCGGCACGATGATAATAATTATTCCGCGGTACATACATATGTATATTAGATGCAACAACATGGCCCAGATGCACATTATTGAGATGATGTACATGCAAATAGTCATCATATATATTGGTGATACGTGCAAAATTTTATATAGCTTGGAATCACTTCATGACGGAAGTATTGATCAGATAGATTGATAACGCTTGGCCATCATCGCGTACATCATACAAAGTGTAACGTGTGACTTTCCATATTCACACATACATATTTATATGTGAATAAATAATAATGCACCATGGACGCGAGATACTCGAGAGTGCGCCAATAGTCCGTAGCAGAGTTCTTCTCAACGTGCGCAAGGTAGTAATAGTCGAGAGAAGAAAAAAGAAAAAAGAAAAAACAAAAGGAAAAGAAAATACGAATAAGAATAACAACACATGTGAAATAATGCACGGACACTTTAGCTTGGTAATTCAAGTATAGTTCACTGTGGTATGAAAATTACTGAAAAATGCACAGCAACGCGATTTGACATGAGTCAGAAACGATACAAAGTTAATAAATAAATGGATATATGGATAAATAGAAAGACATAATGGGGGCAGGAGCAGTATAGAAAGAGAAAGAGATGAAATAGATGGTGAAGAAAAGAAAAATACGAGTCCGCGCGTGACGAGCGCAACGAAGGATTTAGCTTTCTACTATTGCGCAGTATAGTGGTAAGGGAGTAAACAGGCAGCCTCACGGCCAAAGGTCTTCGACAAGAAGAAGAAGGCCAGGAGAGAAATTGTACGAGAAAATCCCAAGCTCCCCCGCACGTTGTCTCATACCCGTATAACTTCACTTCTCCTTCTCTTCGTTCGCCGTCATGGGCCCTCACAAAGGAAATTGCTTCCCTATACATATAACATCCAGTAGCTAGATAGTAACATATCACTTTATATCCGTCACTTCATTAACTATTCCAATATTTCGCATGTATCCATCCAAATTTTTTATATACATATATCGAATTTCATATGATCATCAATCACTTTGTGTCCGTTCACTTAATTTATCCATGAGAAAATTCGAATGGCAAGAGGGAGTATTTATGTGTGTACAGTTATCAGATATGGTTCACTGAACATATTGATCGTATACGACACAACTTTGTATGAAAGTTAATGGACCGAAATATTCTCACAGTCAACTCTGTCTAATACAGTCCAATTCCTTCTTCGTCTTCACATATTGCCATCATGTCTACACTCAACTCCAGTTGCTCTTCATTCTCATCTTTCTCGTTTTTGCAATACTCATATGCGCGTACACTTGTCTGCATGTATATATGAGCCTATGAAAAAGGATATGAATGCGTGCGTGTATATGAATACTCTGAGGAGAATGTGATGTGAGATGATGAATTCATACGTTATTTACGTCAATTCACACGCACTGATTTCATTGGCAACATACCCATATGCTCAATTTCCATATGATATATCTTCTCGATTAAATATATTGTCGCAATATATTATTTTAGACATTCTTATGAGAAGAAAAAGTTTAACAAATAGTTCATCAACTATTAATATTCAATAGAGACATGTCATATATTTTATTAACTGATGAAAAATTATACAAAGACGTTTTAAGTTGATGTCACATCAAGTTTAAACGATTGAAATTACATATCACTCGCACTTACTTATGATCGGAATATTTACAATCCTTTCTGGAAACACTCAGCAAAACGGCATTCAAATTATCAGTAAATTATCATTTCATTCATGTGATAACGATCCTCACCATGTTATATGAATAATACAACTAATTTATGTATGTATATGATCAATGAATATCATATCAAATTTCTTTACACTTTTCATGATTTTGTCCCAAATATTCTCTTCACATATTTCTACCGTTCTCCATTTCCCTTACAAACTAGTAATGACTCAATTTCTTCACCTTTCATTCATATAACAATTGTTCTTAATACTACTATATACTGTACTGGATAAAAAAATCTATTAAATTCAAAGGCGCTGCCTTCATGAGTGGTAATTTGAAAAGAAAAAAAATGCATAAACCTAAATTTCTCTTGACATAATCTCAGTAATTTGTGACAGTTCGCCACTTGACAGATCTATTGTCATGCTGCGATTTCTCTCGATTGTTGATACCTATTTGTCGTTGTACTCCACAACTCCTGCAGTCGGTGAAACAGGTCGCGGAATGATATAAAATATGTGGCTATGTGTTCGGGGTAACTCTACTTTATTTCTACAATATTACGAGTCACAATCCGAACAATATCGGAATAGATTTTCGATCCACATATACAAAGTTGCAGTGTTGGCAACAACAATAATTCTCTAATTCATCTTACAAAGTATAAATTGTTTGTCCATCATCTATCTATAGATATATAATAATTTATGCATCAATAATATTACAATATTACAATTGGAGTTTTAGTTAAACTCTCAGACGGTATATACCGGTTCGTTGTGATGCGCAGGCACGCAATAGCCACTGTAGGTTTTGATCTCAAGTACACCAGAGTAGGATCTAGCTGGCAAAGATCCGGGATCAGTGTGCCTCCTCGGACACCTGTGGCCCTTGGGACATTGACAAAGGGGCGATGCATTTACCTCTTCCAGTTGGGAGCTACGTCTCTTACGTACAGTGAAGAGTCGACAAGGCTCTTTCAGTTGGCAACGAAGTCGCTGCAATTATTATTAATAATTTCATTTATAATTCAATCTATGCAAATAATTTGCCATATTTTTAACTGTAGAATGATATTTACGCTTTGTGGAGAGCAAGCGAAGGCATAAATAAAACCAGTGTAGCCTTCGGGTGATATGTGTGGTTGTCGTCTTACAAGATAAGGAACACTACCTGGACGACATCGACAGTGAACTTTTTGTACCGTCGCGTTTCCAGCACCGCCATCAGGTGCGAGGGTCCACGTTATGTCCCTAAATATAATCAAACACACAATATTTATATTTCTTTTCTATTTCTACATTTTAGTGATATGATTTTGTCTTTTGACAACTCACTTGAAATAACGACATATAGGCAAACGTTTTACTGGTTCACACAATTTATATTGCCGTGTTTTATCCACTATTGTGTGGCCATCATCAGCATGAAGACTGCTAGGGCACGTTTGGCCCTCTGGACATCGACACTGTCTCTCGACCCACGGTGCGCCATATAAATCAACTTTACTGCATACCTCACTGCGGTCTGTACACTCAGGCAATTCTTCTTCACTTCCCTACAATTACAAAACAAAATTTCTTTATTATTATTATTCAATTTGTATACTTTATAAAATTTATGCTCCTTATTTCATTTATTGCATTCTCAACATGAGTTTATAGTAGAAGTAACGGATCTCATTCACATTTCATCAATGAACTGTGCACACATTTTACTTCGGTGTCTTATTTTATGCAATGTATTGAAGGGACATGAACGAAATGTTTTATAGGACGAAATATGATAAAAAGGGGAGGAATAAAAATAAAAAAGGCCTGAGAATTGGAGTAATAGGGCGTGAGGGTAGACAATCGGACAGATACGATAAAAAAGACCGATTTTGTGAATGAACCAAACACAATGTTAATGATCCACTGTCGTATCCATGTTAGATCTCTTATTATGGGCTATCGCATGTTGAAGGTGCATTTTCAATAGTAAACATTATTCAATATTCAATAGCAGTCACACGACAGTGTTATAGTTGTTATTATCATTGCTATTGTTGCTCCTCGTAATGATCATCAATATTGGCTTTATCCGATAACATAGATCAATCAATACTTGAGATATGAACAATATGTATACGTCGACAATACACACATTATTTACAACAGTATTGGCATATGAACAGCCGTCCCCTTTCACGCTTGAAACGCTGATCTGTTCCAATCAACTGAACTTAAACAGATAAGGGGTTGGAGAGCAGTGCTCTATTGGTACTGCATGTATGAAGTGCTTATAGCTATAGTAACTGACAAGTACCGTTTGCAAGCTAAGAAAAAAGGTCGAGTGATGGAGACGAGGGAGGAATAGAGTGTGAGGGATAGTAAAGGAGAAAGAGAGAGAGAAAGACAAATTAGCGTTTGTCGTTAGTGAAATAGATGAATAGATTTCCTCAGAGAAATAGCGGAAGTCTGCTCGAGAATAAACCGGATGAGCCCACTCCCCGTGTCACAATAGTGACATTACCACCACCACGTGCTTCCTTCACTTGGAAGGAACTACGAATCAAAATATATCGTCTTCTGCTTCAGTTTAGAAATCTACCGCGTCTCTCCCAGTCTCCCTTCTTCGTTTTCTCCCACCTATTTTCAATCCCCACTATCGCTCTCACACCTATCTATCTCAATACTATTTTAAGTTTTTACCTGTGAGAATCCCCTGGACCCTGACGACGGAAGTCACTTCACAGTTTCCCCCACAATCATCATCTAAGATAAATATCTTCTTCACTGCACGCACACTATTCTCAGCTCACCGTTCATTTTTGCATTCAGTTGCCTTTAAACAACGCTTTTCGTTTTTGCTTCCGGCTCATTATCCCGTGGATGGAAGGATGAATGGAAAAAGGTGAATGAGGAAATGAATGGAAAAAAGAAGGGAAAAAAGAAGGGAAAAAAGGGAAGGAAAAAAAATGAAAAGGAAATTGGAAAATATGTTTGAGGCACGAGAAAAAAAAAGCTTCAGGTGCATTACATATTCATCACACTGGAAAAAAATTATGTGCATGGAATTGCACCAACGTCTTACAAATATTTATTCCCAACGGAATTTTTTTTTTTTTTATAAACAGAAACATCAATGTATTTAAACAACATATTTTCATATCCATCAATATAATATGTTGTTGTAAATGAAGATGTAATTCTTTTAAAGATTAGCTCATCTTTGATTTACATGTTTGGCGATAGGTGAGGTGAACCCTACTTGTGTTCATTCATGCTCGTCTATAATATGAATGCTTATGAATGTTTGATTGTACATAGCCATTATAGTTGTAGAGAGTGGGAGATTGAGATCCGTGGGCATAGCCCAACACGTCGGGAACTTTCGAATGGCTTTCACTGCAATGCAATTGACGTGTTGAAATGAAAAAGAAAATTAGAAATAAAAATAATTGTTCATTAATGAAGATCTGTATAATTTTGATTGATAGGGTGTGATCAATCTTCTAACTGTGAATGAGACAGTCATGTGCATCTCGTATTAATGAGCTAAAGTTGTAATTCATATTTCTGATCTAAACTTCTACATAACTCATCATCATCATCCCAAACAAAAGAATAATTCCTGATATTCTAAAATATCGCTAATATCACTCGATAAATATTACATTCCATTACATTGATAATTCATCATCATTTTTCGTGCATCCATGCAACAACTTCAGTTCAATCTTCATCATTCTTCGACATTGTGGTCCTAAAAGGAATACCAAATGAAACGGTGGCAGTAAACCAAAATGGAATAATAGGCGACCGGAAAAGACCCATAAGCGATCCGGAAGTTCTCACGCGTCTCTCGCTTCTCGGCACAACCACACGGACCGAATTAACGTGACACCTGGCACTCGTGACGACAGCAACAATAACAATAACAATAACAACAACGACGACGACGACAGCATCAACATCAACAACTACTGCTACTATTTCTATTATTACTGATACTACTACTACTACTACACTATTTAAATTACAACGAGGACCACCGCTACTATCATTATCACCACAGGTGATCAAGTGAGCAGGTGCTCACATCATTCATCTTCGTCTTCATTTTAATTTATTGCCACGTCTTTGCCGTTAATTGACACAATAGGAACACAGGAATAACATTCGATGATTGTTTATAACAATTCGTCGACCGAAGAAGATATGAAGACACGTTTTTTCCTAGTCTTGATTTAAATATATATACGATGGAAACGATGCTACCGAAGAAACTTAAGTGTGATTAACTAACTATGCAACTATCATAGTGCATATATTAATGTATATGTGTTTACATACTCATATAACGCGCAATATCATGTGATTTCTTGAATACGCTCTCTTCTTTCTTCGCGCGCGACAAGTTTAAGACTGTCGTGAGTGGGCGCCACTCGTGGCTCAAGGCTATACGCAATCTTTTTTCTTTACTCCTGAGTCCATGTGTAGCATTTTATTTATATATATACGTCAACATTAATTCATTATTTAACTTATAAGAGAAGTAATGAATTGTTACTCTAACGCATGCACCGTAAGACCTTGTCACATTTTATATGAATGGAATTAACGTGCACCTTATGAAACCGTTCCAATATAAAATTCGCAACATGTCTTAATATTGAAGTAAGGGAAAATGGTTTGAACGATATAGGGAAACAGCATTTTTTCCAATACTAAATCAACCCAATCCAGGTTAATGCTCGAATACTTATATTGATAACTTTTGCGATATTACGTTGATAAACTTAATTTGTAGGCGGGAAAATAAGCGCCTTTTAACGGCTGGATCAAGCGGTAAAAGACTAAAAAAGGCGCGCGCCGCTGTATGCCACTCGTCGCAGTCAGTACGGCCGGAAATTGGTCAACAGTTTACTTGACGATGCAGCGCCTGCATTTTTCAGCTCATTGCAATGTTGCTCTTAGATATATCAGACGTATATATGTATTTATGTGTGTATGTATGTATTTATATAGAGATATATATATATATGTATGTATGTATATATGTGTACATGTTGGAAAAGAAGGAGAAAAAAAGCAAGGAAGATATGAATGAAATGAATGCATGAGATTACCCCAATTTGATATAGAACTCTCGGAGTTTGGTGCGGACGTCGCCGGTGTTTCTTGCTGTCAATCAAGTCGATCTCAATTGCTGCATCTTGAAACTCCTGGAGCTCAGCTAAATACCGACTCTCGTCAAGGGACAGGTACTCGTTGAGGAATTCTTTTCCCGCCTCGTCAAGCTCGATACCAAGAAGATTACCAAGGCAACTTGTCCAAAGCCCGACACACATTGTCATAAAGAAGCACAACAACACCCTCATATTTGTTATATTGCCTTTCCCCATGTGAATTCTCTTCATATATATATATATTAATCGAATATTTTCTCACACACTCCAACGTTTTGTTATATAAAAGTTGGTCATTAAATTTTAATGATGAATTATAGATTGAAAATTAATATGCAAAAATTAAAAGTCACTGCGTTGTCACATTGCATTAAAAGCGAATGAAAAATACATATTTTATCTACGCGATATTTTCATTCATTTATCTTTGAGATTTCATGATTTATCGATATACCAATGAATTAGAATTTCATCGAATTATCATAAATTGGGCAAAAATATTTATCGCGAATGATTATTTATCATTTGTCAATTCGTTTGGAAAGCGATATGTATCTATTCACATCTTTTACTGCACAGAAATAAATAATACTCGGCGCAAATATTATCGCTGTTGAGAGATGACTGGTCGAACGCAAGAGAGAGAGTGTAAAGTTGAACAGGTCGAATAGTAGGTGAGTGCCGGGCGTATAATGGCGCCCACGGGATACACGAAGGTATGTGGTGGTGAACTGGACTCGTAGACTAGAGGCAAAGCATGAATGGATACCCCCACCCCTTCCTCTTCTCACTGCGCCCCTCAAACATCAGCCTCAACTCACGCCCCTCTGTTCTCCTCCGTCTTCTTCGTAATTTCCTCCTTAATCTGTCTACCTACTACACCTCTTGCTCTCAATATCTTCCATCTTCATCTTTTTTTTTTCATCTGTATTGTCTTCGACTTAGATAACCATCACCAAACTCCTTCTTCATTCTTCATCTCCATCATCTTGTTCACTTCCTTCTCTTTTCTTCATCTTTCTACTTTTTCTTCTCATCTCTTACTTTTTTTCCATTTTTACCTTCATCTTTCAGCAATGTGTTCTGGCCAAGTGAGCAGTTCTTCCCCACCAGTAGTATATAACCCCTTCCAGTGGTATATACTCTGTCACAGCATCACACTCTCTCGGCAATTCTCATTGCACCAGGTAAATGTAAGTGGGGATCGTCCGGCAAGAATCGCCGTCCGTGCCTCCGGCTATATTTCTTTCACAGTTCTCGATAACACCCATATCATAAATGTACTGGCGATACATTGGATATAAGATTTAAATATTGTGAAATATATGCGCCTGCAGAATGATCAGTTTCCTATATTTATTAATATGTACGGCGATTGTGTGATACTATATGGTAAATATATATATATATATATGAATAATTGTGTATTCATGATCTTTGAGACATGTGAATGGGTCCTTGAACGTCCATTGGAAGTAGAGGTTTCAAGTGCGATGAATGAGCGTCACTGCTTCATTGATGGAAATTGCGGTCCATTCACGCCCTTTTCTCCCATCTTCAACAACAACAAAACGCTACCTCTTCTCTCGCTCTCTCTACCTTTTTTATTCCTCGCAAACCGCTTCAACTCGATTATAGACTTCACCTCACGCTCATATATTACCCACTGTCGAGGTAAACACAACGCAAGAATGAATTCGCGTGCCTCTATAAGCAAATCATAACTCCTATGCTTATGCATATACAACTAGATAAATTCATTCTGATGCAATGAACTTGGATGCTGCAAAAGATCAGATGATATTTGTAGATTTATATCTGTGTGCGTATAAAATGCGACTTCATACAATAGAAGAAGGAAAGAATCATGCGGCACTAAACCTCTGAAAAATAAATTTTCCTGATGAAAAAAAAAGAGAGAGCGCGAGCAATGTCCATATGGAGTCTGTGTACGCAGGTGTTCCAATGCCGTCCGGACGGGAGCGCGTTGACAATTCACGTCGGAACACGTAACCAGACATTTCTTGCAATAACATATATATTACAGCGTGGATCCATTATCTCTTTCATATGCAATTCACTTTTTTTCCATCCATGTATTATGTTGAATACTCATATTGAATCCGGATTTTTTTTATTGTAGGTAAACTATATGCTGTATTCGGCCGAAGACATGGCCGTGTAATTGCGGCTGACAGTACTCTTGGGTCTGGTGGACAATTCAAAATTTTAGCGACCCTTCCTGTTCCGGAGAGCTTTCAACTTGCTACCGAATTACGTACTCAAACATCTGGATTGGCAAGTCCACAACTGGTTTTCAGTCATTGGGAGGTAAGTTCTTCAATTCTCTTTATTGTGAGCGATATTATTTGAATATGTTGAGATATTTATGGCACATTGTTTGTTTCCAATCTTAGGTGATAGAGCAAGATCCGTTTTGGGTACCATTCACTGAAGAGGAGTACCTGCATTTTGGTGAAAAATCAGATAGCGGGAATCGTGCCAAAAAATATATTGATGCTGTTCGTCGTAGAAAGGGTTTACCTGTCGATTCCCAATTAGTTACCCATGCTGAAAAACAAAGAACTCTATCGAAAAACAAATAAAACCAACTGATTTCAAACAAATATGTATATATTTACACACGTGATCCCACACACTGTTTTTATACGTTTCTGTTCATGTAAAAATTAATTCGATATTAGTATTTGTTACAAAATGAGAATTCTGAACGGCTCAATCATCATCGAAGACAATTTTTTTCCCTTGAAATCCTTGCTTTATAATATCCTGTTGTTTCTTTCTCGCTGCCCAAGATGGATGCAAATCTTCATTATTTATTTCAGTGTGAGTATTCTTTTGCGAACTTCTTGCATTCCCAGTATTATCGATCTTCAATCGCTTATTTTCAATATTGTGCAATGGTCTGTCTGTACGACTCATGAAATTGTTCATTGGTGCGCGATTTCGTGCAAATTTGTCACTATGCTTAGATGTTTCCTTGGCATTGATGAAAGAATGTCGATTATTCATACGACGCAACGAACTATTGAAGTGTTCACCTCTTCTACCAACGATACCGTGTGGATATTTCGGAGCTGCGTCCATACGCGAATAGTTATTATCTATATTTCTATCAGTCGAAAAAACATCAGTCTCTTCTCCATCACTTTGTACTTTATCTTCCTGAGATTCATCGTCATTCGTAATCGGTTCGTCCGTTCCAATATTTTCCATCACATTATCGGCTACGTTGAACCTCTTGACAGTTGCTAATTTACTAACAATCTTCACTGTTGAAGATTCCTTCGGCTTGACATCAACAGTGGCAATTGTTGGCTTTTTCTGCAAATGTCTTACTTCCTTCTTGTTTTTCCGAGCACCGCCTTCTTCTTTTTTACTATTTTCAGGGATTATGGGCTGGCTCTCTTCTGAATCTATTTCATCATCAGTTGATCCATCTTGATTTGCTGAATCACAATCTGATTCATCTTGAACCGTTATATTTGGTGGTTCTGATGATTCAGTATCAATAATGTCCTCTTCACTTCGATGAGGTTCCACCACAATACTTGTTTTCTGTTGTTTATTTTTCTGATTTTTAGTTTTTTGTTCTGAATCGAAATATGTCTGGTAATCTGGGTATGTTCCTTTGAATTCCTCCACTCTGGCTTTCAGACTTTTATGAAATGCCAATCTGGTCATGACCCTTGATTTTCTACTAACGCTTGAGTCGGCTAATACCTCGCGTATGTCTCTCGTATTGGTGACGGCAAATCTCGAAACAGCATCATCTTTCAATTTTTTCAATGTTTTCAATTCTTTCATCAATTTATCGGCTTTTCTTTTACATTTTTCGATCAAATTTTTATTTCCATGTTCACGAGCATTCAATAGCTTTATTTCTTTTATAAGTTTCGACGCAACTGCAACACGTGCTTTTCGAACAGCATGTCTCATCAATACAATCTGCAAAAGGGAATTTTTTTACTTTTCACAAATGCATAACCCTCAACGTTTTTACATTTTTTGTATAAAACTAAAAATTGATTGATTCAAAAAATCATTCAACATACCTCATTGTTTATAGCGATTTTATCCATATTATTTAAATGCTCGCTACATGGATTGCAGTAAGATTTTTCGTTTTTCTCTCTTGGAGAACAAACGTTTCGATCAATTACGATGTAACTATTACAAATAAGCAATTCTAGCCATGCTAAAGGACAGAACGTCAACAGAAGCTGAGAATTTTGGATGGCCTCATGATATGGGAACAAGTATAGTTATCAAAATAAAGGGGACAGCACAATCGTGACCTGTAAAATGTCCGCAATAATACCACTTGCCGCTAGAAATCAAAAGAAATAGGAACATGCCAACATTTGGAAATAGATAATGGTGCCATCTACAATTTATGAGTTTGAATTCAGTAGACGTACGATAATCGACCACCTCGAAAATCGATACTGCGAGAGAAACGAGTGCGAAGGCGGGATAAATGTTGATTTAAATTTTCTGCAAGTGCATTTGGAAAATTTCCTTTTTCACCGATTGTTCGGACTTGTACTTTTGAAGGTGAAAATTTGATGAGCATTTTCAGTGATATATATCCATGAAAAAAAAAAAAACAAAATTAACCCGTCTGTATTATTTTTAAATGAACTACAAGTGCATTTTCTTTTTTTTCTCTTTTTCCATCTACTGTGAGACAGCGCCAGTAGTAAGAAAAAATCATAACATGAAACATAACCTCACAAAACCAGTATTTCCACAGTCGTTGAAGTTATTTTCAGGGTGATAATGTCCACAAAAACTGAAATGAATATTGAATTATCACACGAGTCGACTCTTGAGCAGTCGAATAAGTTCGAACAGGGTAATGCTGGCTGGGCTGATGTTCTCCAGAAAATCCTCAAAACAAGTAAACCAAAAAAAAAGAAAACACTCGTGTTGTCGAGGGCGAAAAAGTTATCAGAAGTTGTGCCGGAGGAAGTAACAAAACCATCAACTGATGCTGAGACTGAAAATAAAGATGTTTTGAGGGAAACGAAGAGCCAGCAAACGATATCCGAATTATCTTCTGAAAAACGTGAGAAGAAACATTCAGTACTTAGAATAAAGCCATCAATATCTGATCGAGGGAAGGAGAGGATGTTACAGAAAATTGCAACCAAGTAAGCTTTACAGTAATTCTATTTTATTCTATCTTTCACATTATTCTGAATAGTTATCAATTTTCACCATAAATTTCAATGTTACAGAGGAGTCGTCCAATTATTCAATGCTGTGAGACAACAACAAACAGAACTGGAAAAAAAATTAGTCGAAGCAGGTCCATTAGAGAGGAAACGGGAACAAGTCCTTAAAAGCATAGATAAACGTGCATTTCTGGATGTACTCATGGGTGGATCAAAAAGCATTCCAGTCAATAATAATGAAATTGAAACGAAAAAAGAAGATAACAATGAGGCCAAGGTAATAGCCTTTTTAGCTGAACATGATGAACATTTAAAACATGATTTTTCATATTGGATTCTCAACAGGTGTGGAGTGTATTACGCGATGACTTTGTTATGGGGGCGAAAATGAAGGATTGGGATAAAAAAGCCGACAGTTCAGAGGACTCATCCGAGGCTGAAGATATGGAGAGCGATTAATATATATTACTTTAATGAAGAAAATTAAGAAAATTAATTTGTTGCATAAGAAAAAAAATCATTGCAAGTATAGTAAAAAGCATTTTAATATTCTTTCGAGTACATCGACATACCTAGAAAATAAACGTGGTAAAATAATTGAGCGCATTGAAAGCTCGTGATATAACTGTGAAATGGTTGAAAAATAATTTTACATATGAGGTAGATCTATGAGTACCTCTGTGATGAAAATGAGCAATTAACGAGATGTGAAATAGTTTCCCGGAATGCACAATCTTCCTTAATACTGAACTTACTATATTTCAAGTACTTTTGAGAATTTTATCGTTGAATGTTACCTTGCACAGCCCCATTTATCGCATTAACGTCATTGATATATCATATTACACTCTGCTCTCTCTTATATCTGCCAGGGCACCAAAATTATTGTTTTCCTCCTCAGTATTTTCATTTCCATTATCATTTCTCGAATGCCTTTCACACCTTGGAACTTCTCTCGAAACTCCACGTGCATTTGTTACACTATTATTCTCACTGTGTGGTTCGATACTCAATGTTACTTCACCTGAATGTCCGACAGATGCTTGAAACCGAACATTACGGAAATCTATTCTATGATCTGTATTCTCTTCACCGGAGTGTCTCTCCATTCCTTCAACCCGTGTATTGGAGCGCACCATTGTCACTGACAATTCTGGATGTCTTCGGTCATCTAATTCGCCGTCTTCAATATTTGATTGTGAAACACCACTTCTATGATTGGATGTGCTTCGTTGCAGACATGCAATATCACTGGTCTCATGAGAAGGTCTGCATAAGTCTGCATGAAATGTGGCTCCATTCAAATTTTGTGATCGAGATATTGGAATCGTTGCAGCATTGGCATTATCAATATCAGAGACATAAATGCTACTGAATTCATTATCTATGTAGAAATCATCGAGAGGATTACTTATCAGTGATGGATTTCTCGTCATATTACGCCGGGGGAAACTTTGACTAGAAAATGAAGTTATCGTTGCGTAAGGATGGTAAGTTACATTGTTTATCGGATTACTGATGATATGTGGACAATCATCGAGACTACGTAATTCAATTTCGTCCTTGTGGCTACGACAGTAGTCTCGTAGTTCGATTTCGTATGGCAGATTGGCGAATCTGCAAAGGTACATAAATCGATGAATAATTGACATTATTAATGATCCACATAGGAATTACACCTATCCACAAAAATGATATTATTTTATTCATATCATATATATATAGCATGTTTTCAATCATATTCAACCTATGTAAAACGATATCAGAGTATGATGGTGGCATCTCTCCTTCATCTTTTCCATATATACTTTCATATGTTGGTGGTGGAAAACAGCCTAAAGATCCAATACTATCCTTGCTCGGCGTCTCAGCATCCATTTCCAATATGCTTCCTTGACTATTTTGTAATTGATGTCGGTTAATGAACCTCGGATTTCTCTGCGCTCGTATGACATTCTCTCCCAATTCCACTAAATCAAGGCCTAACCGATATTTTAATAATACAATTTTATTATATTTTCCAACAGATTGATATTGATATTACAGGATTGTATGCATTGCACTTGCCTGTAGTATCCGTTTGGAATTGTGTAAATATTGTGCCATCCACAACAAGCATTCTTCCATGAGGCAATAATATTATTGTCGGAGTAGCAACCATTGCTTGATCGCTGTTACCATATCTTTGATCAAGTTCCGGATCCTCCAAGCGACAGCAGCAGTGCCTTCTGCAGAGTGATCGACAAAATGGTGCACCCCAACAACAATAGGCAAATATAAAGCAGAGAACAGCGAGCATGACCAATAGGGCGGCAACACCTTGGCCTTGCTGTGCAGCAACAAGACTTGGTCCACCAGCCACGCCGACTCCAAGACCAAATCCACCACCATTTCCACTGTTCATTTCTCCTACAACATTCAATACAACAAACCCTATTGTCTATCCATGTCACACTTGAATAACACTCATCAGTGGACGGTACGTATGGAACTGTCAAGCTTTAATCACCAGAACACACTGATAGTAATTTGGAAAGTGTTTTTTCGTCACGCGCTCCATGTGTTATTACTAAACACAATCATTATATAAGAGTTCGCCATCAGAATACATAACGTAACCATCATCATTTTCGAATACTCATGTTTCCTCAAACTCTCTACCTTTCATCAGTCTATCTCTGTATTACATATTTGTTTTTCGACCCATGCATCTCTTTTTCATTTCACGTTCTAATCGATGCGACAACCAAGTGAAAGTTGCTCGTTATTGAACCAATCCATCACCCAAATATTGCTCACAGACTTACTATTGTTGTTATTGATATAAAAATTATTTTTATTAATTTTTTTCAACCAAACATAATTTTTCACTCAATGTGAATTCCGATTCTAAGTCAAAATGAGATATTATATTTAATTAATAATATATACGCGCGTACATGAACTCTGCCAATTAAAAATAAATATTTTTAATTATTACCTTTGCTAGAGTTATTATGGAACCAGGTTGACCTTATGTTTGTCGCGGCCACCGCAACCCAGTGAGATTCCCAGAGTGAGAAAATTACTGACGCCAAGTCGTATCCACACTGGAGGTCACTGGATCAATTCATTTTGTAGCCACTACTAAATTTGTAATTTTGCACCAACCATTATCATGTTTCCAAATTGTCTATTCATCTTTCACACTGTTAATCAATACTTGTTAGCTTGATCGTCATCAAAGTAACACTCATAATAAGAGAAATAGCAAATAATAAAAAAATCAACCATTTATGTCAGCTGCCTCGCACACAATAATGTTATCACAACGTCTGCATAACACATGAAGCAAATCTGGTGATGATCGAGTTTAACGCAATGATTATTTGTTTTTATTTGAATTGCTATACGCTTCCAATCAAAATTTTATTTTTTCGCACCAAATGAGTACCATTCTTATGTTTTCAGAATTTTCTGATATACGTTCCGGATTATTGGATTGCTGAATTTCTGATCGCGTTTTTCATTGCTGACCGAGGACAGCATGCCACTCTAATTCATGGTGCATCTTTGTTGAAACTAATGTGATGATGAATATGAGGTACCATTTGGATAGATAACATTATGAATATTGGATTCGTAATAAACTGATAGCAAACTCAAAATGGAATGGGGTGCAATTGAATCAAGTAAGCGGGCAGTTTTTCAACGACATAAAAAGGGTGCAAGCAACCACACGCTACTGCGCACCCGCGTTATGTTGAAATTCACCAACGTCAGAGGTTTTCGTTTACTGTAAAGTCGTGTTCTATGCGTCACACACTGTCACAAACTACCGCCGATACGGGATTCATATCAAGTTTGTACAATTGATTCATTGTTATGAGGCCTGGGTTTGGAATAAACTTTTGCACCAAATATCGGCACAGCATAATGGCACAAAATCTTGATGCAATCCAAAATTGATTCGTTTTATAGATATTGAACTGTACACATAAAGTTAATACATGTGTATGTACTGTTCCATTTCTCGATTTCGAACAAAATTGACGTAGCGTTGAACAGAGAGGGTCGCACTGGTTCTATCGATTTCTTCTATTACATTCGCGACCCGTTATTATTGCGTTTAAGATGGCATTCACTTCGAAATCTATACCATGATCAAAGTTTCAGCATACTAGATGAATTGATCAATGCTAGTTATCATAACCAAATGTACAATTTTATTTATAAATTATTCATATAAAAATATCAATAATTTGTGATTATTCTGGAAGCACTGTATTGATCCACTGTACAAATTTTTGGATTTCAGCTCTTGTTAATTCATGCTCGGCAGCATTCAGGGGTATGTATTGCGTTTGGACATTGAAATTAGAGATTGTGTTGTTTGCCTCTTTGCCCCATTCGGGTGGAACGAGTGTATCTTGCAAGCCATGGAATTGAAGTAATGGCGGTGTATTGTTTCCGCCATTTTCACGCAGTGTCTGGGAATGAACATCAATTCATGCACTGGTTTACATTAGTATTTCATCAATGAGTCTCATTTACCGTATACACTGCTGAATTGTGATTGAGAAAAGACGACATGACAACACATCCAGCCATAGATGGTTTGTAACGATATGCTAGATGCATAGCCAATGCTCCACCCATTGAAAAGCCTCCAACCACGATTCTACTCAATGGAATACCTTCTTTGACTTCATCATCAACCAATTCCGATATAACTTTGCACATACTATCAATGGATTCAGTATCCTCCGGTGAATTCTTTTGTATAGCGTGACGATTGAACCACACGTTGCTCATCTGAAATCCAACGCAATGAAAATTAGGTGGTAATAAAAAAAAACAGCATAATCAATTATCTTTTGCAAAAGTATCTGTCTAATGACCATGCCATGTAATGGTTTGTAAGATTGCAATGGTGCTGTAGGATATACGATCTTTATATGTGGAAATTTCAATTCTTCTCGGTTCAAAATATCAATCCATTCTTTAACGCCTTTTCCGGTATCACCTGAAAAATTAATTGGAATTGTAAATATTCATGCCACTGATAAATTATGTTTGTTGTTATATTCACCAGATCCATGGAAGAAAAATAATGTTGCCGTATGCTTGGTAATTGGTTGTACAGTGATCATTTTCGCTATCTTCAATGAAGCCGACATTTTTTAAATTGTAATAATTATATATGTCTATATTAATTCATTCATTCATATATCTAGTCAATAATCAATGGATTTAATCCTGATTTTTTGTTCAATCCGGGTATGATCCCAATGTTTATATTAGAACGCAATGATGCATGAGAATTTCGAGGTATTCGACAGCAAATATGAAACTGGAGGACACTAGAAGTTGGATTTAGCGTTATCAAAAATAAACTAATATTAGCAGGTAATACCGACAGTCAGTAATACCCACTAGATGGTACAAAATCATATTTATTCCTGGAAAATCATCGAGTTTACTCGGTAATTTTTTATTTTTTTCTAATACCTATCAAGATCATTTGATCTTATCAATGTATTTCTCCTCAGATAAATTCGGTTAATTTTTATCGACATACATTGTTGATATAGCTATTGAATTTTGTATTTCGCATACAATTTATACATGTAACGATATATCAACTCAATGAATAACTCTGCTGGTCATCGGATTGTATTATTATCGCGCATATATCCATTGTGGATGCATTTTATTGACAATGTTGCTTTTCAGTCTACGCCGAACGAAATCATCTGTTGCCAGTGTCAAATGAGAAGTAGATGAAGAAAATAGACTACGAAAAAAAAAGGAGGACAAATTTTTATTATCGTTTGTCATTAAAATCATGTTATTGGAGTTATTTACTCAATCATATGAAAACGAGCATGAAATTGTGAGTGAACATGCATCCAAGCGTACTTCTGAAAAATAATTAATGAACTATGTTTGATGAGTAATTGTATACAAGTTTTGCAATGATGCAACGTAATGGTGAGTATAAAGCATGGATATATTACTCCTTTAATAGATGATATGAGCAAAGTGACATAATTTCGGTTTTGGATTACATTGATCAGATTTGATCAACGTTGAATATTATTGGAAGTTCTGAAATTTTCCCATTATCATTTACAAGATAGTCACACGTTGGAATTTTATTACAAATGATTGATACCACTAATAAAATCAATTGAACTCCAACAAAACAACTTCTGTTATCTATAATAGCTGTCCAATTAATTTTCTATTTTTTCACATAGTTGTGAAATATTGATATCAATTCGACTACGTCCATCGCTATGTACTAACTTTGTATGGGCTTTTGGCCTGAGTCTTATCGTTCTCACCACAAATAATAATTACATCATGGAATCAACAATAATATTATTATTATGGAAGAAGGTAGTATTTCTTCCTTAAATATTAAAGAATACTCTATGGGAATTCCAAATGTGTGTAGAGTGAAAACTATTACTCCCTCCATTCATCACATTCGTTATAATACGGTATTCATCCTTTATTTTATCACCCACACATTCGTTTTTGTTTCCGGACTACCACGGATACTGCACAACCATAAATGTACAACAATATCACCACTCGATATGTACTATACTGTCAACTACTGGCCACGTCACACATTACCCCACGGTCACCGCAACAGCGGTAAGTTGTTGATAAGTCTACAATAAATTTTATACTATATTTACTCATATACTTTTACACATGTTTGTGAGATTCTCATTCGTTTATTGTTGAGTTTGGATGAGTCCCGGCTATCATACGTGCAAATGTTTTTAAGAAATGAACATCATAACTGTGACGTTAATTTTCAATTAAAAGTGAGATGACATATCAGATATGTGAAATAGAAATTCATAACACTTTATTTTTATTATTATTATTCTGACACTGGGGTGTGGTCATAATGAATCATTCTTTCATTAGAACGTTGTGATTCAGAATACTAGATTTAATCAAATAAAAACGAAATGTTGTGATTCATTTACTGACACCGTGCGGAACAACTCGTTAAATTTCGCGGCTGACATGAGGAATTACAATAAACCTTGTGTTGTATTTGTCGAACAATCAATTGTAATTCAATATTGTGGTTTTATTATTGTGGCGTTTATATATAATTGACTAATACAAGTGCGAGCTCACAGGTAGAATAAAATAAGTCATATGAACAAAGCGTCATGATGAATCAACAAGTATCGAATGGTTCAGTGATGCCAAGTCCAATTTCATCTCGGCGTCGTCTTGATCCTTCAATATTGGCACGTTATGACACTCACAATCCTGTCCGAAGTTCGTCAAATCATGAGGTAGTTGTTCATAATCTCCAGAATTAACCCATTATAAATATAACATTCATCATTTATTGTGATTCTCCATCAACGGTAGATGTCAACGTGAGTTCGAAACTGTTAAACGCTTCCTACATTTATAATTCATATGCATACGCAATAATGTATAGTATCAATCAGAATGCTACTTAGTATTAATGAATGTTTCCTTAAATGGAATTGAAGTGAAATTAATGAAAGATGTATGAAAGAAGTAATCAAAATTCGTATCACTGTCTAACAAATATGCATATAGTGTGATCTAATGTTGCTATTAATATCAACGTAACTTGTCTTCCTTCTCAATTATGTATACAAACAGTTATAACGGAGTCATTCTTCAGAGTTGCCGCTCAAAAACTCCCCGAAAATTCCATACAATAATATCCGCTACAAAAATATCCCATGACAAAAACATTCCATGACTTTAATAATGTACTACACTTGGAATATTTTGATCGAAGAATATTTTTGTTTGGCATTTTTTCACTGAAATATTTTGTCGGGGATATTAATTATCGAGATTTTATGACCGTTCTTCAGTGTTCAATGCTGATTTTATGTTTTGTAATACATAAATAATCATTAAATTGTGCATAAGTGAAATCATTCAAGAATTTTCATATAAATCACAATTTGGCGGTTCTGCAAAGTTGTATTAAGCAAGTAGTGCCCCCAGTGGGAGAATAATGAAGCTTACTCACTGTACATGACACACGTGTTGTTAATATATGATATTAATGAAACATAAGAGAGTGTGAGAGAGAGGAAGTGATAGTATGCAAGAAAAAAAAGACGAAGAAAGATACATTGTGCATGCACTGTAGATGCGACATTACGAGTTGTGTCCCCACTAGTCCCCACTTTGCAGTACATCTGCTATGCCAGGCGTGGTCGTTTGGCTTTGATTCGTTTGTACGTTCGCGACTGTTTGCGACTCGGCGTTGCTTAGCGTTACTTAGCGTTGTGCGTCATACATTATGCTTTGCTATAGCTGTTATGTGTGATTGTGTATGTATCACATTTTCGGTCCGGTCAACGTTTGCAATCTGTACTGGTCTATACCATTATTTCTCTGATTCAACGAGTCAACGCCACTGTGTTGAATATAATTGTGAGACAGAGAGGAAAAAACGAGATATTTTACGCTACGGTTTCTTTCGCCGATATTTCATCAATTTGTCTCATTTACTCTGCAATTATCATTATTATTAAGACGAATACTTTCACAGCAATAGACAATACGTTGTATTGTATTAGTCAAGTCACAGATTCGTCTTTCACGGACAAAATGCAATAAACAATTGTATCGTGTGTCTGCGGATGAAAAAAAAAGAAAGAATTGTTTTTGTATCGTGAAAGTTTTGGGGCCAGAAAATAATGTGTAGACAAGAGGGTTTGCGACGATTCTACATGGCGACATGAATCATCACTGAATAAGTTTGCAAGTGTGTGAATCTCTCAAAAACACCCTATACCTGTATACGTACCACAAATATTATCTTCGAATTTTGAAATACGGCTTTCGATTGTTTAAATTCATACAATTGACTTTGTTGAATGTCTTGTTTATCATACACTGGCGATACAACATATACCAAACCTTCAAGTATTGCTATGGTAATTGTTACATTTTATCTGATAATAGTCAATTTATACTCTTTTCTTTTTGAATTAATGCTTGTACAAGACTATGGTGAATATGACTATGTAATTTGTAAAAATGTACAGTTGGGGAAAACTATCGTACTCATTTCTACGTTAATAGAATATGAATAATCTCAAATTATTTTTTGCTCCGACTACTCACGATATGCTTAATATTCACTTTTTACTGGGTATATGAGAGGAATTTTCATTTTTATTGTTCATTATTGTTATTATTCATACTATTATTGTCATTATGAGAAGCATATCGACACTTTACTGAGATTTTAAATGGTATGCACGCCATGCACGTGTTTATCTATTTTCGACATTTATTTGATTGCAATTTCTCTTTAACTTGAATTGATGTAAAAAATTATTACCATTTCATTGTATGATCATTCGTAGTATTTTCATATCTACATTCTTCTTCGTTGCTTTCATTTTCACTAGAAAATTGATAAATTATGTCCTATTTGGTGTCTCGTTTAGTAGGGTTATTGCCATTTAAAATTGATGGACATGTCTGTATTGGATCTGCGTGATTGTTCGCACATTCAACTCGTGCCGTTGGAAAGCCAATCATTGCACAAATAACATCGACGTTTATAGAATATAAATCCATAAAATATAAATACCCTTCTCATATATGAAGTGAGGTTTGATTATTTATCGGTTGAATGATATAATAGATTCGGAACTTTAATATTCACCATTGTCTCGAGATAATCAACAAAACAGTGAAAACAAAATTGAGGACAATATGTATCGCCGTTAAATTGATTGTTTCTCCCGCAGCTGAGGGGCTTCACATTCAACTGAGAAAATAAATTGTTGAAATACAACGATTTATCACATAAATCTATTGGACAATGTCGACGGAGAATCACAATGGCAGTACTGCCCATACGAACGGTGGAATTAAAACCGCCATTGGTAGCAGCAGCAGTGACAACATATCATCTGGTGGTTCAATCACAACAGCAGCCATCACATCTGCAAGAACAGTATCCAACAATACGTCTTTCCTCTATAGCAGTAATTCAACATTAAATCGAGATAAGCCGAGACAGGCGCCGCCGCCTACATTGCCCAAGTATACATCGAGTTTTAACGCCGGCACGAACGGCACCAGCGAGAGACTTGCCAGGGAGCGTGAAGCCGGCGGTAGTTACAGACTCGCCAGTTTAGACAGACTAGCTCTTCGGCAAAGGATACTGGACAGTGAAAAAGCCAATGGTGACATTACGAATTCGGTAAGGAGACAAATGAGATGATGATGATTATCAGAGTGGACAGCCATATCAACGATCCGCATCTTCGTTCTTTTTTTATACTTTTGAAATCTTCATTGAGCGCCACTGCGATGGAACACATGGCTATCTGTAGTCGTTGTATTATTGTAAAGATGCAATGTTTCTGCTACGTGCTTTAGTGGGCAACACTGTGATCATAATGTATCACTTTATATGGGGTTAGACTCATGCTATGAGAATTCATCGAACGTCATGGTATTTGAAGTATTCTTACAGTTCGATAAGTTCACTCACACGGAAAAATCATTGATGCCAAGAAACACACGTATTGTTTTCGGATGAATGAGGAAGATTGTCACACTAAGTTTCCCTCCTCCTCCTTCAATTATATTAGAAAACTTCGAAAAATTACAGATATACTAATTGAAAGTTCATTTGCCTGTACAATATCTCTGTGTCTGGCTGAGGTTTATAGTATGCCAATCATTCGGGTTTTTATTTGGACGAAGTTTCATTCATAACATGTTCTCACTGATCATTAATCAATATCATATTCAGGTTCATGAAATTGACGATTGAACATACTGATATTGTTGCTTACTATTGGTCCTCTTTAATTTCCAGATACAAATGAAACGCGAACTGTTCTTCAAAGGTGACAGTGGTGGATTAACTACATCACCATCAGTACCATCTGTCCCTCCACCGCAGCCTCCGACGAGTGGAATGACAACAGCTTCAATAACACCGTCCGTAGCGCCACCCATAGCACCAGTCAAACCTCGATTACCAACGACTACCGCCAACTCAAATCAATCTGACGCTGTGGAGGACAGCAATAAAAAAGAGTCATCACGTAATGACAGTAACAAAGAGTTGTCTGGTCTGCAAATGCATCAACGTCCTACAGCACCCTTAACGAAACCTAAGGAATTAGATGGCTACGTCGGATTTGCTAATCTACCTAATCAGGTATATAGGAAAGCAGTTAAAAAAGGTTTCGATTTTACTCTCATGGTGGTTGGTGAGTAATGATAATATATGAATCCAAGATGCATAGTCAGTTTATATTCGGTGAACATAAATGTCTCGGTTGTTTCAGGTGCATCTGGTTTGGGGAAATCCACCCTGATGAACTCTATGTTTCTCGCTGATGTGTACAGCGAGGAACATCCTGGGCCCAGTCTTCGGGTAAAAAAAACAGTTGCGGTTGAAACAAATAAAGTAATGCTAAAAGAAAATGGCGTGAATCTCACATTGACCGTCGTTGATACCCCGGGATTTGGTGATGCTGTAGATAACAGTAACTGGTAATGATTGATTTTTATCATGTGCCAACTAAAAGCTTTTAACATATTCCTAAGTTATTTGATTGTTTTGATTGTTGATAGTTGGGTACCTGTAATCGAGTATATTGAATCTAAATATGAAGAATTTTTAAATGCGGAGTCACGAGTTGTCAGGCGGCAAATACCAGACAGTCGAGTACACTGCTGTTTATACTTCGTCGCACCATCTGGACACGGTTTGAAGCCCCTGGATGTCGAGTTCATGCAGCGGTTACATGACAAAGTCAATATCATTCCTGTTATTGCCAAGGCTGACACAATGACTCCTGATGAATGCGCGCATTTCAAGAAACAAGTATGTCCAATAAATCTTTGATGTAATGATTTTGTTGTTGAAGTGGTTGCTGTAAATGAATGATGGTAAATTATTAATATTTATATTTATCGAATAGATATTGAATGAGATGGCACAACACAAGATAAAAATTTACGAATTTCCCGAACTCGAGGAAGAGGAAGAAAACAAAATTCACAAGGTCCTGAGGGACAGAGTGCCATTCGCCGTTGTTGGAGCAAATACTGTTGTGGAACATGATGGAAAAAAAGTGCGCGGCAGAAAATATCCATGGGGTGTAGCAGAAGGTGAGCACAAACAAATTCAAAGAATCGATTCTCATATTCATACATTTGTCACAATTACTATGGTAATTTATTCCCAACGTTTCGTTCACAGTCGAAAATTTGGAGCATTGCGACTTCATTGCACTGCGGAATATGGTCATAGGAACGCATTTCCAGGATCTCAAAGATGTTACAAATAACGTGCACTATGAAAATTTCCGTTGTCGCACATTAGCAGGACTTGGCGTCGACGGAAAACCTACGAGACTCTCGAACAAGTAAGTTGAGTCAGTTTACCTCGTTTCACATATGTTGGTGTAAGTAAATCGTGGTCTAAAGGAACAGACGACTCGCATTATGTAATGAGGTGAAATATCGTGATAATCATCAATAATTTATGAAAAGGCTTTCTGTTTTTTCTTTCTTTTTGCTATCGTGGCAAATATTATGAAACACAAGCTTGTGCATGCAATCGAACAAAGTCATGTATAGTTCCATTACCATTCCATCATAAGTACTGAGAATATAATGCAACCTGCACAAGAGTAACGTCATGAAAGAATTGGTATTGGAGTATTTACAGAAGAAAACCCTTTTTTTTTATCTTGCAATGGTTAATGAAATTTTAATAGCGATTTCTTATTGGTTAGTTTGTGCCCACCAGGAGTGATGAACAGTTTCATGACAGTGTGGTAAGTGGCGTTGCCGAAGCAGTGCTTATATACTCCAGAGTTGTGTGCACAAGTCTTAATTATTGTCCTATCCTTACCAATTCATGTTGCAAGTGAATAAGCAGTAGGGATTTATTCAGTATCCATAAATTATGCGATCCAGTGTGTTTTCCTGATTGTTCTATCGGATATTTGTAATGATTGATCCATAAGAAGCTGATAGTAATAAGCAAATGATATATATTCAACGATGGATTTTCTTCCATTTGTTCTTTCAACAGGAATCCATTAGCGCAATTGGAGGAGGAAAAGAGAGAACACGATAATAAAATGAAAAAAATGGAAATGGAAATGGAACAAGTCTTTGAGATGAAAGTTCGTGAGAAGAAACAAAAATTGAAAGACTCTGAGGCCGACGTAGGTTTTGCCGATATATTCTCTGATATTTTGAATGATTTTAAATATTAACTCATGATATTTTAAAAACAGCTACAACGGCGACACGAACAAATGCGTCGCTCATTAGAACAGCAGTTGCGCGAATTGGATGATAAAAGACGACAATTCGAGAATGAGAAGCAGGTTTGGGAGCAACAGACTGGTCAGTCTATTGAGGAACTACGCAGACGTAGTTTAGAAGCAAATTCGAAAGAGTGAGTACAATTTGACATCCTCTTTCTATCAATCCTTGTATTTTATACACGCGTTCAAGTTTTCCATGTTGGTCCGATTATCTTGTTTCTCTTCATTAATTCTATTGAGTAAATATATCTTGTAATTTATATCATTTCAATGCATGCAGCGATTTATTGAAATTTTACAAAAGGCAAGTCGAAATAGAATTAAAATAAAAAAACCAACAAGTGCCGCATGATAAGGCTTTAAATATTTAGAAGTGTGTGCCTTTCAAGAGCTTACTTGCTTATAATATTGAACGTGCTCCTCGTGTATACGAAATCGCGGTGTCCATGTGATTTAGGACAGGCTCCGTATCATCTGAAGGATCTGGTGGAGCAGGGGGTACATTGAGAGGGTCTCGAGGATTAGGGAGTCTTCTTCGTCGTCACACCAGTTTCAAATCATCGCAAGACAACCCCACTCAGATACATCCTTAATAACATTTGAAGGAATTTCAATTTATTCCATAGAAATCAATGTATCGCGTTATCATCATGACAATTAAATATAGATATTCATACATACTTATTCATCTTATGCGAATAATGTTCGAAAAATTATAGACAATTTTGTCGTTTTCTGCTAGTGTGATACAGTTATTAGTCAACAATTGGAAGAACATATTTCTGTCACTAGTTTTTGATATCAATAAAATCATCATAAACACAATAAATAGTATAAAATCAATCATATTTATATAACTCATTGGTATTCACAATTGGCTTCCGAAACTAACAAATGAAATTATGAGAAAAGTGATAATGTGAAACAGTGAAATGGATAATTTATTTTTATTAAATTGTGTAATTCAGCGGCACTCAAATCTATATACGTGATGACTTGGGGCCTCTTTCCTCGTGCATATCATGATAACATGGAACAAGCATATTATCAGGACAGTGATTGGCAGACAGCTTGACAGGGCCCCATCTCATTCATAATTATAACCTACTCACAGCTTATGATTTTTAGATTGTTGAATTTATCACTGGAAATTTTATGCAAATACAAATAATGCTTTAATTTTTATAACGTGAGAAATCTACATGTTCATATTCACGCATGAATTTATATTTTTTGTATGGTCCAATCAAAATTTGGACATTCACTAACACCATGAATCATACATATGACGGAAAAACTGATATTTCATGCTATGCTGGCAAAGTGGGTGATATGCAGAGCATATTATGTCTGTATGTGCATTAATTCATCAAAAAATTTTCATAGTCATTGCGGGCATGATTGATTATTGTTTATAAGCTGTGTTATAATGTGTTTATGACTTTGCTTCATTACTTCTTCATACCATATGGCGAAGGATCTCAACTTTTTTTTATCTTGTGCCGAAGAGTAGGAGAAGATGAGAAGGCGAGTGATATTCACAATTTTTCACTTTCAGGGGTGTCGATGGCAAGGACAAGAAAAGCAAGAAAAAAGGACTATTCTAAGCACACTTAATCAAGCCAAAAAATGTAATTCGCAGGATCAATAGATAAGACGTTATGTGCATGAAACTCTTCATTCCATTTATGGAGAATGTGAAAAATTTAGCTGTACGAATTTAATTATTTTCGGTCAGGGAATAATCTCTTTATTCGATGACCAAATTTCATATTGCGCACAGTGAAAACGCTATTTCATTGTATAAAAACATAGCATTGATAAGACTTTAAAATTTTTTACACAAATATTATAATATGAATACTTAAGGAAAGTGGTTCCACTACAGTTTAGAGACAGCTTAAAAAATATTCAATGCTTCCGATAATGTCCAACCGTATGATGATAATGGCACAACAATATATACGAATGCACGATTTTGACGATCATGACGCTAAAATGAATAGTTGCATCAGCACCACTAGACACATAGAATAAATATTATGAACAATGAATTCGGTGCGCCACTTTTAGCTCAAGAAACAAACAATAATAATACTTTATTTATATCAATTTATATTGATTGTACAAATATAAAATACTTCCGGTTATTGGAATTTTAGTATTCTTCATTATGTGAGGGACTCGCGGTGGTGTTCATCTAACATTTTAACTATCATTATTATCATCATTTTCGTCCAATAAGAGCACTAAAAAAAAATGGAAAATACCACTGAAACTATGTCATAAATTTATTAGATTGAGATTTCAATATTGTGTCAGGCATTTGTAGCTATTTATGATGAATATTCATAGTCGATAAGTAAAATTGATGCATTGGCATTGATGCAATCATACCGATAACGTCAAGACACATCGGAATTCTGAATATGAATATCAAATGACATTACAATTATGGCAAGCACTGTCATGTTCACTTTCTTTTCAATGATATTTTACTTCCGTGGTGAAACTAAATGAGTTGATTGCGCCTACAATTCCATCCTTAGTTTCATCTTCTCCACTAACTTCCGTAACACGACAAACATGTTGCCATCGTAATATCATTCATTTCAATTTCCATTTCCCAGCATCGATGGACTATTCGGATCGGTATGAAATTAATCAATTAATTTGTAAGATTACGTGCCAAATGACATATTCATACACCGTGAACAAATTAGTTGACGAGGATTAATATTATAAGCTGAAAAAAGTTACTTAAGCTTCGTGCCATTGCGGAACGCATCAAATTTTGCTTAATAAGTGTATTAAATCCTGGTACAAAATAAATCTCTAACATATAAGTATCGTGAATTCCGATATAATCTGAAACGTCTCATCACCAAATGATACGTAAAATCTGTCAATAACAATCATCCAGTTCTTCGAAACATGAATGATGACAGTATCATTAGATCTGTGATGATGCATCCGGCCATGAGCAGAATGATAGCCATGCATTCAATCATAAAATATTTATAGAGTATATATGGATAAGCAGATTTGAGAATTGGCAGGTGAATACAATGGCCATTAGGTATCAATATGAAAACAGCATTCAAAAAGTAATGAGTGCGCTTTTTTTTCAGTTTCGTCATAATAATGCCTAAATAAGTTTAAAGACATCACTTTATGACTTGGGAATGGAGAATTTGTAATAAAATATTACTGGTTGGTTTACATCACTTTGAATATGGGTGAACGGATCATTGTCCAAAGCCAGCTTATCACTTTTTTCTTAAATCGACATCAAAATGATAGATATTCACAGACTTTAATCTATAACTTTCCTTCTTGTTATGAATTCATCATTGACGATGAAAACGGACAAGCTAGATGCGCACATCATGCTTTTTTTATTCATTTCTACTGGACAATTCGTATTGAACACACAGACATATATATGTGTATTGCCAACATCGCTGTACTAATTCCTATTTGTACATTAAATTATAAAAATATGCTTTGTTATTACTCGTACAGTGTGATAAAGAGTGAAAACATATTGTAGTCAATGAGAGCGTATGAATACATAAACAAAAAATATTGAATGACGAAACGATGGAGAAAAAAATATATTTTGCCGTGTAAGACAAAAGTCGCTGCCGCCATTTACTATATAGATTGAACTATGGTTATTGGAATGATATGAATCGTATTATAATTGTGTATATTAAACAATGAATTACTGTACATTTGTTCCATTATTTTTCCTGCCAACCCTATTACTCCACACCAATACATCAAAACACAAGCGTGATGATAATGATAATTTAGGAATTCTTTCGCTTGTGAAATGTAAAGATAATGTTATTGACATTGTCTTAAGATGATTTGAATAATTTTTCGGAGTTCAAGGCCACGTAAAATACATAATCTGCTATTCATTCAACTCAGTACAGACTCTACATTCATGAATTGCAATTAATTGCGATAATGCATGAATGATGGGATGCCTCACCATCGTGTTTATAACTGTGAAACGAATATTGGTTGAATTCGATGAACATATTTTTCAACAATATAAATGCAAAATATTAAGCGATTTCATCATCATATGTAGTATAATTCATGAAATGACACAGTATTTTGACATTTCATAAATATGCATGTGATGTGGATTGGCATGAGCTGATATTTGAGCTGTGTAAATGGATAGAAGGGGTATCAGGGGGTATGAGGCTGAGGCGTGAATGTATATATTATATAGCAACGTATAATACATTGTATTATGTATTTGAGCTGTGGACGTTGTACATAGGAGGTCGGTAGTGGTCGTATGAGTTGTGGTTAACGATGGATATAATGCTGGTGAACGTTTAGATAATACCAGGAAAATTGCACTCCAGTTTCAAAGTTGGCCAAAGCTACTTGCGACAACATATTTGAGTGATTCGAGCGATCCAAACGAATTCAAGCTTAGAGTAACCAAAAGTTGGGACTCCGAAGTCACCCAGTGGCCGTGATTTTCATTCAGAGAGTTTCTCTTCTAACCTAGATACCACATTGGAGTACAATTTGTTCTACGGAACATTACGATCGGCATCAAAAGTTTCAGAGTGTAGTGTACTGCCAAAATATTCGTATAGTTGCAATTAAATTGTTTGGAAACTGGCCTTAGCAATCGAATTTACAAAAGAATTAATTGTCAATAGTTAAGGCAATTAGATAGATTGGAATTTGTGTGTGAGGCAATACCAAGCTCTTTATCAGTGAGATTGCCGGTAGGCTATGATTATCCTCAAGAATTTCTCTTGCATTATTGTTTCTGATCAGTTGCACACGGACACGGTTGAATATTAAATTTTCATCAGTACCTTTTTTCATTAATCAGAATAATTCGTCAGTTGATTTATAAATTTGTACAAGTTCAAACGCATATAATTGTAGCATTTGATCATGTGGCCAAATAATGTTGGTATTAAAGCCATTGAAGTGTACTTCCCGGCATATTATGTTGATCAAACAGAGCTTGAAAAGTTTGATGGGGTATCAGCAGGAAAATATACTATTGGATTCGGACAATCTAAGATGGGATTTTGCAATGATCGCGAAGATATAAATTCTCTTTGCTTGACTGTTACTCATCGTCTATTAGAAAGATATTCTATACTGCCATGTGAAATTGGGAGATTAGAAGTGGGAACAGAAACAATTATAGATAAGAGCAAGTCGGTGAAGTCTGTGTTGATGCAACTATTTGAGCCATCCGGTTCAACTGATATTGAAGGTGTGGATTCAACAAATGCCTGTTATGGTGGGACTGCTGCACTCTTCAATGCTGTCAATTGGATTGAAAGTAGCGCATGGGATGGACGACTAGCTTTGGTTGTAGCGGCTGACAATGCTGTTTATGCAGAAGGAAGTGCGAGGCAGACAGGTGGTGCCGGGGCGATCGCTATGATTGTTGGACCTGATGCGCCATTGATTCTCAATCGAGGAGTTAGAGCTTCATATATGAAACACGCTTATGATTTTTACAAGCCAGATCTTCGATCAGAATATCCCGTCGTTGATGGTCCATTAACTATTCAATGTTATCTTAATGCATTGGATAATTGTTATCAAAGGTATTGTGAGAAAGCTGAAAAGAAATTTGGGCAATCAATTTCGTTGGCGGCTTTTGATGCAGTACTCTTTCATTCGCCTTATTGCAAATTAGTACAAAAATCATACGCAAGACTTGCATTCATCGACTTCCTAAGACTGCCTAATGAAGAAGCAACCGAGAAATTCCCGGATTTACAAAAATTTCGTGATGCCAAACTCGATGAAACTTATTTCGACAGGGATATTGAAAAAGCTTTCATGACGCTGAGCAATGAAGATTTTAAATCTAAAACCAAGCCAAGTTTATATATCTCTAATCTTGTTGGGAATATGTACACACCATCAGTTTATGCGGCGTTAGTATCATTACTCATTAGTGCATCACCAGAAAAACTAGCTGGGAAACAAATTGGAATATTCTCATATGGATCTGGTTTAGCTTCAAGTATGTACTCATTGACAATAGCAAACGATGTTGGCACTGATTCATCATTGGCAGCATTAATTTCGCATCTGTCATATGTCAAACCACAATTGGATGCGCGAAAATGCATTACACCTGAAGAATATACAAAGATACTTGAACAACGTGAGAGCAATTGGCATGTATTGCCTTTTGAGCCGCAAAGTACAATTGACTCAATGTTTCCTGGAACATATTATCTTGTTAAAATTGATGAATTGTATAGACGAACTTATAAACGAGTACAATTATCACTGTGATCGTCGGACCATCCAGTTTCAGTCGAAGTTTCATTCGCCCGTAGAATATTTTGTGAAGGAAATCGTTTGGTAATGGGATTAATTGGTTAGCCTTGATGTTATCCATATAAATATACATATATCTACATGAAGCAAGGTATCTGTAGATGAACAAAGGTGTCTCAATAATGGTATAACAGGTGTATTGGACGTGATCATCATGATAAATAATATTAGAAAAATTAACTGTCAAGTGATGTACATTGCTACGGATTACTGATTTTTCATTCAGTATAACAATTTACCATTGGTTGACGCTTTTTCGAAACCTAACTGAAGATATGTGCCTTGTACAGAAACATTTGCATAACTAGAGATATGAATTGGATGGAATCATGTCAATTGTATTTTATAATTATACATACAGAAATATAAGTATGTTATTTTTATTTGACATTGTGGTCCACAATACGTACCTGGCAATCAATGGCCTACTAAAACAATCAAATAACTCTTACAAGATATTATATAATGATAAATTTATGTGTATTTGTTTTGTCTATCATTGATGCATATATCAAATTATATACATGAACACCTATACTAGCAGATAAAGAGAGTATTCCTGAGTTTTGTCCTAAGGGAATTTGGGTATGCAACAAGATTATATTGCATTACATGTATATAACAATTTTGTGGAAGCTCTCGACTTTTCATGATTCTACGCTGAATTTATCATTTCCAAATAAATATGTTTCGTTACTATTGAATAATTTCAAAATCTATCTATGTATCATTTTTATTAAATTTTGTTCTGCATACATATATGAATACACAGAGGTATTCTCCTTTATTTACAATGAACACATTGACGTAGCTATTATCATTTGTAACTAGCCACTGATATGCAAAAACTGTTACAAAAATAGACGTCTCGTTGGATGAGTACGTTGTAAAGTATATATTGATCTTAGGTCAATTGTCACGAGAATTTGAAATCAGAGATTCTTGTCAATACATTTTTTCTATGGATAATACTTCATTGAACTACAGAATTATTCTTTTATTCAAGTGAGTTTTGAATTCTATCATTGGAACGATTTTGAATTTACGATGATTTCATTGAATATCATTGGTACTTATTCATACGCTCCCGCAAATGACATTATATAAAGTCAGCATGCAGTTGATCAAGAAATATACTACTATCATTCCTAAAAAAATTTAAAATCTCATTGATGGATCGCTGATCAAAGGACGATTGATCAATTTAGGCACAGCGGTCGTTCGCTTACTCAGTCTACAGTATTAGTAAAAAGCAATGCAGTTTCAACACCACTCACGATATCTTGTATGAACATCCTGAACAGGAAGAGAGCGCTCGGCTATCACCAAGAGTCACAACTTCGTCGTTTTTCGATGACAGTTGGCAACTCTCATGACGATTCTGAACATTATGATTACCAAATTGATCATTACAATTCAAAAAAGCCGAAAAAACATTTGACATTTACCTTCAATTCAGATGCTATACAGAAAAATATCGCATCTATGTTAACATTGTCTTTAGCTGACGTCTCTACGACATGCAATACCTCTGGTAAATATGTGCATAATTTTTCTGCCTCTCCCACTTCCACTTCTCTTAAACTTTCCAAGTCACATTTGTTACCTGTATATGATAGAATAATATATATGTTCCCTATTATTAAAATATCTCTTTCAACAAATGGAACAACAAACGTAAATATATACACATATATAGAAGTTTCTTACCGACTAATATAAGCATTACATTGGAAGACGTATATCTTCGCACTTCATCTACCCATTTTTGAATGTTCAAGAAAGTCGACCGATTTGTGATGTCATATACTGCAAACACCGATGGATTTTTCCATAATTTTATTCAGTTAAGTCATCGATGCGAGTGTGTAAGCATATCACAATGGATAACATACCAAGAATAATACCGTTCGCTGATCTATAATAACTTTGCGTAATAGTCTGAAACCTCTCTTGGCCCGCAGTATCCCATATTTGTAACTTCAAGAAAATGTGTGGGAGTGAAGAATAGTACATTGAGTCTGTATAATCTGGCAATGTCTCAATTAATATTATTTTAGACAATTACTCACCTTCACTTTTTTCCCATCTATCAATATAGTTTTCATTGAAAAATCAACTCCAATTGTATTTCCATGGCGTTCAATATATGTGCCTGACCTGAATCTCTGTAAAACACAAGTTTTTCCAGTCCCACAGTCGCCAATGAGAACAATTTTAAATAGAAAGTCAAAATTCTCATCACCAAACATGAGTAAATCATTTGGATCGCGGATTGACATTCTTTATGTTTATTCTGTATTTACGATGATGAGAGTGGCAGCTACCTATTAAACCGTTGTGAATATGCTGCATTACCTGACTGATGGGATACTACGAACTGAAAATGCACTGTGTTGCATGACCAGTATAATGAAACTTGTAATGAACGCATGAAGCTGTTTGATACAGCTTGAAGGATGGGACAGAGTAGGACAGAGTAGGACAGGAGAGCAGTAAGATAGGCAGCTGGATGATGAAAATAATGAGAGCAAATAATGTACATATATACATATACAATCTTGAGTGTTCACAGTCCACGCTTTAGGCGTTTTGAGTGATGAAAGTGATTAGTTGGGATTAGATGCTCAGTGCTTGATGCTGTGCTAAGTGTGGTGAACGGGGTAAGCAGCAGTAAGCACTGAGTAGCAGTACTATTTCAGTTGGCGCGTTATTTCAAATTAATCAATAAAATAATCATTATAATGTGCACGAGTGCATTTCATTTAGGCACTATAATTTCCTAAGTATACAGGAAACTTTTTTTTTATCCATTGAATTTGGATATATATATTCAATTACAACGTTAAGCTACGCCTTGGCGCTTTGAGCATAATTTTTCCCGCGTCGATTTCAAATTTTGAATCTTATTTATCATCAGAGGGTATAGAAATGCATAAACACGATTGTGTATATATATATATATATATAGAATCAGTCGCAGCGCCACTACGTGCAACAAATATGAATATTCGAACATTTTCATTTTATGGTGCACTTCATTCACTCTGTTTTACCGACCATTCCCACATTATTCTGCGCTCTTGATTCCACATGAATGGTAATAAATTTCATATATTCCCATAATATTATGTGAATCCTCATTTGTTTTTTGAGCAATAATTTCATTAGAATTTTTTTCATAATAGAGTGGAACATAAAACATGGAAATGTGTTGGGCTTCTTTGAGATGGTCGAGGTATATGACCAAACGTTACTATGATGTATCGAGTAGATTCTATCATGTGAGCTGTACTCCTCTGTCACATTTGGGGCAACGAGAAACTTTGTTTAACAAAAGAGTATTATACAACAACAATGATGGTGGTATTAGCGGTGCAACACGTCTTTTTCCAAGCAAAACTCCACCAGGAATTAATCAGAAATTTATATCTGTCAGCTGTGTAATGAGAAAGAGTAAGGATAAAGGTAATAAAAAAAAAGTCACAAAAGCTCAGCAAATTGATTTGAATGAATCCAGAGAAGTACTAGATATTGATAAGTTTATTCGCCAAATGGACTATGCAATAGAAGAATTGAAGGAGAATTATATAAAACATCTTACGCTCAGATCCTCAGCGGGGTCAATTGATCAGGTCGTTGTTCACTTTGAGGGTGAAGAGTATATTTTACAAGAATTGGTACAAATAGTTCATAAACCAAAAATGGTTGTACTGAATGCAACATCATTCCCACAAGCCATTCCAGATATCTTGAAGGCTCTAAGTGACAGTGGAATGAACCTGAATCCTCAACAGGATGGGACTACACTTTTCATACCAATTCCAAAGTAAGTTACAAAGACATTCATCCATACTCTCATTCGCTAGTTTGTTTCAATATTATCTAATGCATTTGTTTTAGAGTCACAAAAGAACATAGAGAGGAACTTGCAAAAAATGCCAAAGCTATATTTATCAGGAGTCGCGATTCTATCAAAGACATCAGGAATAAAGAAGTGAAACGTTTGAGAAACATAGCATCGTTACCTGAAGACACGATGAGAAGAATACATGCACAGTTAGATTTAACTTGTGATGACTATGTTAAGCGAGCCGAAGTTATTTTCGATGCAAAGCAGAAGGAACTATTGAGATCGTCGGAATGAATTAAAGTTTTATTCATTTATCATTTAATACAATCTCTGGTTGCCAGTACAATTTTTTTAAATTGTAGGAATAAGCTCTTTGGTGATATATTGGATACCACTGTTTTGAGAAACTTAAAATATATTCATCAGCTATTACTATTTTATCATGTGGTTATTAATATAGTCACCTAAGGCAGTGCACAACTTTTCCGTTGCTTCCTTCAAAACTTCAATTTGATGAAAAGCAATGCTTATTCTCAAAAAATTTCTTGCTTTGTTTTCGTGTGAAAAGCGTGATCCTGGTATAGCCGTAACATGATATGTTTCTTGACACCATTTGATGAAATCCAACGCATCACATTCTAAAGGAATTATCATTTCATACGTGAATGCATTTAATATTTTACGATCGAATTTTACCTGGAGGCAAATGGATCCAAATAAAATAACCACCACCAGGTTCACGGTAAGAACAACGTTCCGGAAGTGAACGATTAAGTGCATCACAAACTGCAGTCAAACGTTTCTGTAATCATGATACGGAATTTTTTTCTCCGTGTGTAAATATCATCCATATAAATGCAATTATGTATATATATATATATATATATTTAAGATTGATGAATGATCGCATAGTTTTTACCAACCGTATAAATTCCTATGAGTGAGTCGAGATATTCATCTTCGATATTCAAATGTAGAATACTTGTTATGATACCAGATACATAATGGTTGACAGCCCCGCCACTACACATTATACCGCTGTAATAAGAATACGGGATTGAAATATTAATAACGAACGTAATCACATCTGAAAAAATGATATGAGCATCTCACGATGTTCGCAATATATTCACAACACGTGGCGGGCATTCCATCCAACCAAGCCGAATTCCCGGTGATAAAATCTTCGAAAATGAACCGTTTGAAATCACATTTCCACCCTGATAATTTTCATCATCATTTTTGTCATAGTAGAAAAGTCTATGAGGGGGAAATCCCTCTCGATAATTCAAAAGGTTATATACATCGTCGCAAATAATGGCAATTGAATGATCTCTTGCAATTTTAACTAATTTTTTGCAATTTTCTGAAATAATTATCATTGACATTCAGAAGAACGATTCAAGTTGGAAATGGTTGACGTCGAATAAAAACTTTTTTATCCCACCTGGTGGAAGTGTAGTTCCAGTTGGATTGTGGTATGTAGGGATAGTATAGAATATACCCCAAAATATTTTATCCTCATCAATGAGGAATGGACCATTGCTTTTTCTTGTTTCGCTAACAACTTTATCCATCGCCTCAACATCAACCATATCATCTTTCATAGGTACTGAATCCACGGTAAATAATGATAAATGTGTCACATCATATCATAGGATGTGTTTAGAAACAACATGTACTTACTCGTTACAACTTTGATAAGGGGAAACTGCTCGAAAACACTGAGTGCTATCATATAAGTTACCTCTTCAACGAAAATAATTCCATTAGGAGCAAGAATACTCATCAGTAAAAGTTGAAGTCCATGCGTGGCACCACAAGATAAAATTAAATTTTCCCTCAAGACTGAATCCCCGTAGCGTCTCGATAAAAACTTGGAAAGTTCATCGCGACATTCCCAAAGACCAGCAGTAATACCATATTGAAAGAGATAGTGCATGCCTTCTCTTTCCTCCTCTCTCTACAATACCATGTATGAATTGTTCAGTACCATTCGTTCTATATAGAATGAACGGATTATTTATTAAGGGTTAGTAATAAATTGCGATGATCTGTCACCATTCTATGTTTTGTAGCCTCAAGGAACATTTTTGTGCAATTTTGTAAGAGATCTGGTCCAGGCGCACCGACCGACAAGTTAACCACATCCTTTTTGTATACGTTGAATATTGTATCGCCATCGAATAAATGACGCAAATAACTGTCATCAACTTTATCCATAATAAATTCAGCAAGTCAAAATACCGTTTTATCTTCAGCTCGAGACTCACGAATGCCGTTGTAACTTGACAGAAGTTTCAATTGGTCATCATCGGATGAGTGAATAATGTTATCCAGCATCAATAATTAAAACAGTGGCGTAGTCACAAATTATCCATTGCTAGTTTATATCTTCGATGCGCACTTGATATAGTATGTTTTCCTGTCCTTGTACATAGCGTATGTTATTTATTCAAAGTCTTACTCTTTGCTGCATTGCTATATAGTACCGGAATCTTCAACAGATAACAAACTGCACCGGAAATTATATAAACATACATATGATAATGAGAGAAATGACGCTGAATTCCGTAATTATATATAATTATGAATTTTAACTTTTGATCGAATTAAAAATTGAAATTCTCAACATTCAACACGACGATGTACTAATCGATACAGTTCAGAATCTGGCTGGTGAATGAAAAGTCAGGATAAGACAAGAACCGTGGTGGTATTCAATGTGAGATAAGGATATGGTACATGTAAATACAATCATATCAACATTTCTCAGTTGATAATATTATTTTTTTGCATCGAGACAGATTTCTCATTTTTAATTGCCTGTACATCATGGCACTTTTTTATCCTATACTTGATATCATCAGGTGCACAATACAATTGATGATACATACCTATACGCTCACAATAACAAAATATTAGTTTATTTTTGTTCATTTTTCTCTTTTAATCTACACTAGAACAAATTTATGTGCAAGGTACGTTTACTAATTAATTATTATTTACATGATCGCTTTTCAATAATTTGCGTTAGAATTTCTCAAAAATCTCGTCGATGGTCCAATTGGATTGGATCTTGTAAAAAATCGGTAATATCAACGGATATAAAACAATATATGATCCTATCACAGTTAGCGGCGGACCGCGTGAGAGTTTTGGACTCTTCATTTGTTCACTTTACATAATACAATTTTCCTTAAATAAATAATATTGGTAAGTTATTATTTACGGTCGTACGGTCAGAAGCTACACTAAAACATGGTAGTAGTTACTATTGGAAATTCTTCTGAATTTATGATTCATTAAAAAAAATGCGGTTGAACGTTCGTTGGGGAAAAGTTGTTAAAAAAAATCGATGCCAACGAACATAACATTGAATCAATAGATTCTTAACAATATACTATTTGTTAAAATAGTATGAAGTATATAAAATAGTGATATATAAAATAATAATTATAGTAATGATAATTTGTCATAAAAGATCACAACATCTCATTTTTATAGGGATACTTATCAGATAATTCACCTGGATACGTTAAAATTCGTTTGTCTACGCATAAGAATGAATTTATTTACAAGCCACGATAAATGGCACTTGGGGGATATTGCTAGTCGTGTTGCACAAGCACGACCGTCGACAATTTCCATAAGTACTGCGAAAAATCGTTTTCAAACGGTATTCGATGCACTAAAACAGTTTAATTCTTCCAAGATGCATTGGAAATTATACCGTTGTCTCATTCTTTCGCAGCGGTTTCAATGGCTGACGTTCACGCTCAAGTCGATCGAAGTCGTTGTAATATTCGTGATCAGATTCTTCTTCCAAGCATCTTTGTCTGGTTTGAACGCCAAATGCACCATTTTTTAGAATTTTATTGAGGTCACTTGTTGGAATCCCAATAGTTTGCGGAGTCAAAGGACCATCGTCTTGTGACATTATATATTCTGGATTATCAAGCGACGTTTTTCCTGGCATCGTTAAAAATTCTGGGTACTTTCGATAACCGTTGATTAATCTCTTTGGTTCCGAATCTGTAATAGATCGAATTGACAAATCATTAGTGCTCCGAAATTTAATTCAATAGTAGAATTTTTAGAGTTTGAATTGATTTTTCTTACCGGTGGGTTTTGTGTCGCCGATAAGATCCATGTATTGAGTGGCATTTGTAGGAAGTTGGGACGAGGGCATTAAGTAATCATCTTCATCGAGAGGCAAATCGAGTTTATGATGTCCCACTCGTGTCTGTTGATGTTTGGTGCTATTTTCCGCCACACAACAGTCATCCGTTACATCACAATCACGCATGCTACCAACAATTTTCAACGGATCAGAGCAATACCTTGTGTTTGAGATTTCAGTGTCTGTCCCATGGCCACAATGACCATTCAAATGGGTGTAATGCATTTGTAGTTGACCACAGGCACTTTCAGTTTCATTTGCTACACTTCCATCAGGATGGTTTGCGCCACATCTAAGTAGTTCACGATCCCAATTTTGCTGATTCTGTGGTGTAGGTGAATCTGCTGCGATTGATGGCATTCCATTGGGCCAACATGTTTTGACTGGGGTAGTTGGTGGAGAACCTGAAATGCTAACAGCCGAGAGCCCCAGTGGAATCGGAGCCCTTGATTTTGGTTGTAGATATTCATCAGCATCAACCAGAGCCTCGGGGCCGTCTATCGCTGATACAAGTTTTCGTATCATCTCCTTTTCACTGTCCTATATGAAACGAAATGTACATCAATAAAATATGTCTTCAAAAATAAACATCCATTGAATATCATTTTTTTTTTGTAATAATCCTATCTCTACGTGTCCTTCAACTAACCTGTGATGTATATGTTGGAAGTGTTAGATCTTTAATACCAGCGATGTAACGTCCTGGGTCTCTTGACATTCTTGCGAATTCCTCGGCTAATTCCTTAAAGCTAGGTCGTGATTCAGCATCCAACATCCAGCATTTTATTAATATCATGTAGACATCGATGGAGACACCAACAGGTTGCGGCAACCTTTCTCCTTTCTCGAGTAATTCGGGAACATTACGTGCTGGAACGTTCTCATAGGGTCTCCCACCGTACGTGAGAATTTCCCAAATAGTTACACCGAACGCCCAAACATCCGATTTGTGTGTGAAAACGCGATGTTGGATACACTCAAGCGCTAGCCATTTAATCGGCATTTTACCACCAGCAGCCTTATATTGTTCTTCATTAACATCCAGTAATTTGGCAAGACCAAAGTCAGTAATTTTAATCCAATTTGGTGTCCGTACTAAAACATTCCTGGCTGCAAGGTCTCGATGAACAAGTCGACGTTCTTCAAGATAAGCCATACCACGGGCTATTTGCGTTGACCAATTGAGCAGTGATTTCGCCCCAATTTTGTTTTTATGATTTCGAACGAAATCTAGTAAACATCCCAGTGGCATCAAATGTGTAACTAACATCATTTGTGAAGTCATACATACGGCAAGAAGTTGAAGTAAATTTGGGTGTTCGACGCTCGCCATTATGTACGCTTCATCGAGGAATTCTTTGGATGTATTTGTGCCAGTTCCCTCATGTAATACTTTTATTGCCACTGGAACTTTAGCGTTTTCCTCTTCGATAATCCAAATACCCTTGTAGACATTACCAAATGCACCGTATCCGAGAATATCGCCTTTGCGCATATCTTCCTCTTTAATTATTCTCAACTTAGCAAGATTGGGCTTGACACCAGTGGGACGCAAAGGTTCATTGTCATCTAAGCCTGTGAGTGCCATCGTCATTTTGACAGTATTTTCTTTAGCTTTCGTTCTCAAACGCCATTGGCACATTATCACTGCCCCAACTACCATAAAAATGGCCATCAATATACCAACACCAGCTAAAATCGCGGGCTGAAGTTCACTCTCTAATGGAAATCCGGTGGCTAATGCCTCGATGGAGCAATATGGTTCTTGATCTGGTGGGAATATCTTGTGAGGATTCTCAGGTGGACATGATTCTGTGCAATTAAACGCGGTATTGTTGTCATCAGGCGGTCCATCCAAATAAAGCCTGAAATTGCGGCATTGGTAACATTGATTGGGCGCTGGGCCAGAGCAAGTACGGCATTCTGGGAAACAAGGATAGCACGATTGCATTTTTATATCTATATAGTGATCAGCTGGACACTCATCCACACAGTGTTCTCCCCGTTTCAATTTATGGCATTGCTGGCAGACTTGCTCGTGATCACCATAGCCCGTGCATTTCTTACATTTTGCATGACATCTTCTACAAACGCCTTTGCCAGCGAGTGGCTTCAGAGCACCTTGCTCTTGTGGACTAACCCATTCATAATAATATCCCGATGGACAAGGTTCACGCTTTTGCAAACATCCTTCGGGCGCATGGCCATTCATAATTGCTTTCTCACAGCTGTGACATCCATTCACACCTATGTTATTCACAGGTCCTTCACATCCACCAACGCAATTTTGGTGACAGTCTTTGCATTGGCCCTCATCATTGTATTTTGATGTGGGACACTTTTTCACACAGAATGGACCGTCTCGTATATTTTTACATTTTGTGCAATGTTCGGCGTTTGGTCCCACACACGTTCCATCACATTCTTCATGGCAATGTTTGCACACACGATCATCTGCTTGATAAATCCTGCAATTTAACAAAATTGTATTGTGAATTTTCTTCTCAGGTATTTGATAAAACAATATATGAATGGAGCAACTCATGTCGAATCAAAAAATATACATCTATATTCATATTTATATATATTATCTGACAGTTTTCAGCTCATTTTACCTTCAATGATCCATCACACTTTAATGAATGCAATTTATGAAACATATTTATATGTAGATACTCATTAATTTTTGTTTAAATGATCTGAATAGTAATTCATTTTACTTACCCTGGTATACTGGTACAATTTTCTAGGCATATATTGCCCAGAATGAAATTCCTACACGAGAGACATTGTGCCGGACCAGGACCCCAGCAACCCTCATTGGAGCACTGTTTGTCGCAGACCAAACCCTCTTTCACTATTTGAAATAGTAACAAGTATTAATGAAACGAAATACATTTATATTCATATCACGAGTACATACTCGCAAATAAATCATAAAGAAAACTTACCACAAGCAGTTTGATTTTTATTGTTGGACAGTAAGGTCTCATGTTCTACTGACTTTTTGATATTATTCCAATCGATACTTTGGGCATAACATAGATTTTTATTTTCTAGAATTGCAATTGATCCTGAAAAAATTGTTTTCAAGGAACTGAGACCAAGAGATACTAATGTAGTTTTAACGATATACAGTGAGGCAAAATAATCTGTGAGTGTCCTTCCACGAATGACTTCCAAGTTCCTGAATGCTGATAGATTAGTAAAGTCCTTGTGTTCTCCCTGAATGTTAAGAAATCCGGTAATCTCTTTGAGAGTGCTAAAAATCTCCAACCGGTCAGGATGCATAGGCTTATATCTTGTACCAAAAGTGAAGTTGGGATAGATAGATTGGTAACCTTGGAACGTGTGATCGACAATGGTAATAGATCCTTCAATGATTGTACAATCTTTATAAGTGTCAATATTTCCTGAATGTACTGTCTCGACTCCTTGACAAGTCTTTGGACACGGGCCCTCACAAGGCACACATTCACCATGTTGAGCTTTCTTTTTCGGGGGACACGATCTCACACACGCCCCATTATCTTTGAGCAAATGTTCTGGACATTTTCTCACGCACGTTGCACCGTACGCGTATTTTCCATCAGGATTCGCTTCCCACGAATACGTTGTTGGATTATATTTTTGCATTGGTGGACACTCGAGTGTACACACACCGTCATCGAAAAAGCTCTTGCACGCAAGACAATCACTTTGTTTCGGACCAGTACAACCGCCCGCACAAAACAAATGACAGCACTCGCGTGGATTTGGACCGAAGCATCTGCCCTGCCAGCATTGGGGCGAGCAATTAGTTTTTGAAAATCTTTGACAATTTTCCGGTCCATCACCCCAGCAGCCTTGCTCGCAACTACGATCACATTCTGAACATTGACGCTCTGGCGTTGTGTAATTATAAACGTAAAAGTACTTGCTGCCTAAACCAGTTATTATTTCATCCCAATTGATAGTCTTGACGTGGCACAAATTGTAATTGTGGAACATGCCAACGCTTCCATTCAGTATATCTCTGAGTGCTGGCATCTCCAAATTCGACATACTACACAATGTGACAAATAATGAAAACTCGTCATCATGAATATTGAGCTTGAAGAGAGTGCGTCCACGAATTATTTGTAATCGAGGGAATACAAGTCGTGGTACCTCCACATGACTAATCAATACATAGCCAGTAACTTCGCGTATATATTGTAAAAAGCTAAGATCAAGTGATTGATTTTGGAGCCATGTTATCTCCAAATTTCCATCAACGTAAGTACAATTGGTATACCGATCTCGAAGGTTTCGGTAATGATGCAGCTTATTTGATGGCACTGAGAGTCGTCCATTGGTGCCGATGCAAACTGAAACAATGTACAAACACTAAATAAATATACTTCTCTAATACAATAATAATTTGTGCATAAGTGGAACGTCATATTGTACCAAACTTATACCATCAATTTACAAATGAGAATGTAAAGTTTTCGAACTATTGGTAAGTCGCATATACCATGAACGGTTCGTACGTGGCGGCAAGTGGGCGAACCACTTTCATAAACCGTATCGTATGCGTCTTATTGTGCAACTATATACAGTATATACCTATATAAGTATCAGAATATCTATACATATATATTTAGAAGAGTAACGGTGTTTAAGTTACGCAATATTTTTCTTCACATGTATACTTTTGAGCATCAAATAATCAACTGTCTCTTATTTCCCAATTCCTTTTTCCACTTTCAGATATATCTCCATAAATCAATAAGAATATACATGAAATTCGAAAAACAATGTCGTTATTTATTTCATTCAAATTAGTTAATTTCAATTTCCACTGTTGTTTCTTTGATCAAGAATAATTCCTCTCCAATTTATCTTTGTCCCAACCACTTGGGCGCGATGGGATAAAAATGAAGATAATCAAATACAAATAAAATATGAAGAATCAAAAGTCAATAAATAAATGATATTCAATAATGCAGGTATAGAGAATAGGAATTTGGAAATATAGGAAGGAATTGGAGGGTAGTAGCTAAAATCTCGATGTATTGGACTCAAGCTGTATAACTCTTCACAATTCTCAAGAGGTATAACATATCGTTGAAAGAAAAAATGATAGACCGGGAATGTGCTTTGTTTATACGTTCCACAAGTATCTTCGAACGTTTGCTCTTCCACCTCGAGCGTTATATATAAGTATACTTTGATTGTTGTGCTCGCAATCATCCATCTTACATATATATATATACGTTTCACCTTCATTCTCGCTCGTGTTCGTCGTTTCACCAACCCTTTATTTATATACCTACTACTCATTCGTCCCTGAATTCTCCACTCGCGCATCTCACCTCTTATATGCTTATGTATACATATATAAGAGGGGAGATGTACGTGGTAAAACATAGTCTTCGTCCATGTTGTCCGTGCTGAGCGTGATGGTGGCTGCCTTAGCCCGTGGATCACGCTCATCGGCTAAGATTATGTGCCAATTCAACTTGTATTTTGCTCTCGGGCAGCACATTAACTCTCACGCTTTTTTACACGATATATACATATGAACGATGCATTAAAATTTCGCTGCAGCCGTAAAATAATCTTTTGTTCACGAAACGATGGGATAAATTCCATATAGTGTTATAGAATATATACATGTCTATTGATGATAGAATAATGAAAATTTCATTTGGCACAATTTTACTTACAAAAATAAATGCAAAATATCATTTAATAAAATACGATAATAATTAAATGTTCCCAGTATTTTATATTAAAATTTATATGATAATAAATGAAAATAATAAGTAATTAATTGAAATAATTGTAATGATAACTCACTTTTTCCCTTGACAAATTCGGAATTGAGATCTGCCAATACATTGTCGTTACCTACAATCATGATGAATACAATTGCCACAACGCATATTTCATATATTGACAGCGCTTGTGATATTTCGTGTCGCTGGTAGAACATGTTGATCTTTCATGCCCTTCGTGAATATATGGGCTCACTGCGAACCGTAATCTTATAAACACTTCTCTTGCAATGCAGTCGCGCAAATGTTTTTCCTTCTTTTTTTCGATATTTCTTTATATCAACTTTTTTAGATGAAATTTTGAATCTTTTCCTTTCTGCTGATCCCATAGCTGTCCAATCTATCGACTCGTCTTCATAATTTTCATAATCATCTCTCTTTACTGTAATAAATAAAACAAATAACAATAATTATTAACCAATTACATTCTTTTTATCTCTCTTATTTCATTATATTCTAAAATTCCCACATAAATTGTGCGAATCAATGGGCAACAAGAAAAGAAAAAAAAAAAATAATGCATGAATATATGTATTTTCATGTAGATCGTTTCATGTCCAACATGATGTTAAAACGTTTTCCCTTATCTCTTCGGATTATCATTTAGAATATAATAGAATTCCAACATGTTCCAATGCCGGTCTTTACTTTAATAGGTGATATCGAAGCTATTCTTCGATAAACCATACACAGTTGCTGACCGAGCAATTCTCAGTATACTGAGCACATATATTCACGATTTTGGGAACCGTGTCGCTCTATCTCTACATATCTATCCATAATCTATTCTTTATTTACCACAGATACGTATAAACAGCCATTTGATTATACGACAATCTAACATGAATGTTATTCTCAAACGACAAGAATAAGAAAACTAATCAAGTGGGAATATATAGATATGTATAAATATGTATAAATATGTGATTATTATACTTCTATATGTGAGTCACACAATCTGTGATTGACATTGTGAATTTATTGAAGTTAATGTATACAAAAAAAAATCAATATATATGCAAAATTTAGAGTAGCTAACTGTATTGACGTTGATATTATTCATAGTCAAATTAACCAAGTAAATATCTGTCGTCTTGCAATCATATATTCACATAATCTCCATTTTTTTTATAGAACAAGTGTGTATGTTTTATTGAAAATTTAATATCAATTTTCTGTCAGTACAAATCACTATATATATAGATGTTTTGAATTCTATTTCTCTTAATCATCTTACTCGAAGTCATTTCATCAAACCGGTCGTCAAATATATTTGTCCATCGCTTCTCTTCCGCTCCATCTAAGTCAAGAGACAACACCAGCTGATTATACGCACATATAAATCTAAGCTGCTTTGAATATCATGTCACAATTGCAGAATTTTGTATACATGATTTTTATTACATATCCTCCTATATTCTACTATGTTAACACACACACAAACATATATATAAGTATTTTTAACGCCTACGTTCTTCTGTAACGTTGCATTGCATTTAATCTGATGTGAGTATACCGTTTTATGCACTTTGATTGTACAGCAATAGTTGAGACCCTCCGATGTTTTTCACCTACACAATTGTCTATGATTTTCTCAATTCATCTATCTCTCGCTCTCCAACACACACGCAGCCACAAACATTTGTGTATATTTTCGCCCACTAATTATTTTTCCTCACTTTGTAATCGTCAAAGTTGTTGGGCAATCGTCCCTTTGTTTCAATCACATCATCATATATATAAGTAATACTGACAATAACTCGTATGAATATTTTTTTTTATACAAGATTATACCCGAGACGAAAGGCACAACGAAAAATTGAAAGCCAGCCTTGTGTTTATTCGAACGAATAATTATTGGACAATACAGTTATTTTTCCAAAATCAACAGTGGGAATGGTTGATGTTTTTCTATTTTTCTTGTGATTTCCGTTATTTTTCTTTTCAACCGAATCGTTATGAATTGTCAATAGAGGTATTATAAAATAGAAAAGATCATGAATTAATTGCATGAATGAAGATTGACATTAAAAGGCCGTACATAAGAAAGAAGAGTTAAGGTCAAGATGAGAAATTGGTGAATTATAATCAATGATGAGGGCTTTTACAAATACTATCATAATCGTTGACATCTCCAGTGAATTATCATTGAAAAAATATGACATTTAATTAAGACGGAAGTGGATTATTGACTTACACACCTATTTGGGAATATACATAGCTTCCATTAGAATTAATTGAATAATTTTTGAAATTATACATCATCGATATAAATATAAATTGTTAATGATATATACCGCTAATCTATAACTTATACGGCAAATTTTATTAAATTTGACCCCTCTCTCCCTATTCCTACTCATATTTATATGGTTGAAAGTGCCATCGATGCCTATGCGAGCTCAACGCTCGACTTTACCTTCAGGTTAACCTCATTCCTTTCGATGACGTCAGGTATTTCGCCTTTCCCTCGCGAGTATACACACGGGAGACCTTTTCAGCATCTTCGATGAACAATATGCGCGGAGAGATGTGAGTACACAACCAATCGCTGTTCAATTTATGGAAATATTAAATGAACAGGTAATAATTGATTTTGAATTGTATTTGAACCATGTAAGACTTTTTGTTACCTTATTTCTATATCACTAATCTCAATTGAAAATTTATTTTAGAGCAAAAATAAGAAAATCATTGTAAACACTCCTGATCAGCTTCACACACAGTTTGTTCCATTGGAAATTCAAAAAACAAAACTGACGGAAGATAAAGACAAAAATGTGAAGAAAGAAAATTAATGTTTGTATGGTTCAGTTTTTTATTTATCCGCTTTGATGACTATGTAGGTATGTAACAGATGTCACGTGGTTATAGTTTGAGCATGTCAATATAAAGAGCAGTCACAAATTGAGTAGAATGACACTATATAGATATGTTTTTTGAACAGGCAGTTGCCACCAACGCATGCCGTTGGTTTCTTACCCAGTCGTTCAAGTCTCTGCTGGTACTACCCGTGCCGTAAACTTAGTGCTTGTAATTTTCGTATAGCGACCAAGTTGAGAAGAGGTATAGTCAAATGAATATTGTGAAGAAAGGAGATTGAGCACGAGCTCGCTCCAGCAATCCTTACTAACAATAAATGTTTTAACTGTGCTTTATCAACATCATTTCATTCCATTTCATTCCATTTCACACATTCGTTCAATGAATTTCAGTAATTCCGTTCTCAAGATGTCACTTAAAACATTTCATTTCAAAATTGGTATTATATAGAGAGTTTAAATCACCTGACAGACAATATTTTCAAATCCATAACCAGTCGTTCATATCTAATCAATTTTTATTTGAGTTTCATATGTCTACATTTGTTTTAGGTTTTCATATCTTTAACCATTGAACGCCAGTATATATTAAAAATTCATAATAATTTAAAAACCTTGGGTCTATCATGAAACAGTAACTGGTTGAAAGTAGAAAAAAAAAAAAACGTTTATCGTTATTTCAATATAAATACCAAGAGAATAATGTGCCATACACTCACCGATTGAAAGGATTACTTGTGAGCCTAAGTTGTCGAGAAAGTAGAAATATCCAATAAGAAATAATTATTCGTCACGAAGCACATTATTTAAAAAGTAGTAAACGTCGAATATCTCCACTCAGAATGATTACAGGTATTCCACCATTAATGACAATCTCATCATATAAACACTCACGCATGCATCCACTCGAATTCATATACACACTGGTGAATCCATGTCATCTAATATCAATTTTCTTCAATATATTTGTCACAATATCATTACCAACATCAACATCACAACTGTCAATATAATCCACAACCTCAGTCACATCACTATGAATCTATTCCCATTGTAATTCGTTTGATTCGTGGTTGATTATCATAACAATCTTCACTATATTTTTATGAAGCCCACAAGTAGATGAAATCGTTTTGAAATCCCACCACGTGCCAATACAATTCAACAAACACGCACTTATATTGTCACACTACAATCAAAGTGCGTTTATATACAGCATCAATAACGATCAGTACAGCGAAAAATATGTAATAATAACTAAATGGCAAAATGAAATGAAAAGTAGGAGAAAAAAAAAAACAAAAAAAAATACAGGAAAAACTATGAAAATTCTAAACGACCTGTTGTAAAATTGTTGATCCGCGCGCGTCTCACCTTGCAGATCGAGTCGTTTAGAGAAGCCGTGGAACGCAGGTCCAAGCCGGGCCGCAGAGTCTTTCCTCTTTCGCTCCGTCGACCCTCTCCCCACCTCCTTTCTCTTTTTCTTTTTTTTTTCTATCTCCGTCCGTGTGTTTTCTCCACCATCACTATCTCCACTACTAACACCAACATCAACACCAACACCGTCATCATCACTATTACGTAGTGTAGATAATGCTGCCCACCTTCTCTTCCATTTCTTCCAATACGACTTGACGACCAGGCAAGCGAGCAGGCAAGTAGGCAGGCAGGCAAACAGGCGAGCAGGCGGCCAGCCTGACACGCCAGACTATATAAGTTGCCCCTCCACAACTAACATTCTATACTTATCTCTCTCCCTCTTTTGTCCTCCTATACTCTACACCACTCTATACTACAATACACTACACTTATACTACTCTTTCTTCATATTCGTTGTTCGCTTCTTCTCGTAATCTTTACTAGACTTCTCTACCCTGCCACTGTGCTCTTCCAACAGGTATGAGCATCAATGTTCCTCTATCTCGTAAAAATTCCTGTAGTTCATGTGTCCATACGTTACATCCATTTTTATGTAAAATCAAAAGAATAGTTGCGTTGAACATCATTATTTTTTTTTATCATACAGAAACCCAAAGTTAATCCAATTCAGTAACAGGATTTTACTTTGATTACAATTGTATGTATCTTGTCATCCTAATCGCATAGAAAGAATTTCAACTGTTAACGAGACAGCTATTCAAAAAAACAAAAGGTATCTTTGAAAATGTAAAAAAAAATTAAAATTCCTCATCCTCCTCACCGCTGTTGAACTATAGAAAGGTAAAAGGACCTGCGTGGTTATGAACGCGGGGCTCTGTGAAATCGCAAGGTCGAGTCTCGAGATTCCTTTCTGGATGGGACGCCATCATATATGTTCTCTGTTCATAGGCCGCAGAATTAGAAAAGTCGAGAGGTATATTTTTCGTTGGATCCGCAGGCGGGGGGTGAGGATAGATAGATAGATCAAGGTAGACTGGTGGATGGATTCACACCGTCGATAGCTTTGTAGTGTGTTCTGACCATGTCAGAAAACATTCGACTGCATCGTTCTATCCCGAGTATATTATATGCATAAGTTTTCTTCATTCTACACTGAGATCTAACTTCACCCCTGGGGTGATGAGTATTGTCGCTTTCAAGTGGTTTGACCATCCTTCGGACAATACTGGGCGGTGCAAAACCCTGCTTCACCTCACTTTATCCACCGTACGTATTTTGAAAAAAATATTTCTTTTCTCACATTTAGTCTTATATTCGCATCACAAAAGATTATATATACTATCGAAACAGAACAATAATACTAAATTTTTCAGGACAAAAACTGAAAATTCGTTTGTCATCCGTTTAATATTAAACTCTTATTGTAAAGTCTTTGCCTTATATATAAATACATAGTTAAGATTGTATTCTTACATAGTTTGCATATTGCTATGTGAGATGTTGTATATTGACTGTTTAATCCAAAAAAATAATTATGTTGAAGATATTATTTGACTGCACATCAACACACAACTGTTAATCATCCAATTTCCCAAAAAAAAATTATCATATAGAAAATATAAATTCAACAGATTCTTATAGACGACTGTACTGTATGACTTAGATAGTTTACTATGAATGTCTCAAAAGATGGAATGAGATTAGTATGTATGAAGTAGTATAATTTGACTCTGGTTGAAGTTGATAATGTTGATGATGATGATGACGACCAGACAAGTTAAAAGCAAGGCAAGATACCGTAAAATACTATTTTATGTATACGTCATCTTCGTATGTTTGTTTCTGCTACAACTGGTTTCTCTTTTCTTATGTTTCATCTCATACATGCATTATACACAAACACACACACACACACACACATATACACATACGCATACACTCGTAATCGTTTTCCTTGAAATCTCAGCGTTCTCAGCACCTCAGTTGCTGCTGCTTCGTGCCTCACCTTTCTCTTCCTCTCTTCATCGCACCCTCCATCTTCGTCCCCTTCCTCGCACACACGTTCTTTTATTTTATACATACGACAGCTCTTATACTATTCAAATGACCTCGAATAAAGGATATATAAGCATACATAGTTGAAGATTTTTCGGGATTTTTTAAGAATATAATCCGCGGTTGGTTATCATGTATTGTCTCTACTTATTCACATTTTATACCTTCAGTTTCATTTCATTTTCGTTCTTGTTAATCAACCGTATCAAGACTATAAAAAAAAATGAAAATGGTTTCAGCATGGGGGCATAGATTTTATACATATGTATATTTATACAATATTGCGCTTGCACTTTTCCTTAACGCGATATAACGACTATAACTGCATGTTATCGTATGCTTATCTACCGATATGCTTTTCAAGAGGTGAGCACAAAAATATATTGAAGCACGTATACTCATGTACATTGGGGTCAGGAAATAAAATTGTTTTTTTTTTTTTCCTTCAATCGACTGACGCCACTAACTCTATGACAAATATTGAAAATCAACATTGGATATAAGATATGGCGATACGGTAAAGTTCAATATAGAATTCAACGTGACTGCACGGAGGAGACAGATCCAATACCTCAGGGTATTTGAAAAATTCATTTGCAATATATGCATACGTCTCTGTGTAATTAAGTAATCAAGTTATGGAAAATGTCAACACATTAAAGCTATTACTAGGACACGATTATTTTTAGTTTCGAATGAATATTAATTTTTTTTAATAATGAATAGTGTGGTATGTCATGAAGAAGTCAAAAGGTTTAAATGTTGCATTTTTATTCGTTGAAATATCAACGGTGACAGCCATGATTCGTGTGAGTAAATGTGGTTAGTGACCTCGTCCATGGTTTATATATCATTGTACTGGAGTATATGCATTTATGTGTTGGATAACACATTAAAGGTGATGAATATACATAGAAATGTTGGGTATTCTTTCAATTTAAATACAGTATTCATTGTTTTTTTATATATGAATGAAATTTTAGGTGATGTATTTATGTGCAAATGCAAAAGATATGGTATTTGAAGGGAGAGTACATGTGAAAGTGTTTTCATCGTCATCGATGAAAAGATGTGAAGTCAAAAGAATGTGTTAGCTATTATTTAATTACATTTTACTCTCATGAAAGCAACGGCAAGAAAAAGTGAAAAAGTTTTTAATAGGAAATCGGATGAGGGACATATCAAATATTTATTTTCGTTGATCGGATAATTATTTTGTCTCATCTAACAGTTTGAATAATTGATAAAAAACTATGGAAATTTTCATGTACTTTGTCAAGAATATCTCTTCAACCATAAACGAGTCGCTGATATTGCACTATCGTTTATTGAGTGTTTTTAGTTAATTTTGTGTGACTGAGTGAAAAATTAGATGTCCTAACATGAGTAGTGATTCAATATATCGTTTTTGATTTCTCTCCTTCGGAAAAATATCAATTGTTTATATTATTACGAGTGATAGTATAAAAAACGATATTGACTTACCAGAGAGCACTGCCAGTTGATGAATTCCACTGAAATTCAGCAAGTGTTGCTGTTTTGAATCGGAATCTGGAATTAATCTCACAATTAATACATTCAAGTCAATGCCATTTATGTATATCATTTCATCAAACTTCCAATTATATTTCTTGAAATATCCATTGTTTTCTGTGAATGTACAGAGAGTTCGGAATGTTATCACAAAATTGCGTGGCAGGGTAGTATCCATTTATATATAAAATGAACAAAATAATAATTGAATAAAGAATTGTTGGAATAGTTCGGCTGGTTGGATAATAAGAGAAACATATATATTACTGTCTGAAGAGTAATTATTTATGCGAGATAGAATCTTGTCAGTGGAAGCTGACCCAAGAGACAAAAGAATCCTGTGCGTATCTTCGAAGGGTACTCTCACCGGCGGAGCATACGTTGCAGCCGCCGGTTTTGCTTGGTAAAGAAAAAAATAAATGAAGAAAATAACTCAGACTCAACAACGCATCGAGAAGTAATATAGAATCAACTACGAGTGTATTCTCATACTAAGAGCACGCACAGAATTGGATAATTTCATACAAGTAAAGTCATTCGGATTACTAAATTCGGGAGAAATAATTGTTCCATTTACAATAGTGATTGTTTCAAATCCATGAAAATAAAATATGAGAAAAAAATACTGCATCCTATGAATACTCTCTCATACATATCATAGATGTATACATATGAATATAATAATAGTTGACTCAAAGAAATGACATACATAAATGATTTCATTATAATTTATAGTCGAGTTACAATCGGTGTGAGAAAATCTGCAACAATATAAAATAAAATTAAACAGCATGCTATATACCATGTAACAATACTGGGAACATATATATATATTAAATAAATAAATGTATAATATATATTGTGCCAAAGAAATTTTCATGATTCGTCATACATTGATTGAGTTTACAACTTGTTTATATTACAAACACAATCGATATTTACGTGTTACAATCGCACGCGTCTACCTGGACAGCATATCAAGTGAGTAGCTCTATAATCTCCCAACCATAATACAATTTAATTATGATACTTCCATGTCATCTGTAAGTCTGTAAGTTCATTTCTCAAATCTCCATGTTTTGTTGTTAATTTTTTTCATTTATATATTTGTTATCTTTTCTCATTTGGTGTAATTTAAACAAAGAGATGTTTAACTTTCATCTTTGAATCAATTCAACAAGTTCAACAGCACTATATAATCGCTCAAACAGCTTTGATACATGCCTTTACCGATGTCGGCGGTCTGCCCTCCTCATTCTCGTAAAACAACTTGTAAAACGAAAAACAGCGCAGATGGAGACTTCTAAACCTGAAGACTATCTTGTTCTTTGATCTATCGAGACTTACCTTTTTCTTCCAAGTGTATCTGTTTATTCGTCTATCTATTTATTATTTTATTCTTGTTCATCGAGTTTCGGTCAGAAACAGAATGAATTAACAGCGTTGGTCGCGTATTACCTCCACTACATCATCTGTATCGGGCGACTAATATTTCTACAGTTTCATAACGATATTTCGTACAATAGACGCAATTATTATTCGTTTCATTTCATCCCAATTGGGAATCTAACTTAATTATGATTATAAATTAACGTATGAAATGTTGGAATATACCGCATACGTCCACTAAGCCGAATCCGTTTGCATTTAACTCACCTGTAACATAAAAACAAAATTATTTTACTTACATGAAGATTTGCATGAAAATAAAAATGATTAACTAGTGTAGAGCTATGAATTCTCATATAGATATAAATTTGATGAGCTGTATTTTGCGTTTATGGAACAGTGACGCACTCTTGAACAAGTGATTGGTGGAAATGAATAAGCTTTCAGCTTAATGAACGATGGACTGAACGATAAATCATTGTTACAAAATTGGGAAATGAAAAAAAAGTCGAATCACTACTGGTCAGAATGTGGGAACTATAAAATACACCGATGACTTTCAAACACAACACAAGGAATTTTAATGATTCGATTGGTGACTCGACAATGCTTCATTTAGAATAATAATTAATGTAACTTCAAGCGGGTCGTGGCATTACTTCATCCGTTGTCGTCATTTTATATTTTCATTATCAACCAAAGTAAAAAAACAAATCAAATTGACACATCGTCCAACCGACTTTCATCACTTCAAAAAATTCACGTGATTCATATACTTGATCGACATCCGTTTCAACGACATTGATAAAAACGATGGACTGATAAAGAGAGGTCACTCGATTCGTCTATGTAATATATACATGCATACATACATAGATACAAGAACCGTTTCCAAAATTGTATAAAATAAGTTCTTTCGTGTACGGCAATACGGGCTCATCATGTTCCTACTTGTAAATGTGTGATGAAAAAACACAAACGCTCTACAGCAGGAACCTTAAAAGGTTTGAAGAGTACAAATAGAGACTATATAATACACGATTGTATATGGTGTTGTAACACAACGAGATAGAGAATAAAAAGTCTTCAATCATCGTCTACGGAACGAATTTCGATTGCCACGAAATGTATAACATTATCAATAAACTTCCTGTTTTAGGTTCTATTGATTCTCCCTAAATAGTGAAACAAAACTGTCCGATTAACAACAAGCATTTAGATGGGTCCCACAGCAGCCAAAACCGAATAGGGACGAATTTAATCAGAAATATTAACGCAATGGATGCGGTCATCATCTAAGGAATAGCGCAAAAAAAGTATACAAAGCTGCGTGCCTGAGGTTACGCTTCCAAACATTTGTTCGGTTTCTCCATCATATACCACACTCTCCTATACGAAAGACATAGAACGTATAATTCCCAAGTAGATGAATAGCGTTAGCTGTTATCCGATAGGTGATGCTGGTCGTACTGGAATCTTAATCCTGGCGAAGGCCGTTGACTCCAAGCTCCTGCTTTGAGCTATGGCTTACAACATCATGTACAGTGGAAAATAACAGGCACTTGCATGACACATTCTTATCTAGACAATGATGAACTCGGAGTATGTAACTCATAGTGCTCTATGGATGTATAATGATGATGAAGAACAAAAACAACAAAGAACAAATATGAAGTTGAGATATGACATCATGGGTATACACCAAGAGAAGAAAAGATAATTTAACTTCAATCTGAATTGTCTGATCAGAGACATGGAGATACTTGAAATGATAATGAGTGTGATAACTATTTCTTAATTTGATTTGGAACCAAATTGAGATATTTGTTAGTTTTACCACAATGTGGAGAATTGAATTTGCATATGCGTGTGATCAGTGTCCAAGTATTTATATAAATTACATAAATGGCTGATCGGTCAGTAAGCATTGTTATACTGAGGACCTGAATGATGGGTTGATAAGAGTATCAATCTTTTTTATTATCTCTGATTACAATGTACTTTTATTTACGATTATATTATGAAATAATTTAATCTTTGCATCGCAATGAATCTAGTTGTATCCACTGCGCTTGCTACCGAAGATCATGAGCAAGACGATCAGTTTTCAATGCCGACAACAGAGAGCCATGACTTATCGATTATCGGTGTGTAGAGTATCTATTTTACCAACCATAGGATGTCGGTATCAATGATGAAATTTGAAAGAATTGTTGCCCAACATAAATATGACTGAAATTTTGATTAGCATTCTCATTTGTTATTCTTATCAATTAATCAGTTTACATGGTTTTGCTGAAAGTTTTTGCATTTGAGTAAGGAATATTTGCCATACGAATGAACAAGACGAAGGAGAAAGTCGTATTGCATATTACGTGGATGTGCAATGATACTTTTATGTATAGAAAATAATTTACAAAAGGAACTGCTGTGTATTGTCAATGAACGTGAAAGCCACTCAACGATCACAAAAATATGAAGTGAAACTGCTAAAAACTATTTCCTCTTGTGTCACACAAATAATTATCAACTAAATCTATTGAAAAATCTGTGAATGCATAATGAATAATTTTTCTTCATGACGTTTAATATTAGTTACTTATGAACTTTATTTTTTCATATTACACTGTACTGTAACACTTGCTTTCGTACAATGACTTTGTTTATTATTGCTACTCGAGAATATTTCGGCGAGTTTTTATTCCCATTCGTCAACAGATGTGTGTTACACGTGAAAGCCACATGGAAAAAAAACAAGATTGACACTCTGGAAAAATGAAATAAATTAAATATACTTCATAATTCCATTCTCAAATTAGCATTCATCCACTTTGAAAAATCAACGAGCGTAGAGATATAATTGGCTGTATTTAAATTTGTTTAAAATACAATTTATCATTTTAAATAGTGTTAAAATATGAATTTTTACATAATGAGAATAAAAGATATATTTTAAATTCATCTTGCATGTATACATTTATATATTTCAAGTATATAAATGTTCATCATATACTACACATAGGTAGAAAAATTTTATGAGGTCGGAGGTAGGGCGTCACGGATGAGAACATTCAACAATATAAGGAGAAGGTGTTGGGCTTACTTATACGACGATGAATTCTCTAGCTCATGTCTGTTTTTGCAGTTACCTTGGAAAGGAGAGTATGTTGAACGAGGTAACCTCATCGTTGTTCTACACTTGCGTATGTGTCTTGTCTTTGACTGTCATACGGATTTTTAGAGTAGGGAGTATGAACAATAAGTACGCAAGAAATTTATCAGCATTGAATGTGAGCACACGAAAGTTTTCCTTATTTTTCCTCTTTCAGTATTGTACTTCTATGGAAATTATGCACATTGTATGAAAGCAGCAATCAAATTCCCAACTCTACATGAATCAACACAAGTGTACTTTCATAAAGTCAGTTTTCTTTTTGTTCTTGCCAACAAATCGGTAATTCAATCATGATAATCATTGACTGTAATGCAATATTATAAAACAAAGCGATATCTCTCAGCCAAGATGGTAACATAACTGGTCAAACCTTCTTGCAAGCGTTGAAGAATCGCGGAGAGTTGCAATAGGTACCGTTAAGAAGACCTCTCATATTTTATATAGTCGTATCATTTAAGAGCCGAAGCAACCGATTGTGTCTGACCTTGCGAAACTTTTTGAACCGCGACCGACAGAAAATATATGTGAGGGGAGAAAGTGTCTCATAAGTTCATTGTGACAAAAGTAGCAGAATAATATAAGAAAAATTGTAAATGATCGTATAAGTGTATTGAACGACTGTGCTCATCCATTCTATATATCTTGGAATTTATAGTCACGCGGTAAATTTCATATACTATCTGTCTAGATCCTATATATATATATATATGTGTGTTTGTGTGCACCATGTGTGCAGTTATGGCGTGAGACCGAGTATCAGACTCAAATTAAACGCAAAATTGTATGATTCGGCATGTTTCTTACTGACATGTGTCTTTTATGTATCAATACTTGATGACAACAATGTTGTTGACTTATTTTTTTTATTTATTATTTTTCTTTCTCCAATATCACTAAGTCAATAAGTATTTAGCTCTTCATGTGGTATTTGAGTTGTAACCACCAAAATATTTATCACTCGACTCTGAACTAAGCACAGAATCACAAATATAAATTTATATATAATCTTTTTATTCATGAATCACAGTCTTGATTCATTAATTGTTTGTATATATTAATAATATATTGTATTATATACTATGAGAAGTTCATGTGTTTCAAACGAGTTCACCGCTTGCCTCTATTGTGTGACGAGATCACATATGAAATAGTAGTTGGTTGAATGCACTCAATAACTACAATATTGCCATGAGAATATGTCTATTGTTTATAGACATCGACAATCTTCAATCAATTTATTAACACATAAAAGGCTACTTAAAATAAATCAAGTCAATGACTCGTTTGGTAATTGCAATAATAAATATATGCATTCTACCAACGTAAAATTGAGAGGGGTAGTTAAAATATTGGACAGGGTCGTTTCTTTGGATCCAAAAGAGTGTTTTGATGTGAATTGAAAAATTCATAACATCGTGAGTTGATGAGAAAAAAGGGATTGCACTGTATATATATTCGCAAAATGAAAAATATAATTTAAATCTATTCATAATAGTAAAATAATTTACATGGATAGTTGTTTGATCCATTTGAATATGCGCAGACGTGAAAGACTTGGGTTGTTTATAAACGTGGGAAGCCGCGATATATCCCCATCGGAAAGTAGAGGCCTGGAACATATGCCAAGAAATGGGTGGCGCCGGCCATGTGTTAAAGAAAAAGGAGGATACTAAAGAGGGTCTCACTCAACTTGCAGAGTAGAAAGTCTCTCTCGATCACGTATCGGTGAGTGTGAGAGAGAGATTGTGAGAAATTAGAGCGGCACAATGTCTCCCAATTGGATGCAGTGGCGTAGCCAAAAGAGGGATGTGCAAACACCACCATAAATGTACCTTTCACTTGTGTGTATGTATATATAAGTGTATGCCCTAGTTTAACTCGAAAAAGATGCAATGCATTCACAAACACGAAGGATCCTTGCAAATTTGGAAATACAATGAGTTTGAACTGAAACGAGATGAACGCCAGGACCGATGGTCGGATGGAGAGGCCCCAACACCTGCTCATCATTTTGAGCGTGGGATGATCTCTCGTATGATTTGTAATATATATATATACATATGAGATGCGAAAAACATTTGTGTTAGAGGGGAGAAGAAGACGAGAGCAATGGATGAAACGCGATGATATAGATATGAGTACGATAAATATTAAAAGATGATGAATGAATTGAAGAAGCAAACTTTGCTCACAAGGTGTAATGAAACTTCATATTTCCATTCAATAAGTTTTCTTTTACATTGTATATCAGTTGATTGAATGACAATTCTACCTGTCTACGTGTTCACTATTCAGATTTATATAGATCGAATATTTTCATCTTTTTCCCACTGTATGATTCTTGTGTAGGGAGACGATCCACAAGTGTCCAATATCAATGTACCCATGAATCTTGTATACATACATTTTTTTTTTTTTTTCATCATATATGTCTATGCATATAGATTTTCAGGGAGCATTGCGGTACCAGCAGCTGCGTTACAGCATGTGAACGGAAGAGATGTGATGTTGATGAAAAGAGGAAGAGCGTAGGAGACAATGGGCGAGTAAGAGTGAAAGAAGAAGTGCGAACGATCGGTAGGAGAGGAAAAGAAAGATGTGGGAAGAGGTCCTTGGGACAGGACGCGCGTTCTAGCACGGGATCCTGCTTCCGGATATATGTTCATACGTTAATTATTCACTGAAGTAGGATATGAAGATGCTGAGGACTCACACCTGCCCCCTCTTTTCATTCTCACAACGTTCGTTTAATTTATTTTATTAATTTTTCCTTTTACTCTTTTGTTTATTTTTTCTTCTTTCAGTATGATGACTTGCAATGATACAATTGGTCATTCATGGATTACATTGACAGAAATCTCCAGCTATTGGATATCAGCACCATGACATTATGTTAAGATTAAATGTAACCATAGAAGCAAAGTGAAATGGCAGTTGAATTGTATAACAATTTATCGACAATTTATGTGAGAATAACAATTGGTGGATAATAATTTCATATACAGAATGTAAAGTAAATTAGCTAAATTGAATGTCTCTGAAATGAACACATGGAAATTTAATTATTTGTCAAAAATATCAAATGAGAATTTAAGTATGATGTTTTTTGGTTTATCAATGAGAAAGAAAAGAAGTGATTCGGTATTCAGATGATTCAATTTGGTACACAACGAATGCACTGACAAAAAAATTATTGAGCATATGTTAAAACACATGTTGAGTTTTTCTCGCGATTCGTACAATGTTACTCAGTATATATACACTGTATATATGTGTATATAGCATAAAAGATGAAAACAAATTGTATATTTCAATGAAAAGACTGTGGGGGGCCATAAAAACATTTTTCATCCATTTAATGAGATAAAGTTTATGAGTAAATAATCAGGTGATGTTTTGATATTATATTATACGTACGTATACATATACATCTGAATATATATATTCATATATATAAATATGTACATATATGGTTTCGTCTCAAGTATATTCAAGTTTAAATTTTCTTTTGTATGAAAATTCTGCTGGTAGTTCGTAATCGGTGTGAGTTATAGAACAAGTTTCTCTTATATTGCGAGGTTCACATGTATACGACGAAACAGAGTACACAAAGACTTGTAACATTATACCAAGGTGTTCAAGATGACGACATGAAGTATATCAAATGTAGACGTCTGATATTATTATATGAAGATACTTCATCATGAAAAAAAAAATTGCTGTGCAATACATTTACAAACCAAAATTATGTTCGCCAAATAATAGAAAGAATGAATAGATAATAGAACAAAGAATAAAGTCCAACAGAAAGCAAAATGTTGAAACAATTGTAAGCATTAGTGAGTCGATCTTGAAGAATTGATCGAGTATCAAGTATATATGTGGCTATAGTAAAAGCTGTTTGATATATATATATATATATGTGGACTAAAGTATAGGATTCAACAACAGTCGAGTTCACTTGATCGTCCAGTCTCTGGACATTCACCTCAGGAAAGGCATGCAACTACTCGATGCAGTACCAGAGAACATGAAACATGGCATATTCCGCCATCAAGCTGACCATATCGACCTTGTCTCCAGAGACGTATCTAGATGCTTTTCTCGGGAGTGCATTCTCCAGATATGGTAAAGTCAAAGACGTACTAGTCCCATCATGTTTCTTTTATTCTTTCCCATCAAATTCAGTTTTCATCATCTATACAACATTATATTTCTTCTGTCTTAGCTATTAACCGTATTGAACTATGCGAATAACCTCACAACAATTACTATTTTTATATTGACACATTATTTCAATAATCAATTCCGCAATATTGTTCAATTCAATGCAGAATATATAGAAGGAAAATAAACAATAAAAATGAATAAGTAGATTGAAAATAATATAAAATGTCATAAAGAATAAAAGTGTTAAAAAAAAACACAAAGAAATTCGTTACAGAAGCAAGATGTAGCATTATGTATGTTATCGAATGCATAGATATGTATGAGAAAGAGAGAGGTGCGGGCTCATCGCGGGATTGAGTCGGGCAGTGTACTGCGCCCATGTACCATGCAATCTTTGTCCATTGAATAAAACGCAAAGGGAAACTGCACGGTTATTATATATACCTGAATGAATGAGAGAGAATGTATACACGAAGATCGTAACAGAGGACGAAGGAGACTAATAATAATAACAATAATAATGATGATTATAATAATAACAATAATAATAAAAAGTTGGTGAAGAAGATGGTGAGACGAGGAACGGAGCTAAAGAAAACGGTGGGAGAGCGGTGAAATGCACAAGGTATAAAGTGGAGAATGCGAATGGATGCGAAACTCGCCGTTGCAAAAGGTTTTTGCCCCGCGAACGCGGCACGCAATTTCAGATGATTCTCCTTCCAGCTACTCCAAGGTCTGTCGACATCGTCATAAAATGATAATGATAATTTCCACGGATATATTATTAGAGCTCAATATTGAGGCGTTGTAAATATATTATTGTGAAATATGCTGACAATTCTTCAAGATGGAATGTAAGACATATTTGAAAGAAAATATTTTTATGTATAAAGAATGATGCGAGCTTGAAACATCATCTCGACATTGAATTCCGGGCCAATACGCGCGCCCCCCTCATCAACCTCAATTAAACTTCACTGTCTCGCACTTAGATGATCATGTATTTATGTATATATATATTGTTTTGTACAAAGCCAAGCAAAAGAGACAGAGTGTGTTGTCGCACGAGTTCCAAGTATATCATCATCAATATCATCATTTTACTGACTTGCAGTGACATACTTGAAACAATTCATATTGGATGCGTTATGGTAGGATTTTGCATCCTGAATTGATTTGAAACAACTCTTGAATTTCATTATGACATTGTCAGGTTTATAGATATATATTAAATTTCATCGTCGATCATGAAGAATCTGAAGAAGTGATTTCCTGCTTACTTTCACCAAGCTTTACTTCCTAGGATTTAGGCACATAGTCATCTGATAGTTGAATGTTTTTGAGTGGACATGTGAGTGAATTTGTTGAGGAGATTAGCCGTGTCAGTGCTCGATAAAAACAATTTTAGCTGAGAACATCCGCTGTCGTCGTTGAATGGCTTTTGATACTGATAAAAGCATCACAAAATCGGTGATCCGATATGTGAAGGGTGGCTTCTATGTTGTTCATTACACCGTAATACACATCTCATCAGATTTACATCATATATATTTTCTGCACGTCCACCTCATATATATATATATATATATTGAGTCATTGCAATTCGATTAGCAAATGTACATCATGACATTAAAAAAAGTTGAATAGAGTAACGGTCTTATAGCGAAAATCGTTTGATTTTAAGAAAAACTTTCTACATGAGTATTTTCTGTATAAAGCGTAGTTGTATGTGGGGCTATTGGATGTGTTGTTATTAATTTGCGCTTACTACGAAAAACTATACAAAGCCGTTGCATTCCTATACGATCAAGTGACTGTGGCTAGAACGGAGAGGGGATGTGGCCGTGGACTGAAGACTTATCATATCAAGTCAAAGCTCACGTCTGTCATGAACAGTCTTTTGGTACTGCACAATAAACAAAAGACAGGAAGAGTGGAGGTTACCGATGCCGAGCTCAATAGCTTATTCATCTAAATTTTCTTTCTTATTTTTTTATCCACGTATGCTTTCTCTTGTCTTTCGTTGTTGAAAAAAAAAAACGGAGAACGGACATGATCTTTCGTCTTCCCATAAAAGTCAAACTGACTAATAGTATTGTAACACAAGTTGAGCTTTAGTACTATGTTTCATGCACAAGATTAATTGGGCCTTGATACGAATAATGTAAGCGAATTTTTTCAACATGATATCCATAATTGGCCGAGAAAAAATATATAATTGCACATTGGATAACAATAAGATGACACGATTTGAATAAAGAATCTTCATACGCGTCTTATTGATGGCAGAATGACATATGTCTTTGAAATTTTTACTGAATGCTCAAGAGAGTCAGGGGATAATGTGAGGTATGTGAGAATGAGTAAGATTGGTGACCTGTGAGTCCACCCCCGACTAACCTTCCCTACAGGGTTTCCTTTTTTCCCCCAAAGTCGAACGAATAGAATTCTATTCACGAATCTTTTGCTATGCTGCTGTGTTGCCACGTCACACACAAACGCTAGCACGCACTGTTGAAATTCAAAATTCTCAGCAAAACTAAATCTCCACTATCGACAAAGTTATGATGTTGTTACAGTAAAATGAAAATTATCATGGAGAAAATTCCTGTGTGAGTTTGAACAAGTGTCTAAGCGCTCCGTCAATGATTTAGAATCGGCAGTTGTATCATTTCATTAGGTCATTAAACAATTACATGTGTTTATAAAGCCGCACCCTGGGCTCGCGTCTTTTGTGCCAGCTGTGACTGCTCAGAGAGTCTCAGCTATACCTCGTATCACTGCCCCGCATCTCCCTTCCCCTTACTTCTCTTCTCCGCGTGTGTATACATAATCTTCATTTCTAATTGTACATACACATACAACCGCACATATCATATATACCCATGATAAATTGTGTAAACGTGAATGAATTTCTGCATTTCTGTGCGTTCCTTTACCTCAATGTTCCCAGTTAATTCTCAACGTTTTCAATTATATTCATGCATATGAAATAACGATTAATTCACGAAACAATGTAAATGATGAAAGAGAATTGTTGGCATGATGTGCACGTGATGGAAAAAAGAAGACGGGTGACGTGTTCCCACGAATAATCATTGAGTCTCATCAGAGTTACATCCAAGGCTAAACGATATACCTAAACGTAGAGGGATTGAACCCGCGGGTCAACACCACTTGAACCGATCTCGATGACGGCAACGACTGTGAACGATGACGCATCAGTCGCGAATCATCTTGCACCAAATGCAATGAAATTTCTGCTGAATATATGCGAACTTTGATATGTATTGTCATGTTATATTTTTATTATTTGTTTATCAATGTCTGTGAGCGTTAACCGAGAAAATTCCTCATCATGATGGTATTACTTTGATTCTGTGTTTGGCTGTGTTTAGAATAATGTTGTGCATTACAATATATGTGATAATGATGCGACTTGTACACTCTGACCATGTGTTCACAATACGAACGTGATTCATTGCAAATGTAGTTAAGCGTTGAACGTGTTAGCAATTGAGCTATCCATTCTCTACGACAGCAATGAAGGCTGAGAGTGAATGCATTCACCCTGTCCATTATCCAAACTTTACTTCTTTTTTTGTGTATCAAATGTGGAACAAGTTTTCCTCCTTCCCCAATTAGAATTGGACAAATTGATAGAGTTCAAGTTTGCGGCGACTATTGATAACGCACGCATACATCAAGAATAATATGACGTAATTGAGTATCAGAGGAATTTTTATCAAAAAGATTTGTTTATCATGTTTGTATTCTGCCCGAATAAACTTCTACTATTATCGAGAGAATGAACACAGGGAACGGCATAAACGACAACAAATGACAACAAATCTATATACAATCAGAGAGACAAGAATTGTATACAAAATAGTATCACTGATAACTATAAACTTTCGAAATGCATGCTGCGTACTTTCTAATCTCTGCACTCTGCTGGAAGAATACTTCAATCTAACAATTGACAGCACTTGTTCACAAATCATTTGCCTTCAACTTAAATGAAAATTTTTCATCTCAGTGATTGATCATAATGAATAATTCAATACTATAGATGCATATCTATGTATAAGCAAAGTTTCCAATTGTGCGAATATGAGACAATAACAATTATTACTCATACAAATTTCTTCAATCAACATGAACAATTAAATGTACATTTTTCTGTTCATATAAAACGTTTTTTTTTTCCTCATGAAACCAAACATTTCAAAGAACAAATATCAAAATATATATTGTGATTGTCAATGTAATTTCATGCAGGTATATATGATACATATATATAAAGACATCACTTGTTTTGCTTATTCAAATAAAAATATCACATGAGTACATGTAGAACTCGAGGCGATATCTACCATTCCATATTTTCTTATCTAGATATTTCATGATTGTTTATCAAACGACGCATGATCATCACCAGCACCGATAAGCCAATATTCCGAATATGATTTAGATATAATTTATATTCATACGATTGTACTATATAACGTACAGTGTTATTTTATTCAAGTGTAGACGACGGTATTGTAATAAATCACTGAACATTAAACTCACCTCGTTCTTCAATAAGCTCTGCTTCAATACCAAAATTCACCAGAAGCAGCAGCATAAAATAGATTCCTAATGCTTCGGTCCTTGCCATTTTATATGTTTTGGCAATATACTACCTCCGCATAAAAAGTGACGAATAACACATATCACTCACAATTGCAAACGTCCACGTTCTTGTAAATGCAAAAGAATATAGTTGAATAATTTTCCCACGTTATAATACACTTTCTTAACGACAACTCGAAACCACTTGATATGTCATCGGTTACAAAGACGTGAAGCAAAACCAATCCGCGTATCGTTCTTTTTTCTTTAAATTATTTATCCACACAACATTTGCTCCATATTCCAATCAATTCTCATCACACAGCACCGACCCTTTCATTATTTCTTTATTCCTTCATTTATTTGTTATTCATTTGAAATTATTACGACACTATCACACCGCGTGATTACACCACATGAAATCACTCCAAAAAAACAAACAATATAATCAATTTAAAAAATATATAAATGAGCACTTGAATATAGTTGAAAAATAAAAATAACGATAAAAATAAAATGTTGAGTACGTAAATGAATATTTGGATTTTAGGGGTTTGTGAATTAACGTCTGTGTTACGCGCGTTCTTACTCCCACGCTGGTCGAGTCGAGAATACCGCGCGACTTGCCAGTGGCTACAAAACATAAGCGCATGCGCAACAGGTAGTGTTGAACCACCAGCCCATCACGCACTCACGAGCGCACTTGAACATTACGAAAACAGTCGAAGATATACGAAGACGGTGGATAAAGGTGAAGTCACCCCGCTATGCCCCGTTATGCCCTGCTTACACACACTCACATATGCTCACATACGCTCACATGCGCTCACACATGCTGTTCCATTCGTATACGTTGTCATTCCAGTTCTACGAAGGTATACAATATCGCATACTATGCTTATGGTGCATAGTCTACATTATAATGAACACTTTTGAATATATATTTACGAATGTTTTCATATATGCGCGTCTACACTCCAGTAGATGCTATATACACTTGCCTATTGCACAATTTGTTTCATCTATGCTCATTTGAAAACAAACGATTTTATAGTCGCTCCAAAGACTGGTCCTCTCTGGCTGTACACACAAAGATGATTGTGTTCTGATAGTATGAGCGGCTATACATATACATCGTTTACTGTCCATTGTATCAAACAAACACCAATAACCGGTGCCTTCATATATTTTGATGTCTTCACATACGCATACAATTCTTTATTCATGTACGTATGTAAATAAACAAGGATATAGGCGAAAATGTATTGGTATTGATGAAACTGCAGCAAACTGTTGAGAAGTTATGAAGAAAAAAAACAAGAGGTACTACAAGGACGCACACAAATGGCGTTAAGCGCAAGGTAAAGTGGCTAGCTTCCTTCGTACAAAGAATTTCATTTGTATTCATTCCAGATGATATATTTATATCGGTTGTGGGAACGGTGAAGTATTTACGTGGATGCGTTGATGCCACCAAGTGACCATTCAAAAGAAGATTTTGGATCTGATAAGATATAAGTTCGATTTTATCTTGGGTCTGAAATATGACTGAGTTGTAGCATAGGCACCAGCAACGGCACCCATTTTTTTTCTTCTGAATCTCTAAGAAAATTCGAGTTTTACACTATTATTATTCGGGACTTGATACAATTTGATTGTCCAACGATTTTTTACATAGTGAAATGAATGGGTGACCATCACCTGAAAGTCCTGAAACCAGAAGTTCGCGAATTTATTGGACGGAAGATGATAAATGGAAGGAAGAAGATGATTCCGGTGATAAAATGCTATCAATACGTGCATAGTTTATTTGGTAAAGTGGTACAAAATTAAGAGAAGTAGGAGAACGAATGAAACGAAATAATATGAACCATCAATGCTTACTTTTTCATGTTAGTTTATTATAAATAACAATATGTATATCGGTGCGTAGTTGTATTATTCATCTTTTCGGTTTTTTATTTAAATTTTTCATTTCAACGATTCGTTCATAGTAAAGCTCTGTCAGATATCCTTCAGATTGATCATTCACTTGCAATCTGTTTATTGTAGTAATCGGGAGTACATTGTAATCAACTCGTTTATTTGCACGTGGCAGCTATTAACCGGTGCATTGAAGCCAATACGTTGCATTGCACCGGTAAATTTTCTTCAGGCAACTTGCGAAATTCTATTATTTCAAACAGTAATAACTGTGAGATTACATTCAATCGCACATTCTTAGGCGCGATAATTCGATAGCTATCACTTTTTGCTGTCTATATCCAATATCTCTCTCCCCCTGTTTACTTCATTCCAATTTAGATATCTCCCTTCTCGCTACGTGGAACATTTTTCGTTATGAAAATTCATCTGCCTCTCCTCTTGTACGCATAGGTATGCATTAGGTAGGTACCAATGTTTTGTGTCGTCAATAATTTCAAAGACCATTTTACCGCGGCTCATTACAAGTTGCAGTGTCCATGGTATTACATAATTAGGAGACGAGGCGAGAAACAATAGCTTTTATATGTTCCATGTATAGAAAATTAAATATCCTCGATAATGTCTAAGCTAAATATATAGTATTTTGATGCAGGCACGTATTATCATATCACGCTAGAGGCTTGGGGAGAACCACGCAAAATCATATATACGAAAACCCATTGAATCATTTTCAATTTTTTTTCATGTCATGATTTCTTGGCTCCATTTGATAAATCTCCATCTATCTGAATTTGATGCATTTGTTTCAGTAATCCATTTTCAAACGGAAGGGTTAAAAGTGCAAGAAGGTGCACAAGTACAAATCATTGAGGATACATCCTAATGAAATGTTTTTGTAAATATGTCTCTAAATTCTCATCGTTAGTACAGTAAATCGAACTCAATCTAATCAATAGCGGTGCTAATTCACATTAAAATTTTGAGTAGGCCGAAGTAACCAAAGGATATGTTGAACTCTTGCGTATACTAATTTTCATTTCCATTTGCAATTCCATTCCATTTTCGTCGTGATTTATCGTTAGTAGTTGTGATTTTCGTTCTCCATTTTTTGCTGTTTTTTCCTAAATTCTTTTAGCTACATATATATATACATATATATAAATATGTATGTATATAGGTATATAGCCAATATCGAAAATTATTCACAAACAATTTTTTTAGTCTACGCAGTTGATATATTAGTGTGGAAAAATGATATTTCTCATTCCGCGCACATAGTCATGCATAAATAACAACCATTTCTAGAATTATAGTCGTTGTATGCAGACGAAACCAATTTTAAAATTTTCATAAAATTGGTTGTGGTACGCAAAAGCTCAATTTTTTATTCCAATTCATTTCAATGCAGTTATAAACAGATGAAATCGAATGTCGAAACGAGTGTTTTTAACAAGCGACGGCTTCTGATATGGGATTTTCAGTTATGTGGATTGTGGCGGTGGGCCAGTTAATTTTCCTGGCGCAGATATGATTTAGATTTTCCAATGATGCCAGACGATAATCGGCCATCTTCAACGGTGATAGTGGAGCCACTGCAAAAAAAAAAGGAAAAAATACAAAGTTCATTATTATGGTTCAATCAAATTAGATAATGTGACTAAATTTCATACAGAATAACACCAATAATTTGCATGGAAAATTATGCAATTGAACACATAAAATGATCATAATTGTGAATAGTAGACAATGTTGTTTGGAGAACTCAAAAGCAAGCACACATGCAACGTAAAAATATAATCAATGTGTGAGTGTTTTATTTCTGTTGTGTGCATATGCATACACGTATTCGTATATATTTCTCTTTGCACGTTGTGTGGTTATTATATAGAGACATTATGTGAAATGAGGATCTGCCTACGCTTGTACTACTCGGTGCAGAAACAGATTTCGCATTTTTCATTATTTTTTTTGTCCAAGTTTTTTTAATATTTCCTACCACAATACAGAGCCGCTTTGGAAAGAAAAACCAGTTTTTGTTCTACAGTGAGAATTATTCAATTCTAAAACTCCCAATATTTCCCGAAGGTAGTTCCATATTTATCGAATGTTTCTTCATCATTAGCATAATGTTGTTGTTATTGTTACTATTATTATTATATTGTTATATATCTGATTAAAACCCTTTGACAATGAATATTCTAGTTATTGAGCCATTGATATAGGTATTGGTTGATCAATTGAATGTCAGTCTCCGAAAGTACTTGAAATTCCGACTTACTCGAATAATAGACGTGGCCTCTAAATTGGCCAAGGGCGCGTTCGGTTCCTCGCTGTCTCAATTCCTAATTACAATTACCTTCAGGTGTTGTTGTTGTCAATGGCTTCCGCGGACTTCTCACCACTAAAATGCATGAAAAATGAAAAGAAAGTCTTTAAATAATAAACAGTTAGGCAGACGAAGACTGGTAATGAAAATTATTCAATTGTGGCATTCATAGTGCTGAGGAGGCATGTAAATCTACTGCTCAGCCAATGCTTTTGATTGATTGTGATTGTAACACGCGAGTGAAGAATGGGTAACGGTATATCAATGACATTTGAATGCAGAACATAAAGAAGCAGTCTGGAGCTGAAAAGCTCAAATAATAAGTACTGTACTATCTATTTGAATACATCATCATTTCTTTTTGTGAATTATTTGTTAATACATACCATTCGATAGGTCCGAGACGCGTGGGAAATAAAGGCGCAATTCGGTGAACAAGAATTTTTTATCTCAAATATTTGTTCTTCATTTAAAGGAAATGGAAATGATTACACTGAACACAGATAAATTTAAATTTCATTCTTGTTGAGACTGTGCGCTATTGCATGTCCCCATTTGCATATGTATATTTATATATATCTATATATATATTATCATCAATTATTTATTTCGATACTCAATGTATTTACGGATACAATTACTTGAAATTTTTTATAAACGAGGTACCATGGTGAATAGGATGATATCATGTGAATTATCAATTGTATAAAAGGAGTAAACGTCCGATTGATAAAAGCAATAACATTCTTCACGCGAATGAAATTAAATAGTGTTCACGAGAGTATATAAGTTGAGTACATAGTTCAACTGAATGAAGTGCACATTGTGTGTGTTTTGTGTCATTGTAACGAAAAAAAGCCGAACGAAACAACAAATTAAGTCTTGAACAAAGGAAAAAAAACAGAAACATATTCAATGTATGGATAAATGGATTGAAAGAATAAAAAAAAAGAAAACTCATCGAGGCCGTATCAAGCATCATCAGTGACATGGGTAGATTCTCTATTTATTCACATGTATATCCATGGACTGGTATATAATTTCTATTGAATAATAATTATCATCGACACAATTGTGATTATGATACTACCCTAATCATACTACAATTCGGAAAGATCAGTGGATTCCGCGTCCATAAATTCTCAACACGATTTTTTACAGTTTTCCCATCATCATTCGGAACTAAGAAATTGTTGCGTGCCAATATTAAATTTCGATTATAACACATTAATGATGCTAGTTGAAATACAGATTCGGCTTAGACTCTAACTTGAACATATGCTCGTTCATCATAATGTATACATATATAGTGAGTACGTAACGAATAAATCAACTCTCATTCTTCTTTTCCGAAACACTGGACCGCAGTAGAATATGAATTAGTGTATTTTATATCATTGTTATTGTATGAGACAGAAATTCATCTTTCTTCCTTTCAGTTCAACATTACACGTGTGTAATTGAGTATACACACATGCAGAAAAGCCCCAGTTGAGGCCACCTACATGTTACTTCATAAGCTGCCACGTTGCATTGTTATCAAAAGTATCTGATTCTCTCATTTTATTCCTTTCTATTTCTTTTTGACTCTTTTCTCTTTTATTTTGTTTATATACGATGACAAATATTGTTCTGTGATATTCGAAGCATCGAATTAAAAACTGAATGCTGGCGCTCACTTACCATATCCTTCCCCTTGTAGGAAAAGTCGGAAAGCTTCACTAACTTTTCCTGGTTGTTCTTCGAGAACCATGCCACAGTCCGAAATCTGAAATGATCCATACGTTAGTAGAATGAGCACCACATTTTTTGATTGCCTTCTTCTCATCTATATCACACTCACTTTCATCCATGAGCTATTGGTAGGATTCAATCTTCCGTTTAATGTCACTGTATCATCCACATGGGGACTCAAAGCTCCAGTAATGTTTATAACAGGAACACCAAGAGTTGAACCTTCTTTGATACGTGTCGGATCCAATTCACGAGTGATATTTAGATCCGTTCGACGTACATAGCTGTCAATGAACAGTGCGAGATTTGTTGGGTTGACTTTCCGTTCAAAATAATTGGTGTAGACCTGAACGAGGTCATGATTTCTCTCTTCAGTGCCCTTGAACACATTGAACGTAGTTGACATTTTTCGGGAAAAAATCCACCATTGACATTTCTGAATTTAATTTCAGCGCGCGACAAGATATGTATGTGAGACGAGATATTCAAAGCTGAAATGTCTTATCCAATAAAACGTGTGTGCCACATGCACATACATAATGATACTTACTCGGCCAAAATGATGCCACATGAGATAGTCCAATACGCCTTGAGTCATACCTTGCGATCTAAGATGACGTACGTTTAACTTTTGGTAGCCCCATTCAATCCAGCCGGCTTGCGTCGAAACGCAATTTATCAAACACAAAGCGTTCACCTTATTAGGGTGTGCCAGGGCGAATCGGGCCAGGATATTCGCACCAGCGCCCACGCCAAAACCAATCACAGATTTTAAGCCAAAATGTCCCAGCACGAATGGCAATTGGTCCGCCAGTTCATCCATCGTAGGGTATACATAACTGCAATCAACCATATAAAACTTAATCGGCATGAACGATAACATAATTCATCAAATGAGGCAGTTCGAAAATAAATTTGAGTCAACATTTCTACGAGACGCGAGCGATTTAAGGAAATGCTTACTCCTCTGGTAATGTTGGAGCTCCATCTTCTTGACCTGGTGCATTCACGTGATAAACACAGAAATTTTCAAGCAACACTCGCATGTCAATGTAGTTGAAAAAGGCTTGGAAGCTCGAGATATCTAGAAATAAAATCATGAATTCAGTCGTGTAGTGAATACATAAAAAATGTCTTTTCATTTGAATATATTCGATTGAAAAAAACGACTTACAATTGAGACCTAAATCATGATAAGTGAGAATGGCAGGCTTTGCGCGATTTCCTTGAACGGCAACCAAGATATCTCGTTTGTCGGTTTCCACTCTCTCTTCTCTTACAGAGCCATCATCTTTTGTGAGATATCTTAGCGCTGGAAACTGTAGCTGGATGTTTTTCAGCTCGATATCATCCATACTGTCTGACGGCATTGTGCTGAAGACAATAAATACACATACTACATTGAAAAATTATCATCATGATTGCAGTTAGTTCATTAGCAGTGGAGTAAATTTGGAAAAGAATGTGGCAAAAGTATATTGATTATTCAATATTACCACACCCTTTCTCGTGAGACAGTTATATTGTTGGAACACCTATATTTACTAATATCAATATTAATTAATCATATTGATGAGTCAGATCCTGTCGATATTTTGAGGATATACCTTTCGTCATTTATGTTTTGACCGTACACGAGTTGTTTTCACGGATCAATGGTTCTACTGACCAAATCCTTTTGTAGTCAAATAAAATTCAATTACTCAATTTTTTATGGAAACCGAAATCCATCCATAACTTTGTGGACTTATGCACTATCACAACTTAACTGAATGATTTTTCATTCAGATTCATATGCGTTGAAAAACACATTATGTGTGAACACCCTCGTTTAACACCATGTTCTGATCATGTTCTTCGAATTTGAAGCATTGTCTGAAGATATTTTGGATCCAATCAAGTTGTGAAACTGCAAAAAAATATAAAATACGTATCGAGTGAATGCCTAGTGACGTAACGCTTAGATGGCGTCGCGATGTCTGGAATACGACAATCGATGTCCCACCAAACATATACGTCTACACTATAGAGAATAGAAGGTACATTAGGGCGTACATAACAGTAGTATATTGGGATTCCAAGAAGAATATGAAATGTTTAGAGTGATATCCCTATTCGACATACAATAGCATCATTGAATGATGCAAGTCGATGGTTGAATCCAATTACCACTATATTGGTTCGCACGTTGATTTGTAAAACCTTCTTTTAAATTTTGAAACTCATTCAAGATATATATCGATTCAAAGTTGTCGATACGGCGTTCATTTTAGTGCATAAATGATCGGGATTCATCTTTCATTTATGTACATATTTGAAATAACAGAATATATAACAGTTTGGAATATGACTTCGTGAAGACTGTTGATTAATGATACAAACTCATCAAATTTTTAGGCACAATATCCCCGGTCTCAACACCAACGTCATTCACGTATAGTGATAAATCGAGCGGTCTTCACTCCTATTTTCTGATAGCATAGAATTATACCTGAGCGATATACAGCACGTTAAAATATGTTTCTCTCTCAAAATATGCGACGAAAGCATATTTTCTATGATTTCCTATAGGTCGATAGTGTGGAAACTTCCTCAATCTCACAGTTATAATCATTATTCATTCACCTATAAATCTGAGTATAGGAGACAATAAATCAACTGTGTTTAACATGGGTATGACTTGCGATAATTATTAATCAATAATGTAAGAATAAAACTCATAATAGTCCCCATATACGTTTTGACATGTGCTATCCATATACGCCAATATAAGAAAAATTGAGTTCGTTTCATAATTAATAAGGAGAAGATTTGTTATAGCCAGTTCACAATCAGTCACTGTTGTAATTCAATAGGTTACGGATTTTTCTCTCCGCAACTTTCCTTGATGTGAGCCGAATGGAGGTTCACTTTGTTTCTTGTGTGATTAGCAGACGCACGTTAATTGTAAGTTAAACAGAACAGACTGTTGCTATGCTGTCGCTGAGTTCTCGATGAACTCAGTGCAAGCTCTCACAATATTCTGTGAATATAAAATGCATGTCAAAGAGATTATATGCATTTGAGAATGAAAGGTATTGCACAATGCTCCCATTATGAGTAAAAATTCATACAGCGTTGAGAATTCAGTTGCAAATCAATGACAGACATATATATGTTTGATAATCTATGATGAACAATGGAATCATTTCGAGGTTGTATACATGAGTGCTGGCGTGATGGAGCATAATGGAAGATGAACGCATTCTTAGTAGCCAAACTATTTGAAATATCAATACATTATCATTTTTCGTCAATTATAAACCACAACTGATGGCGTTCAAGATGTAAAGACAAATGCGAAAGTTGGCTAGCTACAATTCATTACTGTAGGTATTTATTACTTCTTCATTCACTACTGAATGCATACTCCTAAGTATATATAGTTATGTATGTGTTCAGATATATACTTCATATGTCTACCATATATTTTGTAGTTGGTTGAAAGATAAAGAGAAAAATATAACGATAATGTATAAAAATTAATACAACTTCATGACGAAGTTGTATACTCACCCTAAAAGAGCAGACTCTTCAGCTGTGGCGGCAGTTGGCATCTTGTGTCTGTCCCTAAAACAAAATGGCAGGAGAGGGAAATCACATGAACGTCTCTAAATGGTATGTATCGTCTCTATCCAGTCCCTTTCGTTATGATGACAATATTTATATAGTATTTAACTGATCATGTTAAGCATTAGTGCATAGAATTGAAGAGATAGGAATATCGGGCGTAAATCTCATGAAACAAAGCATTCTCATATGAGGAATGAACAGTTAATCTTGTCAATGTGTAATCAGGAGTAGGTACACGCATCAAGTGTCGTATTGTGAGAGTGGGTGCACAATCCAAATTTAATTCAGTATGTGTAGTTTTTGCATACGGCTTACCTCTTGGCCTCTTTACATAGGCCGGATCGATAGCCGCAGCGCCGGTTTCCGGCAGCCCAAGTCCGGTCAAGTGACCCTATCTACGATCAAGCGCGATTGCCATCGATTTTTAACGACTGTCATGCGATTTGCAAATGAGAAGTACAGTTCTCATTACACGTGTATTATGTATAAATATGACGTCAATACATTACCCCAATTCCATCACCTTCAAATTGATTATCAGACGTACCTTGTTACAATTGAGATGCTCTCTCTATGATCTTGAATGAGTGAAGTTTTTTTTTTTGGATCCATTTTTGTTGAAGTGAAATTGAATGCTTTTTTCACACTTTCCAGCATGCTTTGTCCGGTTGTTTGATGTGTTTGATCAATGATTGTTGTACTTTTATACACATCCTCGCCGAGATCGCCCAGTGACCTATATGAAGCACCAATACTTGCCGGCATAGCGGCAAAAGCTCTTGCGTTTCAACTTTTGTAATGGCTGTTGATGTTACTTCTGTCACGTTGAGAGTACAACTGTTTCGTCTCTCCACCCCGATAGATCGTGATGGTACAGTGGACAGTGTATCATAAACAAGTTGGTGACTTGGTGCTCCGAATTTTTGTATTTCAGTGAAATATACGTCGAAACAAAATGCCAAAGGAATTGTCGATGGTCTTGTGCTATGCGCACTTGACAAGACGTGCAGCAGCAGGCGTGACCGAAAGCCAAATACTTCAAAGCAAATGAATTGATAAATAAACAACAAAGTCAATATAAATCATAATTGTAATAGTAAAAATATGAAATTGACAATTACAGGCTATACTTAAATGACAGTTTCATGTTATTATTGAATTAAAGCAACATCCACAAGTTTATTCACTGTCGTAAAATTCATGCAACGTACGTAAAAACATGTGTACGTATATTGCAACAGAAGAATGATCGAAGTTACATGCAAACGTAGCAGTGTGTTCGAACAAGTGAACAAATATACCTAACACATGGTGATACTTTCATGCATAGTTAGCAATGCTGGATTACATGCAAAAATATCCTGATGAAATTCAAGGTACATGTATATATTTGCAAGTAATATATATATATATATATAGTGATATGATATGAAACGAATTCGTCCGGAATATTATCAATGATTATGATGAACGATAAGTTGGTTAAATAATTCAACACGAAATTCACGATATATACGCTCGGCCCACCATTTATGATCTAACATATGAAAGTGAATTATTTTTTTTTCATCTCACCGAAAAATGCTCCCTTCATATACTAATGCCCAACTACGTCAATCAAAAATTTACATCAACTTTTTCCTCATCAGTTTAATTTCATTCCCAAACTTCCTATCACACTGTGGTGGAGTATTTCCGTGCCCTATCACTGAGCTCGAATAATCCGATCGATGTTATATGTGTCTGTGCCATGTTGTTCATATCACACTGTATATATGAAGCCTGCAAGAATTATAGATTTTTCCGGACGCAGAAAATCGTTGTCATCCGCCTCCACAAATTCATATATCACTTCATTATATAGAATATACAAACATATATTGAGAGAATTGTATGAACGAGTGCAGGTTCTACGCAATATATATATTAATCGAGAACGACGAAACCACGACGTTGGGGTAGGGTTAGTGTATTGATTTTCCAAGTAATCTCTCCAACGTAATCGAGTCTTCTATAGATATTGAATTACCAAAATCGATTGGTAGTATCCTTTATACTTTTCCCTATATACTGCCCATTCATATCCACTTTTTCTCGATACATAAAATAATTAATCACTCAAAATGAATGCTGCTTAATCGCGAAATATTATACCAACACATTAATGCACCTACACCTCGTAGCGTTCATGATTTAGTACAATCACATCAGAAATGATAGCTAGGAATGTTACCCATCAACTTAATAAATCAAACTGACCTTATTAATATCAATGTCGACATACCTTGTCTGTTTTTTAATTCAATCAAGTAGAGTGATTTGTTGATGTTTTGATGATTTCCCAGAGATCTGCAGTGCCAAAAAACAATTGCAGTTTCACTTATTTGCTATATCTATATAATTACGTAAATATATATTGATATTTATGCAATGGGAACGGTCCTATTTTTATCGTTTATTATCAATGATAATCGCACTGATAAAAAGAGAAAGGGAGATTGGCGTATGTGCAAAATATATACAAACACTGAGAGTATTTTGGATAGAAGTAGCACACGGTGATTGTAGAACAACTACTTGTAATGACAAACACCATTCAATGTTTCAGAATGACTCACCACTGGTCGTACTATGTTATACTCTGGAATATACTTTGGGATCCTGTCGGAAAGGCACCGAGAATTATTATTGGCTCTCGACTCTTCCTCATCGGTCAGTGGGCAATGCGCACATCGTCTTGCGCATTGTGTACTGGTTATAACCGGATTTGGACAAGGTGTCGACATCTGTTTTAGTATCAGAAGAATTTTTCCATTATGATGTATTTGACGGGTACTTTATTGTTCTACCGTAATTACTTTCCATTATTATTTTTAATTATTTTAGGTCATCATGTTATTAATCTCCGACCTTGAATGCGACCTCAAATGATTGTGATCAAATATCTTCATCAATACATTCACTCAGTGGTGAGCATATTTGTTAATTTTTTATTCATAAGTCAATAGTTGATGATAACGAATTATCAATTGACACAGTGAACATTGTACTGCAGAACAGGATGATAAGAGTTTGGGATTGTCGATATAAAGCGTTACATGCATCTTCTGAAAACTATAGGGATGGTATGTATTCGAAGAATGGTTAGTAGCCGACTTGCAGTGAATGCATGAGTCGATAAAATAGATTCATTTTCATAATATTTATAATTATAATATGTGAATAAAACAGTTTCAGAAATTGCAGTGGTTGGAAGGACTCTATTGACAATGGATCGATCATTCGTGAGTATTGATTTATAGTATTCAAGCTTTTATACTTTTTTTAAGTTTCTCTTATCATTTTAGAATTATACTGATTGGTTAAAGTCATTGTTGAATGGTGATTGATACAAACAGTGCAATGCTTGAGGCCATTCTCAATGATAAAATACAATCATGAAAAATAGTGAAACAAGATAAAAATGTAGTTTAACATCACATCAATATGCACGAAAAATTTTTGTGCTTCATCCTGTCTCTTCAGTGTTACATATAAACCCAATAGGGATTACCTGGATGAGTGTAGCGTTATTTATGGTGGGTTAAAGGGATTTTTAATACACCCCCAACATAGCTGGGTGCGATAATTCAAGAGGACAGTAGCGATATTTCGTACATTCATTCTCCACATCGTCTTTACTTTGTCTTTCTTTCCCTCGTACTCTATCACATCCATTCTCTGTCTTCTTGTTTCGTCTTTGTTTGGCCCCGCCCGGTTAGGTTTTGAAGCGATCCTTTTCGCATGTATGCAATGCAGACGCAAGAATGTTTCAAAAATGTTCAACTTTTCTTTATGTAGAAGAAACGAATATTCTCTGCCTTTGTTAGAAATGACGCGGTATAAGAGAAACGAAATTTTCAAACTATCTAGAAAATGAATTTTTGATCATTCGTGTATGAATGTTGGAAAATATGTGACAGATGTATTCCATCATTCATACATTCCAGAATGATTCTCAACTATGACTGCTACATATATTATAATACTGTATAAGTGTCTCTCATGGCTGTACATTCACGCAAATTTCACAGTGAACATATTAATCTGTTATACTTTAAGACCGTGAGTGCATGGTCGTTGGAATTTCCAAATGAGTTTCACAACTGATTTGTGACAACCCTCGACAGGATTCTTGTTGTCACGATCAGCTCAATATTATATTGCGATTAATCCAGTGACGAGAAGGAATCTCTGAGTAGGATTACACCTATTGTTTCTTTAATTGCTGCTAATTACAGAATTACTAATGACGATGATGATATGCATAATAATGAACAAAATCTTGGATTTTATTAAAATCTTTATTCCTAACCAGTTTATGTAAATGAACATGCATGAATTAATTAAATACTGACTATCCAAAACCATCGGGAATGAATTATTAAATTTGTGCAAGTATAAGTGTCAGTATTGTCGTTGATACTTTGGCATCATGGTGTTGCTGCTCTTGTGTGCTTAGACATTGCATTAGCATAAAATAAGGGGAGCAAACTTGCTCGGCTTTACTCATGCAAATGTGCCGGTAAAAGTGAGCGTAGAGAACGGAATCCGCGGTTAGCTACACTTCTTCGCCATCGTATGGAATGTAGCAAGTTTCAATTCAACTTTCGTCGTCTCACCAGTGAGAAAACGAGGAGCAGAATAATGGCAAGAAATGTTCAGAAATATTGGGGATTGTCTCGAGTTTCGTTACATAACCTCGATAAAAACTGTCACCCAGACATTTTGTTCAGTGTCTTCAGCCATTTCTAGAAGAGAAAAGACCGCAAATATTACAGAAAAATCTTGATGAAAAATCTGGAATTTGATAAAAGAGATGATACGATGATATGAATGGTTGAGAATAGGAGAAGAGGATATACATACTACACACGGTTATTCAGAAATTTATTGTACGTTTACTAATGTAAAATCGAGATTCATTTGGAAGAAGCACCATGTAATCAGAGTACATGTGGAAATAATGAAAGTACTTCGATTATAACTATTTGTCATATTAACCATTTCTCTATTATTATTGCGTCTTACATTATACATAGAACGTTATCATATTTCAAATTCTATCTTTTATATTGTTATACATAATATAGTTGATAAAAGAAAAAGAACGACCATCAATGCAGTTGTGTTTCCAAGCCGACTCTGGGGACAGAACAAGCGTAGAGCTGCTAAAAACGAGACATTTGGGGGTGCTGGGGTCACATCCCCAGAGCACGAGTCCTATCAAGTCGCGCGACTCTGTTGAAAACTTTTGCCACCCTCTAACATTGTATCCCCATACATCTCATATATATATAGATATATATGCGTGCGTGTGAGGGCGGGTGAAAGTGTGAAGAAGAAACTTAGAAAGGCGAAGCTGCGAAACGTAATCAGCATCTTCATTCTCATCGTAACGTGCATATGGATTTTTAATGAAGTAATGGCATACAAATATGTCGGATTATAAATGGTTTTCCAAGTCAGAAACTTTAGAATTAATTCTAGACACTCGTGCTGTCTAATGATCAATTATATGGGATCTTCAACTGTTATGTGACAAATTTTTCTCTTATTCTATGGAGTACAATTAACGTCTCTCTGTACATATTGATCAATGACCAATTGATGAATTGATGCGATTTGGGACTGGTAAAAATATGGATTGAAAATGTGAATATGACCATCGTAAGAAACCATCACTGATGCTTCGTAACATCAAAAGAGATACTCACATTCTGACAATAATGACATCCTTTCTTGTATGCATTCTATACTCTACGTCAGCTCTAACGTCACGATTATGTCAAAGGAAGATGATAGCCATGATAGAACCAGCCTGGACAACATCTAACATCATCAACAACACAGTTCAACTCGTTGTGGGATATACATATATTTATCCGAAAATAAATTGGTGAAAGTACCCTCGAGGATGAGAGCACACTGAGCTAAGGAGATTGAATGGAGTGGGAGTCGATACGAAGTGGGGAGAAGAAAAAAAAACCGGTAATGCAAGTGAAAGAGCGAAGAACGTAGAAAACGATAAAAAAGTGGAGCAGGGTAAGAGATACGAGAAAAAGGATGGGGGATGAAACGAAAGAGACGGGCAGTCACAGCAGTTGAAATATGCGGCCGAGTCTTAAGACGATGCGTGAGGGAGTGGTGTGTGTTATATATTGCCAACGAACTCCATCTCGTTAATGTTAAATATTTACCATTGGTAAAATTGAAGATGTTGCGATCAATAGTGCAGTGGTAGATGACCAATAGTTCTACCGCAAGTTCATTCTCGACAAAAGGGAGGAAATGCGCACTTCATTTGAACAATCGTGTCTCATACACCATTTTCTGACATACATTTATATGTGATATGAGTTCTTACTACCTGCACATATTGTATATAAATTATTTAATTGCAATGCCGCTATGTGAATGAGACATGATAATTGAGACTATAAATTTGGCTTTATTTCAGTATATTATATAATAACCATGTGGAAAATTAGCCAATGCCCATATAAAGGGGTAAAGTGGATAACGCAGACATAATAAATATACCGTAGCCAAGTATTCCATATTACGTACGGATCCAACATAACTAACCATAACCATCCAACGTGTTCAAAAAATCAATATCACCGCTATATAGATGTGAAAGAAGAAGAGGAATTAATTCCGCATCTTGGTTCGTCTCGGAAATTACAACAAATTCACTTTTGACAAGGGGGAGATACTACTAGAACTATTTGCAATACCTTTGAAGCTGTTGGATGATGACCAGATGTGGTTGTAGGACTAAATGACTGTCATTCTGTTCAATTCGGGTGCATCGAGGGACTACAACGAAGTTTGGTAGCCTGGACGTTATCGTTTGTGTTGTTGTCAACGTCACCGGAGCGGAAATTTCATCACCGATCGTGCCCCACGGCTGTACCACCCCCATCATCTTTATCGCTTCCTCTACGTTCCATATTCTGATACTTGGATCTTTCTGCATTGTTTAGCACCACCACAATTAACTTCAGTTGTTGAAAAAATTGTCACTCCTTCTGAATTTCCTTTATTACGATCACTTCGAAATTGCACTTTCATATAATATCAACACACGAAATTGTTGTCATCAGCATCACCAAACAATCGATACAGTTGGAGGATCATGAACGACTGATTGAGAATCGATTGCGCCTGAAATGTGATTGTAATGCCATGGCACACCCGGCCTGCTATGTCAATTCGAACCGTTCCACTTCATCGGAATTGAATAGGGATGTGTACAATGTTGATTGAGTATATTACATAAAACGAATATTCACAGAAATATACACTAACCTACACCTGAATATATTATAGTTCCTCTTTCTTCATATTCCAATTAAAATTTGTGTTTTCGGCACATAAATATTCGAAAATATAAAATCCTAATTTTATGTTTCTCAATCGATAACTAAATGATAAACTTCATTCATCCAAATAGTGTTTCATATCGTTATAATCTCTGACACTTCATATTTCATATTTTCGAGACAAAATGTATATGCCAACAACTTATCAGCTTCATTTGTATCTCCCCTATACTACTGTTGATTATGTACATCATCGTGTACCATCCAACAATTTGAATTCCCTCTCTAAGTTTCACTGTGCCATTCCACTTTGCGACAGAGTATCACTATTAATTAGAGCGTAGTATGAAGTTGGGCCGTCTCTATTAACCGACAGATTCACAAGACTCCTAATTACGAACAAGTTACACCAGCAAGTGTAGCTATATACACATGACTTCCTCTTACTTCCTATTATGAGGGTATTATGATCTAACCCTCAGACACCTGCCGCCTGTAGCATCATGGGATTCCGCTTCGTCTAGTTGCATCCTGCCTCACATGCTCATCCACCTTTTGTGCTCGAATGTACACAAGTACATGTGTACATTCGCGTACAGACAATTGACTCATTGGTTAGGCTCATAACTAATTGATGAACCTTCATGGAGTTTAATGATGTAAGGATTCGAATAAAATAATCGACATTTATAATTCGAACACATTTGCTCAGCAATTTGTTTCTCTACTTTGAATTTATACTTCTTATGGCTGATGATAAATGACAGACGATTCACGGTGAGACAGTTTGGCATCACAATGTGCAATATATTAATCAGATTTTGTGAATCAGAACGAAAAGTTCAATGTCATCATATGAATGTGAAGGATACATTTCGTATATAGCATAAAAGATACATTACTTTATGTATTTACACATATTTATATACCTAACTATCTACCAATTGGTTGCAGCCGAATACTTTATGGCGATATTCTACGCGGAACAATTGGACGATTCAATCGGCCGTGATTGTTACACTCGTCTCATTTTGTTCGCAACTCCCTTCTTTCATCAAGCTTGGAAATCTCGAGAATTCGTTCTTTACTCAATGAATTCTGAAAAGTTCTAACGATGATTGCATTCGGGGGTCAATGTAGACGTGCAGAATTTCTATCACATTTCAATTTTATTTCATGCTCTACAACACAAAAATGAACAAAAACATAGGAAGAAAATAGAGGTTCAGACGCACCAATAATTTCTGCAATTACCATGGAATAATATTCCTGGTTTGGTGGATGGGAAACATAATTTCAGTATGAAGTATAATAAGGAGCGAGTTTTAAGTTAACAAAAACTTTCATTTCTTGCATTCTCAATGTTCTCTGCTTTTTCTTCCACTATGATACTGTGAAGCATATTCAATACTATTATTTAATACTTGGTAAATGCGAAATGTCCTGTAGCATTATCATTTCAACGTGAATGTGGTTGAAATTATGGGCAACCAGTTGGAATGACGAAATAGTGATAACAATTGATAGATTATATCGATCTCATGCAGACGTGACTCTCCAGCAACGAATATTAACAAAGTCTGTATGAGACATCGATATATCACAAGGAATCCGGTGATTTAATAATAATTATCACGTTTTGCTTACATACCCTTCGTATTTTCGAGCATCATGCGATACCCAACTGCCCGAAGCGTGCATTGTATCACTTCTCATCATTTTGTTGGCCATTCTGAAATATGAAAATAGTGAATTATTATACAAACGATATACAATATCACAAGAAAAATGAGCGTGACAGTATGAGAAGGGTGAAGAAAACACATGGAACTGAAAGAGCTGACAGCTCGAAAATATATTTGTTATCCAACACGACGAATAACTCCAGATTATTCCATCATATGACATCAAGCACAATTGTTTCTCGTTTTCCAGACACTTTTCACAACGAATTCTTTATTGTCTCTAATTTTCATATGCCGCTCTTTCAGTTACCATTCTACATTCAGCGTTGTCAACGTGAAAAAGTAGCGTTTAGCGCCCCAGTAGTTTCAACAGGCGACCAAAGAATTGCACCCATTTTTCCCAGTATTGTTCCTCACGCTTCATCACTTGTCAACAAGGTCTAGCATTCTCGTAAATCCAACGCTTTCACTTCACTCATTATCTCCACTGCCTTTTGTTTTTCACTTTACGAATCACTTGAATTTTTACCATTCCACAAATTTTCATCTGTAGTGAAATTAATGTTCTCCAAATGGATTATGTAAGGACATAATTTATTCCTAGAGTGTGTTTTGGCCAACGTGTTGAATAAATAATGTGTGTACGATAATAAATAATGAAGTAGAACAGCAGGATAACTATTACTATATGTGAGAGCTTAATTTTCAAGCCTCAGACAGTTCATCCGGGAGAATGACCGCAATGGTATTCACGAATGTTTGCTAAACACAACACTTCCTATATCATACTGCTATCGTCAGTGTTTTCCTCTAATTTTCAATTCTCATTTTCTCATTTATCCAATCATATATATTTCAAAGATTATGGAATTTTCAATGTTTCATGAATGAATATTCCTGTTAACTTTGAGTGAGTATGCAAACTGTGTATGCATATTTACCGCATGGATGAAAAGCGTGTGGGATCATGGAACACGAACTGGATGCATAATCCATACAACATAAGTATGTATTTTTGGGACGAATATATAAACACAGATACATTCGATATGCAGGTGCGCAGAAAAATAAATCGGTTTTTAACGTGACAACCACCGTTGAAATTGGAGATACGAGAGTACCAAAGTGAAGAAGAGGAAGAGTAATTTGAGTTTGGAAATTCGCTTCACGTACGTGCTCGCGGTGAACTCGATAGAGTAGTCGTTCCTTCCATTTATGTATAAATATATATATGTACATATACACCTTTATAAACGGATATTTATATATGGCGCAGGAGGCGAGTGAAAGAGAAAAAGACTGGTGGATAGAGGAAGTATAGTATGTTATGAGATGAGATTGGTAAAAAAAAAGAAGTATGAGAGAGTAAAAACTCTCCAAACGACCTCTCCCTGTCCTTAAATCTTCACCGTTTTTGCGCCGCTCGACGTAAAAAATATGGATGTTAACGTAACAAAACTCGTAAAATACGTTGTACCTGAGCATGATCCTATGTGAATGTATATGGATATGGTTAGGATTCATATACAACAGTGGATGTACGCAGTGAATGCGATACCGCGTGCGATTTCGCGTTGAAGGTGTATGCATATAGATATGTGGTGCTGCATTTCAAGAGAAAAGACAGGGAAAAAGGGAAAGAGAGAGCGGAAGTGAAACAGAAACCAGGGTAGAGTAAGATGAACTATATAATCCATGTGTATGCTGCAGAAAACGCTTTCGTCCACACAATACAATGCTGCCATATTCATGTATGTGTATGTAACTCTCAACTTTCGACAGCTCTGCGCAGGAACAGTGAACTCGACGACGATGAGAAGGACCGCGCATATTCGCAGCCTCATTGGATTAATTCAATTTAAAGTTTGCGAGGTGCCTGGTTTTATAGCCAAGTTTACTACTTACCGATGCAAACTTCTGATGGTTAGAAAATTCGTCACTAAGTTTCATCTTCTCATGCATGTTCTTGTCATTCAATTGTTTTCCAAATCTCTTTTTCTTTTTCAACAAGTCTTCGTCTGCATATTAATTTTATATAAATGTTCATGCACAAACACATTTCAGTTATCTAGGAGAATTGTCCAAAAAAATTTTCTCTCATTTGGAACGTTCATTGGCTAGTTGACATCATCAGTTTTTTGAGTATATTTATGAATATATATTCAAAGAATAATATTCCTACCTAATGTTTCAATTGAATTTAAACAAGAATTGCCCGAGATTCTCGTAGATTTATCTCCCTATAAATTTTCATGAAACTTTATTTTGTAAATATAGAACGTAGTTCAATGGCCCTTGATTGTATCCATGATGTGATTGACATTGCTATCTTCATTTTACCTCAAATGCCCATCATGCAATCAAGTGTCGTCATTTATGAATATAACTTTCATACGTCTATCCATTAATTGTAAAATTCATACTTCATCGTGTATTACACGAATGCTATCATCATCAATATTATCAATGTTATTACTATTCATATTATCATTATAAATGATGATTTGAATAATAATTGAATGAATATGTTACGTGATTTATTTGGTTGTTATCGATGATGTATTTATATAAATATTTTTTTGAAAAATAAAACCAGCCTTAATACGAGCATCAAAATGAGAGCCAATTACGAATACGCGAGATCGCAAAAAATTAATAGAGTCACATCGATATGCAGGCCTGGGATAAGTGAGACATTGCGTCATGTGTGTGAGTGCCAATTAATGTTCATTGGAGAGTTTGCAGTCGCGCATTTATATAATGAATAATATTCTATAGATATATATGGAAAGAACGGTGGGGCTGAACCGAATAGAATTTATTGGGTCGGGTAGATTTTAGTTGTGCTTCACGTGAACGTTGATAGATAGCATAATTTTTAATATACATATCGTACAGAGATGGGGAAAGGATGATATACGCAGTCATTCACATTGTATTCAATGGTTGATGTTTCCAACATAAAAATATTCAACCACTGACAAACACAAACTATTTCTTTCTATAGAACAAATATTCATTGAAGGTTACGATCCACAATGGTGCACTAGTCACCAAACAAACTGTCATAGATGCGAACGCCATGTATATATGGATGAATAGCTATCAGAGGAACTGAATGGTGGCGTCAATGGTTCAACGTGTTGTATATCGCCATGGGCTACGCTTGTTTTGAATAGACTTGATAATCATCAGAAATCAATAGTAATATCATTAAAAAAATTTTAATTGTGGTGAAAATCAATTGTTCAGTTTTGTTTCGACATATAATACATAAAATCTCTGTAATTGGCATGGAGTATGTAAATCACACCAACATAATTTTATTCGTAAGAGGTTTTCATCGATTAGTACCCACGGAAATATAGGAAATAAAAAAAGTATCAAGTGAGCAATATTATTCGTTCGTCAATCACACTGGGGATATTTTCAATCAGAAATACGAACGAATTAATTGTAGAATGACGGTAATGATGGTGAACAAATCAGTAACAGTTCATAAATCGCATATGAACAGTATTGATAGTGATAAATTACATGGATTTTCAACCGCAATTAACCCAACTTGATTAACTGCGCAATTCAGACTGAAATGTCTGATGGTTTCTACATTTAAATATCCAACAGGAACAATTAGTTGATCGACCTCTCTGAATTGAACAAAAGAACCAGTTACCCACTCGTTCACAAAGGCTGTAAATATTCAGCACTAGGAATAATGATTGAGCGTATTTAAGCGCGCTACGAAAACACTAAGTATTTTTGTAGAGAATCAATGTTGAGAAACTCTACATTCTGAACCTTCCACATCAGAGTATGAAAATAATTTTATTTATTCTTGTTCTAATGCTTCATGCATTTATTAATTTTTCAACTTCACTTTATATCTGTTTTGATTCTTGTACATGTGTTCATATGTATATATTGCATTGTTTCTCGTAATTTTTCGTTGTTGAGACGGCGGTTCTCAGTTACCCCAAGCGTATTTCCTCATACATACAATCAGTACGAACAATACATGTACCGCACGAATCAACTGTGTATATGTGTGTGTGCGTTGGGGATTTTCTCTTTTGTTTTATTGCCTCGTGAATTACATCTTTACGACACTCGCATTCATACATTCCGTCTGGTTCATGAGACTTTTTCTTTCCTGCCGTGATATCATATATATATACATATAGTTCATCGCACTAGTGAACCTGACATACAATCAAACTCGCGATTTAATTGCCTACCATGTATATGTATTTGTCATACCAATCATTATTTTTAATTCGGTAAACGAGGAGACACACAGTACGCACCAGAGAAAGTTCACAACGAGAGAGTGATAACTTTCTACTCGAATGCGAGAGGAATAAACGATGAGTATTTAATAATATGCAGCTTCACATTATTTATCCGCGATAAGTACACTTATCAATTTTTTAATACATATAAAGACAATTTCTTTTTTCACCAAGACTAAAATCTTTACATTCTCGCGTTCATTCTCTATACTAAAATTCTTCATATTTGAGTTGCAAATTAACAGAATGATAAATCGGACTGGAAAGGAACCGCGGAAATCCGAATCTAGCTCGCAGAGCAATTAAGCCGTGATAACGAGTCCCGGCGCTTCCCGTTTTGTCGTGTTTTTTTTTCATCATTCTCTTCTGCTTTATTCACTACGTATATACAGGGATATAAATATATATATATATATATATATGGAGGCGGGTCTGTTAGATGATGTCTATCTACTTTTCACCCGCATGTTTATATGTTTTATAAGTAACAATACCAATTTTTATTATAAAATGACAAAGAGAATAATTTATTTTCCCAATTAACAAGTTTCAAGAATAATTTCATTATATTCATTGACTTAGATATGTTCTCATCATTTTCTTTGCTAAATTCATATCATGATGTAGGTATGTCACGCGATTCGAGTAAAGTGAAAACAGTTCGAAATTGCAAATTTTCAAATATAAAACATAAAAAATTCGCCAATAATCTTCTCACATTCGATATTAGTCGGCTATCCGTGTATGTCGAAGATGGAAAAATAATTCACTGTCACATATTTAATGTGGATATCGAAATTTGTATTCTCCAATTCGTTGTTGGTAAGTGCGAGCGATATGGAGGCAGCACGAGGATTGAGGGTGAAGAACGGGGCGTGTAACGGCTCGGAAATCGCTTTCGGCACGCCGTACGTATACATACATAGATACCAAGACGTGACAGGAATTTCACAAATGTCATATACCAACGAGGAAGGAGTCACTGTGCGCGACACGAGCTTAATTACCATACCATTCAACCTGCTACACCTTTCCAAACATTTATTAATCATGACTTTATCTTTATTATACTTTTCGCTTCCTTTTTTCTCTTTTACATATTTTATGTGATCTTAATAATGTATTACACGCTCACTACATTTATATTTGTATATAGGAACAGAAAACTACACATTATCATTTGTCTGATAATTAAAATATTGTTCTAATGATAAAGAATTATCATCAACAGTTTGCATCATAAACGAAAGCATTGAAAATGATTCGAAATGCCGCAAGTGTGTTTCTTATCTATATATCTAATAGGAGGAGGGGCACGTCGGCTTACAAGAATTAATGGCTTAGGTAGACCGATTTTTCTCAATTATTTGGTATATGAACCATAAGGATCATTGTTTATTTTATTTCATCAAATGAATATTTTCATGAGTATATAGAAAAATAAAATTTGATAAATCTACCGTTTCGCTGTATCACCATTTCGTACGTTGATTGTTCGCTTGAAATGTGTTTTTGAATTTACACAGTTGAATTAACTCGTCTCAATAAATGAAAAGAAAAAAAAAATAGAGAATGGTGCCAAACGCTTGGATTTGCATTATAATAACGATATACCCACCATCAACTCATACTATAGTTCAATTCTTTTATATATTTTTGTGGATGTATTTTATGTGACATTGAGGCGTTAAATATATTTTCATAGTTTTCACCTCTAGACGATCAATTATTAATTTTACTCAGTTCCATTTCAGAATTCATCGTTGTATTCACTCGTATTCATCCCTCGATTTCGAGCTTTTTATTTAGAAATCTATATATATAGTTGCTGTATTGAGTTTACTTCTAGCTTGACTATACTTTAGTTCATCTTCGGGTGGGGCACTTGCGTGATATATCTACTGACGTATACAAAAACTTTTTGGCAATGCTTCTTCTATTTAATACCAGATGTGCCATCGATAAAGACACTCATCCCGTTGGCACATGCTATAACTCTCATTCATATCTCATAATTTAATTTCTAATCATGTGTCAAATGTATATTGTAACAGCCACCAATATTTCATTGCATGCCCATATTTCCCGTCGAACTAATAGTAATATACTATAGCAGTTGAAAAAAAACATAGAGATAAAAAACGCTGTGTACATGGGTGTATACAATGTGTACTTTATCACATCGAGATTGCTACTGTCAATATGAATTTTGTCTTCTTCGCAAACAACTTGTCACGCGAATCTTCAGCTCAAGTGCGTTTAAGCGGGTCTACAACAATATTTGTGTTTTCAGTTGTTTCGACTTCATTCAGTCAACAGACAATAACACATCTCCAGTTTATATTGTACTTTATATAACAATTCCATATTTATATTCCATGTCCGAAAGCTGCAAAATAAAGAAGGCGACAGTGAAAAAGGGTGGGAAGACAGTTGGCTATATCGACGTTTGTCTGCGGCATTGTAACGACTTTGCCAAAAAAAAAAGAACAGAAAAAAAACATCAGTTGTTGAATCTTCCCACGGGAAATTCTATTGACAATTTTACACAAAAATGTGTGCGTTTTGCATTAACATTACTGTTAATGTATATAATGAATTCCATTTGTACCCGATGAAATTGAAATAGAAGATGAAATTTGCAATCATAGTTTATCGCATTATCCTGTATGTGAACTTGATTGAAATTGCATGACACTGAACGATGAAGAGCAACTATTCTGTCAATATATTCCCCTACAACATCATCTATACATATACGAAGTTGATAAACCGATAAATGGTCCTGATCTATCATAATTCTCCTTGTATTTTTATTCTCTTTTATCATTATTCATATTTTTCTTTGTCGTTTGAGTTCCTTGTCCTGAAGTAACTACAGAAAATAATGACATTACTACATAATTATGAGAGTGAGGCGACGCTGGGCCATACTAATTCGCAATGAAAATACTTGGATAAACTGTATGTACTTACGTGTATTGGTAATTGTGTTGTTATCGATTTTCTGCCTGGACAGAGCTTCGGATCATTGATCGATGTTACTTGAATTTCGATTGTGTCTATGAGCAACGTGGATATAGAATGCCGGGTCAATGTTGAAGGCTTAAATGTATGTATACAATTGGTCCAGTGGGAGTACAACACCGGATGAGAGTGGAACACATACGTGACACGCGCTGCTCTCTACTCGAGCAATACATATACTGCCGCGCCTGCTTTAATCTATAAAAACGACTAAACTCTCTTACATGTTGCGTTGACTATAGTAATGTTATCATCAGCAGCTGTGAAAAGACTGTTGGTGGGGAAGGGATCAGAATTTAGTGATTTCGCTATGAGATTATGCTTCGTTATTTTAAATATTAATTTATCAGCTTAGATTGAGTGTTACATATGATTGAAGAAGGTAAAGGGCGGTGAAGAAACGGAAACCAAAATTTATATCGTCATGGAAGGAATAAGAATGTGAAAAAATGAAGTGACGTAGAAACTAGAGAGTTAGAGACCTACATATCGGAAGAGGCCAATGAGACGGCGCAATGTGATGTGTCGGCGTAGCGGGTCATGTTTTTTCTCTTACTCTCACTCTATCGGTTTCACTTCATTTTCCTCTCGCACTATCCTTACTCACAATCTCAATCTATCTCTCTTTCTCTTTCACAAATATACGCACCCACACAGTATCATTCTCTTCCTCTTTGTCATACTCACTTCCTTCAACAGAGACGTTGTGAACCCGCACGCGCACCATCGCCATTGCCCCACCAATGCCACCCGTAGATGCGACTATGCGGTGCTGGCTGTGCTCCAGCCAACTCGAACGGTTTGTATGAATGCCAGTTGCTCGTCGGCTACCGCCACTTTTAGTGATATGAGTTTTTATTATCGTGTACAAACCACCATGAATCATATTCAGGGTATTACACTTATAACGTGTTGGATTCTTTTGGTACTGGCCACATTCACTGGTCAATCGGTAGCAACAGAAAATGAGCAATCGAACAAACTCAAGGTGGAAATAAAATCTGTACCAGAAGGATGTGATCTCAAGTCTAAGGATGGCGATCATGTCACGATGCATTACACCGGTTATCTCATCGACGGCAACAAATTCGACTCAAGGTCACTTATAGTATTTTTATTGATATATCATTTTATTCTTACTTTCATATCATTATATTAGCCGAGTATTTTTCACTGTATTATTAATATTCATCCACATGTTAGTTGACAATCAAACGATATTACAGTTGAATAATTAATATCGTTTATTAATGAATTGTAATATTCACTGATCAACATAAATAACAACTTTGATCAATTGCAATATTAATTTAACTTATGTTTGCATAGTTATATATAGTGCATCTTTAACTTGTCCCTCCCATGAAATATTTGATCATTATCATTATTCGTATTCGAATTTTTCCATTCCTCTGACACACATATTGTACCGTTATGGCTCTTTCATACATTGAATTATATACAGATGGAATTGATACGGATCTAGATTATATTCGTGAACAACACGTGAAGTTGAATATAGATATTTCATCATAGCACATGAGAAATCACACATTATCTATATCTATTTATACGCTATCCGCTGTATGTTTTATTTTACTTTTTTTTCGAGTTCTAAGGAGGGTGACGATTTACTGTCTGGAAATTGTGTCGGGACCGTTATGAGAACCGTTAATCAAAAAGAGGGAGCGTGAGTGAGAGGCAGAATAACGGCCCAAAAAATTGTCCAATACTCCTTATTTTGCGTGCTTTTAACATAATACATTGAGAATGAGTTAGTGGAAGATTGTGCAAGAGTGCAAGAATGAATGCGTAAAAGGTAAAGTGTTTCGTTTTTCAAGGTTCTGATTCTTTTTCGCTATAAAATTTATCGAACATTTCATTTCCATTATGTGAAGTACTTTTATCTGTAATCTATATTTATATACTCACAATCGTATTATCACATCAAATAATACTTTATCATTCGAATTCGTCTATGCATAATGAAATGATTATTCTGCTGGTTGGAGAATTTTAATGTAGTACATTGTCAGGTTAACGATGGCTCTTTGAGAGTTTGTGTACGTCAAAGACATGAACAGATACCATCTCCATCTTTTGTACCCATAAGTTATTTTGCCTGCTGCCATTTGTTCGCATTGTCGGGTTCAAGCAATAGAGACTTTTTTAATGGTAATGTTATGTCAATTTTTTACATCCTCTAACTATCCGTGTGAACATCTATTGCTGTTATAACGATATTCGATAGGGTTCACGAATCAATTTTTGATCATTTAATGAGATAGAATAATCATTCAAACTTTTAATGTTGATTAAAAACTGTTTATTATTTCTATTTAACACGTCTCATAGTAAAATTCGGGTGATGTATATTATAATAGTCACAATGGTGCAGTTGTATTTACATTACGGAATTTATATTTGATCTTTCATTTTGCTGTTTCATGAAGCGTGCTTTTTCTTCAAGAAGTCAATATTCTGTTCGGATATTGTTATTGTTGGTATTTTAGATTACGAACGAATCGCTACCAATTATAAACTGCAGAAATGAATTGTATGTTTCGGACAGATGTCTTTATGTGGTATTGAGAACAATGAAATAAACTCGATGTATTAGATATTTATCGATAATACGACTTTCATTAAGTAAATAACGTTAATTAGTAAATTTTCACCGTTAATAAAGCGTCAAAGTTGTAAAAGTGAATGTAATGGAAGTGTCGACAGTATCAACCAGTTTCTCATACTTTTATTTTTTCACGAGTCGCGTAAATAATGATAATTAAATGCAATTAGTATTTAATGAAAATAGTTTATGATGAGGCATACAAGAGATGATTCTTCATGAAAGAGAAAATAAGTTAGTGGAATCAAGGTGAAAACTTAACTTCCTCCTTCATCCGCTCTCCTTTGACTGTAATTCTGTAATTCTACGGGCGAGACTGATGAGTGCATAATGATCTCAGCTATTCATGCATTTAGCTATTCCGAAATTTTTCTCGACAATCATATTATTTAACATTGATGAAAACTGATAATGTATGGAACATTCTGTTGCGGATGTATTTTATATACATTGGAAAGTAAATTTCATCATCACAAACCTGATTTGTTAATAATAAATAAATTATTCATCTCAATATGGCTCAATTGATGTGATATTCTTACTAAAAAAATGCGATATTTAATTCACTGCTTTTTGCACTAATCTGATCTATCAAACAACACCAAAACCAATTTTTCTAATACATTTTACCTATTCACAATATTTCTATCAATCTGTTAAATATTACATTTCCCTTCACTATTTCATTTGAAGTTTATTTGCCTTCTTCAAATTAATAATGTAACTATATTGAATTAATATGCACCAATGATGATATTCAAAAGTGAAAACAGTCTAGACTACATATATGTCATTGTTCTGGTATGAGAAAGTGGAATTCTCTCTCGATTTATACGAGTTCTGGCCAAGTACAACTACAAGCCAGAGACATATACAGTCATGCGACATTGAACGATGAGAAATACAACGAATTATGGCGCGTAATGATACATCCACATACATATCTCGCTTGACCATTTTGTTTCCGTTTATCCCCTGAGGCTATGTACAGTATACGAAACTGTATAATACTGTGAACAGTCAGTTTCACCTGCGTTCATTTCGGTCCCAAGAGCATATGAAGGTTATCGATTATGTGTTACAGAGGTTGATGGAACTTCATCAGGTTTCATCCATATAACAATGTCCATCCATATACATAGTGTAAATAGCGGAAGCTCGATTAGGTTCTCACGAATCAATACATATTGATATATACATATATATTTTGTATTTGGTTGAGTCTAAACAGATATCGCGCCCAATATGCACTTGTAAAAGTATGATTGACCGCGCAAATACAAACGTATTTATATCTATATAATATGCGAAGCGAACACAGAGCGAGATGAAATGGATGGGAAAAGGGCGATGAAGGGTGTGGACCGGGGAGTTGGATGAGAGTTACGAGGGTACAGTAAAGGGAAGCGGTGAACACTAGCAATCGATTTCCAGCTAAATGTCATTTACCGATGCACTGCCGTTCTACCTCTCAATACGTCTATTATTGCTCTGGGCAAATTGACTTCATCTTCAGCTATCAATGTAAACAGTGAAAGTTTGACGTTAAAAATTCTGTATACGAGCAATTTTTACCTTCAACTTTTTCTCCTTCTTTTCCACCTCCTGATAAATATATAGGAACAGAATTGCTGGTGACATATACTGCTTTGATAAGTATTTATACAACTATATTTTTGAAGAAAATTAACTTGAATAATTTTTGATTCATGTGATGTGGTAATTGATGACTTTAAATAGTCCTTCACTTTTCCAATTTGCTTTTGTTTTTATATTTTTTGCGCAATTACTTTTACACAAATTCAGTATATAGTGTTTATTTTCGCGAAGCAAGTGTACAGCTGCTGCACACTGACATATCGTGCTCTGTACTGGTTCCTATCCAAGTTGGTAGAAATAATTAACAACCCTCGTAGAGCAACGACGCGCATTTTGGTACCATGGGCCACTCTGAGCCCTCTTAAAATTTAACCTCACGTCCCAAGCTACTTGAAATATTAACATTTCGACGACGATTTTACAGGTATTCCGCACTCCATATACATATATATATATATATATATATGTAGTAGATTCAAGCGTCGTAACCTGAAATATACAATGAAACAGAAAATTTGTCTTTTTATCGTGGAATAAATTACAATATTACATTTATATATATGCTCCATAATTGTTACAATAAATATAATTCCACTTTGAATTTATATAGCATAGAGAATTTGGAAATTTAACAATTTGTGATTACACATGACTTTCTCGTGATTGAGATCAGCATAGTGACACTAATGAGAAAACTTGATCAGCTACTGACCTCACTGGTAATGCAAATTGTTCTTACAATGGAATCCAACAGGACGTTTGGAATTCAGTTTGTGTGCGACCAAATGCGATATAGATATAGGGAACACTATCTTCTCTGAGTATTGAAAAAGAAAAGAAGAAAAATGATATGCGCACGAGTAACTCATTACAACTGAAGCCCGATTACATTGTCTCTGTTGTCTAGAAAAAAAAATAATAAAGAGGAACATGCAAATGAGAATCTTGGTAAGAGGATTGGTAGTGACCATACAATGATGATGTCCAATTTGATATTAATTTCAACTGAGTAACGAATATTCATTATTTTCACAAACAAATGTATATAAATCCTTGTGGCAAATTCTGATCGACGCTGAGAATTATTTAAATAGTATTATAAACAAATTAAATTCACCAGACAATTTGAGTTTATCTTCGAATTCATTTTGAATACTTTCAAATGATCAGTTCAATTTAAACAACTTCAAACCCACCAGTGATTCGTTAGATACATCCATTTAGTATGATGCAGTTACTGTTTATACTAGATATGACGTGAATCGCTCATCCCAACTCACAACATTATATATTCCCTGAGGCGATACCCGGACCCATTAAAACGAGCGTTACATACATAAAGTGGATGGGAAACATCCAGGGACCACCAGCACATCTATGTACTTGCATCGTCAAGCCGAAAAACGCGAGATCGTTTCTTTCTTTCATCTTTTTATTTTATTTCCACAACACGATATATCTTTGACCATAAACTTTCGTAATATCGTCTCGAAATATCTTTCCGTTCACGAGTTTCAAAACGAGCTGTTTTCTCGGACATGGTCCTCATGGAGTTCTCATATCGCACGATAACAGTTCAATATTGATAAGATATTTCCACTGAAGTATGATTCTCATATTGAAACTAAATGAATTATTGTAACATTGTCGATGTCACATCTTCCACGATCCATCCATGTACTATTCAATCATCTATATTTTATTTTATTTTTATTTTATTACGTTGGATTGCAACAATGGATTGGTTGTAGACTGTGGCGAATTCATTGTATGGAAGGTATGGTTGGAGTGTTGATTCAATTTGGTTGTCTGAAATTCTTTGTGTAGAAACATCTGGAAAAATTACAAAGTCCATATCAAAGAATTGTTTCATGAATAGTTTAACGAACGTCAATAGTTTGTCACATAGTTTTGTTTAAGTTGATAAATTTGACAATGGATATATCGACTTTTTATAAGCTTGATTAATAACGTGCTATTCTTTATTCATTGTATTGATTATTACTTAATTCATTGTCTCTCATGTTGTATCCATTGTTATATTTTGGGATGCATTGGCGGATGACAAAGCAATATCCATCCATATGACACATAATTGATGTGATAGTCTGAATAAAAACATGCTCACCACGTCATTTCCCCCGAGACATATCAATTTTATGTATGTCATTTCATGATTACGGCGCTCATCAATGTATATAATATATTGAGCCACCTCATTCATACCCAATAATTATTGAGAGATTATTCTGCACATCTATATTTTGACCTAGCTGATACAGAGTGGTGTCTAATGGAATGAATAGGACAGCAATATGGATTAATTTTCTCGTTGAGAGTACAGAACGGATATGGATAATATCGATTTTAACTCAAGTTGCTGAGAGGTGAAAGGGCCATGTCAATCGAAGGAACGAACTTTGGCGCATTGGGTTCGCTGTTGAAAGTTTCATCTCTTCCTTGTTCATCTACAAGTATATTATTGCCAACTTGCATATTGTCTTTACGTTCACTTTATTATTTTAATATACATCAACAATGGAAGAATGACATTTTTCAATCTTGTGTGTGGATCGTAGGGAAAATTAAACGAGAGTGCGAGGTGCAGGATTACAAGACAAAAAAATTATATTTCGGTGCATTGCAAGTAATGTCACGGGACATTATATATATAACGAATTCATAACAAGATTTCTCTTTAGATATGTATGTATATATATATATATATATATTGAGATTGAAACCAATTGAAATTAATTCACCAAGTTTCCATGCATGTATGACTGTATCCGAAAAAGGAATGTATACTCAACTCATTGTATGTGAAAGTTCTCTCATTTCTCCTCCGCCCATTTTCATCAGTATTTTTATTTTTTTAATTTATCGCTTTCTCCGGAACAACTTTTTTATTTTTTTTTGCCCAGGCGAATTCCCAAGAATATTTGACATGATTCCTTCAATGAAATTATCTTCGTTTGCTTTCTGCCTCTGAATACATATATATCTTTTTATCATTCTCCATGCGATGTTTGGTCGTCTTTATTATATTGTTTTCATTTGAAAATACTAGGATACAATAAAGGAAAAAGCTTTTCTCGCACTCAACTATACTTAAAACTTGGTTCACCTTAACATTGAGCTTTTTCATCGTACCTTAAAGACTCGCTAATTTCGCAACTCGGAACTTGATATTCCGCGCGAGCGAACTGAGGCTGAGTAACTGGAAAACTTTTCAGAAATCCATTAACACACTCTGCGCACTCAGGTATTGTCGTTTTTCCTGCTCCGTCCATAAAGTATGTATATATATATTCAGTGCTGCCTTTCTCTTTCCGATTTCACTTCGCTCATCTTCTTCATCTCATCTCTCTTCATCATGCTGCTCTTCCGCTCTATATGCACTCTCACTATATTCCATAATGAGGTCATTCACAGCTCATGCACCGTACAATCTCGATTGGAACTTTTCAACAAATGTTCGATAGCTCACCATGCGAATGAGAAAGTCGTTTCCACGTCGCGCTTCAAACGACTAACATCAACATTCGAGTTCCAATCTAGAGCTGCGCGACATTCGCATTTGTACTTAGCAGTAAAGTTTTTTTTTATTCACTATACCAATTGAGAATGTGTGTTCGTATTAAATTGATAAATTTAGTGTGAACGCTCTTCAAGTCAATCAACTCTGTATTACATCACTTAAATATTCAGTATCATCACACTTGAGAATTGTGCAAGAATATTTGCGTGGATTAAAATTATCACGTCGTATCTATGAAAGATAAAAACTTTAGTCAAAATAATGTAAGGTAAAAATGATTAACGATAACGTCATCATTTGCAGCGTGATATGAATAAACTCATAAATAATATTTTTCATATGCATTGTAATTAATACTTGTATTTTTAATATTATTTAGAAGAAACAATAATACAATTTTTATCGAAGTGTGCGCGTCTGTGCATTTACTCTCATTCATTCTGTCCTATGTAGAACATTATCTTTATGATACGACGATATGATAAAGGTTTTAAGGCGCCCATGGCTGTGTTGCTCACAAGGCATAGAAATTGCCGATACTTGTGACTCTATAGAGCATAAATTTGAATATAACGTTACCCTTTGATATGTTAAGCGATAGTAGCCAAGTGGAGAATGATGAAAGAAGAAATTCGTGAATGAAGTGAAGAGCAGAGTGGAAGAGAGAGGCACCGAAAGTTGATATCTTTTATCTTTTTGGATTTTTTTGAAAAATTCCAACACGACGTTCATGCAGATTCGTTTATTTGCAGCCCTTATATCAGAGTACATGTACGAATTTTTCTTTTTCAAATATTCAAGTGCACACTCACCTTTTCTACTATTCCCTTGAAATATCACTTGGAAGAACCTAGTGAATACGTAAATATCTATACATTTATGATTCAAAATGTGATATCCCACAGGCAATTCTCCATGTCAGACTATTCGCGTATCGTGCGGGTGCATACACTTCTGATATTCTTGTATTGTTATGTCTCGATAACACACTGAAGTTTTGATTTGCCATCGCCCCAGTTTATTTTGTACATGTATCACTCTCTATATTATTTTTTTATTCTCTATGCATATGTGTGATCTAGTTTATATATCAACTTTTTTCTTTAACTGACCGTGAAAAATTATGAAAGTAATTTAACTATCATCTCCCAAATATATATATGAGGATGTAATGACAATATATTATAGGATCATTCACATCTCATAAAAATTCGAAGCCCAATTGAATAATTCTCTGGTGGCTCTTTTCACATGATATTTATTGAATCACTTGGCACAATAAATCTATAATAACTTATGTTTCTTGTTCTTTCTCCAAAAAAAAAACTTATATAGTTGGGACCGAGAACAGCCATTCACATTTCAACTTGGAGTTGGCCAAGTAATTAAGGGCTGGGATCAAGGCCTCCTCGACATGTGCGTTGGTGAGAAAAGAAAGTTAACAATCCCACCTGAACTTGGTTATGGAGATCGTGGCGTCAACGGTGTCATTCCTGGAGGTATATTCATATATAACTATCATACAATGCGTGAAAAATATGTTGATTTATGTGAATTTTTATGAATTTCGCAATGTGATATTTGGAATTGCATTTCGGAAAAAGTCAATATCATTTGACGTATATTTTTCGGTTGATACACGGAAAATAACCAGAGCATCAATGTAGAGATATGGATGGAACAATGGCTATAGTTAGAACGACCACAAGCTTCACAGTTGAATGGGGTGGGCACAATTCCGCCCGTTCAAATATCAAAAATTCCATCTCTCTCATGATATCCTACTAGCGTTGTGAGAATAAACTTGCACGCGATAGTTATTCCAATAAATTTTCTTCATAACGTAGAAATTGGGAAAATGTTTCTGAAATTTACTTTGTCATGAATATCAAATGAACATTCTGATTCTTCAATCGAAATAGTCATTTATTTTCAGAATTATAATTTTGTACGATGGGAGATTACAGAGGAATAGTATAAGAGCAAAAAAGAGAGGTCGAAGGGGATAGGTAGTAATATTTGATTATCGCCAAACTTTGACGTGCGATAATGAATATGATGTATTGTAAAAGTTGTTTCATAGAATGTTATTGGATTTTCAGGTGCTACTCTTTTATTTGACGTTGAACTGATTAATATTGGTAACCCACCGCCTGCATCTAATGTTTTCAAGGAAATAGATGGTGATCAAGATAATCAACTGTCACGAGAGGAGGTGAGCAAAATGGCAAGATCAATTTTCACTCCTTCATTTTGTAATTCTTGGTATTTGGGTACTTATGCAATCTGAAAACAATCCAGTAATAAATATCAATAATGATGTGTTATTAAAGTTACTGTTAAGGATTAATGTTCGTAAATTGACCAAGTTTTTCTGAAAAAAAGGAGGGGAATAATGAAAAAAGATAGATATATATATAAATACTTGGATCAATGATAATATATGACGTTATGAATTCAATTGCGGCTGTTGTAGGTGAGTGAGTATCTGAAAAAGCAGATTGCGGGTGATCAGCCTGACCAGACGGAAGAAAAAGTTAAAATGTTGGCCGAGCATGATAAGCTGGTCGAAGAGATATTCCAACATGAGGATAAAGACAAGAATGGATATATATCACATGATGAATTTAGTGGTCCGAAGCACGATGAGCTATGAGGCGTTCAAACACTTTCCTCAATGTTATCGATACCATGGATGGGCTTGCCTTTTTGTGGTATATATGGGACCGTTAGTTCCTGCTTCAATTAAATTCGTAACAAAAATTCACGGAGATAAATTCGCCAAACGCATACGCACCAAATCATTCTTCCATTGACACCCTTCATGTACACGCCAACAACTGCACGAATAATGCTCGTCTTTACCATGTTCGTGATATGAACTGCATCATAATAGTGTTAGTGTTCTCATCAGTGTTACTCTGAGAATGATTCTTAAATTCATCAAATTATCAATTTTCGATGTCATATATAACAATATAGTGATCATTTTTTACACGGACAGAGTGTGAAAATAATAAAGTTAAATGAAAATTCGGGGAGATAAAAAAAAAGTAACAAGTGCCCAGTCGCGATGTAGCCTGCTTTTTAGGATTGATTATAAGCCTTCTAGGACAAATGTGTATTGTTGACATAACATCTCAATTTTATTGTCTATTCTCATGAACTTTGACGAAAAACAAGACACTTTTGAATAAATTAACATTGATAAATATCGACGAACGAATATAAAATAATTACGCGAGTGAAGATTTTTTTCTTTTGCATTTATGAAAAATTGCCAGCGTTCATGAATTTTTTTTTTGCGAAAATCTATAAAAATAATGCATTATTTTGCATTGCGAATCGTAAAGTTATTGAACGTATTGATGAGAATAACAAAAAATGCGCGCGCATGTGTGTTTGTATGTGTATAAGTAGGTAAGTATGTAAATGAGTAGTATAGGAATTCCTAGATCTGATTGTACTCATAATTGAAAAATTACCGGAAAACAATTTAGAAATGTGATCGGTTTTCCTATTCACTTAACACTTCATTTGAAAGATCTAAAAATTTGAATTGGAATGATTTTATCTATAACTACTATCAATACATAATAATGCCCACAATTATTACAGTGAATAATAATTACCCCGACCAATTATGAAGAATTACATACAAGAAATGGTCATTAAGTAATAATGGTACAACAGGTTCCTTAGGAAATAAAGAGGAAGAATGAGAAAATCCGACATGTTTGTCGCTATCACTATTATAATACTTGATATGTTTTATTACCACAATAAATTGTATATTGTTAAAGGTGGATGATGATTAATCGTAAAACTTGTGCCTTTTGCACAATTTCGTTAATAAAAATCATTGCAATAATTATCTTGTTTTTACTGCATCATAATTCACTCAAAGAAGTGCGTATGAATAATTAGAACAGAAGGATAAATAATGGTTATTTCATTTCATCCTTTTTTATGTCATTCCCACAATCATTTTTTTTCAAAAGTTCCATTCCATAATTAAACGATTCTTCTGATTCCTATTCCATTCCATATCCTGAATAGTTATGTGAAAATGACCTGATTGCATATTATGTGAGTTTTTTCATAATATGTACTCAGGTCATTTCATAAACGATCTGGCAATTAATATCTATAATTGATTAGCTAATATCGATTTTCCGTGTGACAGTGAATTGAAAACTCCACCACCAAATGCGTTAATTGTTCGCTGTGTGATAATTGAATATAAATTTTTTAATTCATAATATTAGTTCATCATCATAAATACGAAAAAAAGAACAATTGAATAGATTCACTCAGATCGGTTTTATTCACTCCTCCTTAGCATTTATCACAGTCAGTTTGATAGGAAATAAATAATTAAATATCGAGTGTGTTGCAATTAAATGTATGAATCATTTTGATGAAAAAGAGATTGATGAAACATTTCAAATAAAAGTAAAAGTCACGAATAAGTGTTGACCGACAATCGAGGCATTCGTTTTATTTCTCTGAGGCCATCGTGCGCAACGAATATCCACCAAGTGAAGCTATACACCATCCCCAGTGTTTTTTTTTATCCACGATGTTCACAACTGACGAATTGTGGTTCGAATTCAACTTCAACACATAGTCAGCCTCCATTCCTTCAGTATTATTGCAGTGTATCACAGCTATATTCATAGTCAATTATCAATAGCCCTTGATGTACGCAGCGATATGCTTCTTTTCCTCTTCTGAAAGTCCACTCTTCAATGTTCGACGCACTATAAATACAAAGAAAACACCAATGTTTCTCCACAATATGCATAATGTTCTTCATTAGAGTATGTCCACAATAAAACAATTTCAATTCAATAACTCGTAAACAAATTCCATTTCTATTCATTCACTATGCTAGTGTGTATGACCACACATCCCATTGTGAATGATTTATAATCATACTTTAAGAGCCATGCAATTACAAAACAAAATATTGGAGCTATAATTGTTACGCATTTAATTAAACATGCCGAAACAAAAAGTTCAGTCGGAAAGTTGGATCAGTCATATCGTCGTCGAGTAATAAAGAACAATATAATGATCGGTATTGATATAGGCCGGAGTAATCCTCCAACGATTAAATGGACCTCATCGATTCATCCATAAAAAATGTGGCTAATTTCTCGAGTATTTGTTGAGCTTACGTTAATACTAATCCCGTGTAATCTACCCAATAGGGATAAAGAGGTGAATGTTAATCCAATTGGCATTTAGTAAATGGAGATGCAACGAAGTAGTCAAGTAGGCTAATGTTTCCTATATAGGCTCCGATAGATTTCATTTATCCCAAGTAACTCAACAATTCAATTGGTAAGTCAATTATTAAAGCGTCTACTACTGAAGTGCTGCGACTTTTTACTATAAATCATCGAATGAATAAACATACACACACGCGGATAAACATATATATATATGAAGTTATGTACTATGGCGGGACCAGATCATAATAGACCTATAGCGTGCTGCTATTCGGCTGGACAGAATTGTTACTCATAATATATATTTTGAGCAATCTCATATTATATGTAAGTTATAAAACATAAAAGACGAATGTTAAAATGCACTTTCGCTATGTGAGTCGAGACGACACATAAAATATGGCTTCATGCACATTCATACCATGCAGCAGAAAGAACAGTAACAGACAGGGATAATGAAAAATCCACTGAACCTTCTACATTAAGAGATGTATACGTAAATATCATGCGTCTGTTCAAGGTCGATACCCTTCGGGCGTTGTGTTGTTCTCACGGGTGCGGGATCGCTTCACTATCAAACAGAGTAAGAAAACACAAAAAGAGAATGTAACGCTACCTCATTAATAACAGCCCCTGATATTAATATTAGAACCATCACCACACCCTTTGTCCATTACTGTCACTGTCAAGACATCGATGCTTCGAATGCTTATTCCTTTTATTGTATTCTATTTTGGACACATTGACTAAAAGCTTTATAGGATATGAATAATTGCATATGCATAAATATACCCGTTCACTGGGTAATGATTTTCATTTCGATAATTATCAGTGCAATCCCATCATTATCATCCAAGTGAAATGATCAAAATGCTCGGATTAATTTGGCCCACTTCATCTCGATAAACTTCATCATGAGGGTGAGTATTTATTGTGAAATTAACATTATCATTGCACGTAAGCGACTAGATTCCAATCATTACGCCCATAGTACATGGGTCAGCAGTATCTGGTGCAGATTTTTGCGTTTGTTCTCCTCCGTCAAAAAAAAGCAGATTGTTTCGGGAATGAGTAGGCCTGCAGACGCTAGACGGAGAAACAATTTGAATACGTTGATAGACACGGAAGATAAGTGGCTAAGAGCCGACAAATTTCATGCATAACGATGGAAGATGTAAAAGCCATATTATGAGTGCGTCCATATCGATTTCCGAAAGTGTGATATTTCAACTAATCCATTTGTGGATTGTGACTTCACATAATCATGAGTTCCCTATCAACACGTTTGCCCTCGTAATTCAATTTAATGCATTCTTGGGGGGGTATTATTTTATTTACCGCGCCATACGCAATCTAGGAGGAGAAGTTGAGATAATGGGATGGTGGAAGATATAAACTATTACTGGTAAAAATAAGTACCATCGTGAGGGAGCATAAAAAACTGGACAACAGCCTGTGCTTCTACCACACTCTCGTGTATGTATATATATATGTAAATATATATGCAAATGGGATTGTACGTGTGCAGTAGAATCACATGCAGGGTGCGGGGATCGCACTTACAAGACTTACGATCGGCGTGTCTCGTTCGTTTTCGTTCTCTTGGTGCTGCCCGAGTTACCGGTGACTTCGTCGCTGTTTTCACAAGGGATTCAAGCAACTCATCATCACCGTCTGTTATATTACCGTTTGTTGTTTCGTCTCTGATTATTGGACCCAGCGACGTTCGACCTGCAGTCACAGAATTAAATTGAAAATAATAACTATTTCATGTATTTTATTTTTTCTCTTGTGGCAAATCGCGTGTTCATTGCCAGTCTTGAAAAGGACACGACTATGTTGAATGAACCGACCTTCTTTCCTCTGTCTCCGCCACGGAAGTGTACCGTGAATACTTTCGACATCAGAAATATCACTACCCAAAAGTTGGCGCAGCTCTGCATCAGCTCGATCTTCTTTAGTACGGAATTTACCTACCTGCATACAATCATGAATGAGACAAGATAGTAAAAGCCATTTTCATTCGCACGAAATGAATATACAACATACTTCTGTTATCATTTTTCCTCTCGTCTTGTTCCTCTCTCGATGATTTGCTTTCTTTTCGAGCTGCTGTAGCACGCGTTCACGAGTTGTCCTATATTCAAGTGCAAACTCTGACACGATTCTACAAAATTCATTGGGCTTTGTGTCCTGTAATCGATGTAAAGGTACTCCGAGCCAGAGGATGAATTTATGGAATCTATTGATAACCCGGCGATGTACAATTCCAAGAACAATGATTCTTTCCGCGCAGTCAGCCAAGAAATCAGACATTCTGAGAAGAAAACACAAGTCTATCAACACCCGATCATCGATGTTGAATTGGAAAATGAAAACAGTACAAAGGTCTGATATTTGTAAATGATCTGAAAGAGAGGATCGGAAAATATAAGAAGTTGTTATTATTCTTTTGCTATTATTCCTGACGGAAAGAAGTAGCAAAGAGGGTACCAAATAATAAACTACGAATCGCTCAGAAACTTGGCACGATCCTAGAAAGTTACCCCCTGGCTGAAAAGCTAGTTAATTTATTGGTCTCGGTTATATTTATAACAATCAACAGAATAGATACAATTTCAAATAATGTAGACTGTTGTAAGAAAAAAAATTGCATCATCACTCTCAAATGTGAGGAACATGAATCAAACATGTATGCTTTTATACTCACTTCACTTTCATCGTAGTAGAACCATCGTGCTTTGCGATAAGCTTCAGGTGATCCCACGATGCCTTGCACTCGCTTTCAAGTTTACTTATATTCCCAGCTAACTCATCGAAATCGATTTTCGAAGCTCGGGTCACTGCACCGATCTGAAAATGTCGAATATGCACGAACAAGTGGAAATGAAAAACCAGAGAAAAGATAAATTATTTTGTCTCTGACATTAGTTTCTCCATATTCATTACCAACCTCAGAATAAAGATCCGTTGAATCTGGGAACTTCTCCATTACCATGTGACAGAGGTGATGCAGCAGCGAGTGTTTATGGACCGTGTCCTTCACTTCAGGTACTTTGGTGAGGTATTCCAGTTGAAACCCCTTTACCTATGATATAAAGGAAGGGAAGAGAGGAGGGTGGAGCAAAAGAGAGGCAGAAGAGTGAAGAGGAAGAGACAGGGGAATGGGAGAGAAAGAGAGAGAAAGAGAGAGTTGAGCATGGCTTGAGCTTGAGTAAGTTGGCTGGATGCCGAGGTATACACTTTCATTTAAGAGAACTCCATGGCCCTTCGGGTTGAGCGGATATCATTTGCCTGAGATTCAATGACTCACCTCATTTCCGTTGAGGAATATCCCGATTGATAGTAGTGTGCTCAGAATACCGCGGAAAGTTTTATTCATTTTCAACGTCTCCATACCCTGCTTCAAATCCATTAAAGGGTCTGCAATTTCCTTGAATCACATGTCAATATTGCCCAAGGTTATTTTCATTGTTACTCCATCTCAACAATCGTTCTTCATTATTTATCAATATATACGATAGGGAATCATTGAAAATTCACCGATCGCAAACTTAATTTATCTTCAGAATAGATTTAAATATCTTCGTTGCATGAGCGTGCCTACTTTTTCGGAGTTCTCGAAATCAAGTTTGAAAGCCCACAGCTTCAGTCGCGCCGGTAGTTCCGATATAGAAGCCAAAGTAAGGAGAAATTGCTCAGCTGATCCGAGAGGAACATCTGGGTTAGCGGCCTGCGCATCTTGAATCCTCGATCTTTCATCTTCTGTTGGTAGCATTGTTAGCAATTTCTACAATGATTTGGTTATTAAAGATTGAAAATCACACTAGTTATTGTTTTTTTTTGAAACTCACTTCGATTCCTTCTCTGCTCATAATGGTCGCATCCATTTTCAGAATAGCAGTTTTTATTGATCTTGGTGGTGGTAATTTTGTCATGCCAATATTGATTGTGTTTGATCGCTTGTGATCAAGAACAATAATTTCTTTATTTTTATTCATCTCTTGTTGTTTCTGTGATAAGAATATGAAATATTACTGCCATGAGTTATTGTTATAACTGACTGAATTGATAAATGTCGGTAGAATATATCGATTCAATTACAGCACTTGATCATTCACATGCTCTTTAGCTAACATATACCCAGTTACTGCCATGGGTGTTAATTACATTTATCACTATCTTGTTTTTTCCGTGGTCGAAAAATTTATGTATTGTCCATCTGAATGTTAGTGTAATAAATCATTACAAGAAGAATGAGTGTGATTTATCTTGAGTCAGCTGTGCGAAACAACATGATTCTTGGTCTTATGAGTAAGACATTAAGTTTAAGAAACACAATGCTGTCACACGGTCCCGATATCAAATTGTCATAGCACATTAAATATTATTTGATATGGGGATATTTATCATATCAGTTCACGAAACCCAAGAGACCGTAGTTGAGAAAGGATATAGGCAATATAAGGAGGAGGCTATCAACAGAGGGCCAGTTAACACATAACATTCACAAACAATGGAGAGTTTCACTTGGATTTAATATATATCCATGCAAACATACACACATACATACATACACATACAGACTAATCAGCCCATGCATTGAAAAGACGGGGAGTCATGAATAAACACAAATAAATCAAGTGATGAAGACTCACCTCCTGTTGAACAACCAGCATGCCATTTTTGTTTTGTGCACCAACAATATTGCAAAGAATACAAGAAACAGATTAGATTTGCTTTTGATTGCGCAATGCCAACACCCATCATCTAATAGCTACTCTAACTCATTTATGTGTCCGATACACATTTACCAAGTTTTCGTGAATTATCTTGATATCGAATAATAAATATGAGATATCAATGAACGACATTGCCAGCCAAAAATTGTATTTTAATTAATATTATTGTTAGTACTGTATTAATCAAATTTTCATTGTCGCGACAATTAAATCGTGTATGAAAACAGAATATTAATAGAGCTCAGGTTGGCGCGCTATACAATTGCTTTTTATCATTCTTCATGAGATGCCCATTCATTATTTATTTGAGCCAAATAGCAGAACTAGTTCTAAAAAAGGAGGAAAAAAATTTGTTTATCTTTGAGGAAAGTGCAAATTCGTAGTGGGATTCAAGTCCTGTAAGCCATCGTACGCTTGATGAAAAAGTTATTGAAAAAAATCTGTGTGATTTCGTATACGGCCGATGTGACAACACAACGTTGTATTGTAGCATATAATTCATGAATATTCAGGAGATTGAGTGTATTTAGTTATCGAGCAGTAAATTCATAGAATTTGACATAGACACATGTGTATATACGTAGATAATTATGGAACCTTGAATTCCGAGATGGAATATAGCGCCAGAATTTTGAGTATGATATATATTTGAATTACAAACAACCGAATGCGTATGAAATAGTCTCGTGATACCGAGTCAGCGATAGCTGAGAAAAATTTTGTACGTTTATGCAACCTCGACGGAGAAATATGAAACTCCCCGAGTTATGATTACGATTCGTTCGTGGTAAATTCGTTTAGAATACATTGGACAACAATAAGGGGCGTATTTATAAATAAAAAAATATGGGGGAACAATTATTTTTATCGGCTTGTAGAAATGCTGATGCTAACCAGTATGTGATACGACTGAATCAACATATTCGTTATTAGTTCGTGGTGATTGAAATTTTCGGACGAACCCACTCCAAAATCAGATCGCATACAATTATACTAGTGTATATTTCAATTCCCTATTACTGCGTACTATCAGAATGAAATTGTCCGTTCATTGGAACAATTAGACAGTATATGTATCTCTATTACTGGATCCTTATATTAATAGTTCTAACAATACACACAAATGTAAGTATGTGTGGATGAATTAACAGTTGTAGTGATAAAGCGACAGAAAGACGGTGGCGGTATGCTTCACTACCTTGAAGCAGGTTTGTACAAACAATGAATGGCGAGTGACACAGAAGCAGAATTGAAGATGAAATTTAGACTAATCAAGTATATCAGCGAATGTCGTTCGTGGGAGTTAATAGAATGGACAGAAGAGAAAAAAATTGATTGAATTTTGGACGATACTGCGGTACTCAAATTATAAAGAAAAAATATATCAACGAACTAAACATTTTGGATGTATGACAAAAGTGTTTTTACCTTGGTAATAAGATCCTTGGCACGACTTTCAAAAAGATGCTCAAGTTTTTGAGTATCAACAGAAACAGGTATCAGCTCATCCCAAATCGTTGTATTTTTTTCTAATCGCAAAAGCATACCTGGATCCTCCCGGACCTCTTTCCAAAATAGTTTGACAGTCTTTTTGTTTTTCTTAGGGCTATTTTGAGTCGGACACTTCACTGGACTCATAGATTGAGTAACTGATGGCGAACGGTTAGAACCCGCACTCGCGCCGATAGAAGATGACGCGTTCAGAAAAGGCGGAGGAAATTTTTCTGTCAGTGGTGGTGGTGGAGGTGCTCGTGTATTTCCATTTACTTGCGATAAAACCATTGGCGGAGGAGGTGGAGGTACGCCATTGGTAATATTCACTGGTCCAAGCACATCGACTTCATCATCAGAATTGAGATCAGTAAAATCAAGGTCACAAAGCGTTAAAGGCCGTTTCATTTGATTTACCAACTCTTCCCAGTGGAGCTCATTTTCAGACTTCTTTACGTCTACAAGTTTTGGCACATTTTCACCCGACGACAATTTCAGAATGTCAGCCTTTGATTTTGATTTGGCAAGGCCCTCTTTTGCCTTCGATATCAATCCACTCATATCACCTATCCTGCAATTATAGCTCCGATATATATCTTTTGTGTTTTCTACAGAAGTGCGCATGGTGAATATAAACTGCTGTTGGTGGCGTGTTATAAGTATAAAATGTTGGAACGTATGAATTACCTGGAAACTTTTTCCTCGCCTGTGTTATTAGCTATGAGATTCTGTGCTGCCAATTTTTGCGTCAAATCCTTGACAGTGCCGTCACGTTTCATTTGTACAAGGACTTTTCTATCTTTATCTTCATCAGAATGAGTACCCTCGTCGCACTCAACCCCTTCATCATGGCTTTTACCATACCATGGCTTCTTTTCTTCGGAATCAAGTTTGTTAGCGGCATTCATGAGTGGTGTGAGATCCTTACGGCTATTTACTCGTGATATTTTATTGTTTGGTCCATCGCTGTTGCGTTCATATGCTGCGCCATTCGCATATCTCACTACGTTTGATATATTTGTGGCTATTACACATGTATATTCAGGTATTTCATTTTGTAAAAAATATGTGAAGAATAAATATGTCACAATTATCATCATTCGAATCACTCTGCAACGATGATATACCTTCTTTTTCTTCCAAATTTCCTACTGAGGCCCTCATAGTAGCGGTCGCTTCTTGCTGTTCTCGAATAAAGCTCCTCTGTCTCTCCGCACGTTCTCTACGTCTTCGTAAAGCAGGGGTCACCCCAACGTCATCTGCAGACGCATAAACCATAGAGATAGACGCATAAATAAAATAATATACCAGTGAAGTACGAAGTTCTTACCTTTATTTTCTTTATAAACACCGTTGAGTGGCACATCTGCAAGGCCTTGCGAACTGTGTGAACTACTGGATTCTTCGTCATCATCACGTAAACTTGAATTCAATGATCCGTTTATAGAATTAAGACCAAGTGAATGATTATGACGAGGACTGAGACGAACATTCAAAGACATCGGTAAAGGCGAGGTCCCGGTAGAATGTCTCCGTGATTTGCGACGCTCGTTTGAATCCACTAGGCAATTTCTACTTCGTAGCGTTTTTCTGAGAACACCGAAACATATATCATTGTATGCGTACGCACGCGGGCAGGTGTGTGTGTGAATATATATATTTGTGTATGTGTGTGTTTGTTTGCTTGTTTGCATGTACGCATATTAGATGGCGAATAAATTTTCACCTGATGTTATCATCGAGCTGTCGAATTGGTGAGCCCCTATCATTGCCATCCTCATGATGCAATACAGCTTCATAAATTTGAAATTGCCGAAGAAGATCGAGATCAGTGCCTTGCTTCGACATATATCTTTGTATAATTCCTTCAATGCCCTGTTCCTCCAAACAATCAACTTGATCATAATATGTGTCTTGATCGGGTATTCCATTCAAACACTTATTAATAAGTGTTGTTGCATAAATGAGCAATTCAGTATCTGCTGCATCGTAATCCTTCAGAAGTTTCATCACATTCGTCCATGGAATCATACCACGTGATGTGTCGATCGATCTTACGGCACGTACAAGTAAAAGACTGTTTGTTTCAATATATTCAACAAACACCAAAAGCAGCTTTAAGGCTGTCTTGACTACCAGTCGAAATCGACTCGCTATCAGAGTGTAAAGCCATTGTACAGTCTGGCCATGTTCCATCACTCCATTCATTCCATCGACGTAGAGCATCACCTGACCGAGAGCTATTGGTATTCAATCAATTTATTTTAAATAGAAGAAAGCAGTCATAAGATTCATACTTATTCAAAGTTCCCAGAATGCACGAGATAACTATTATTGTGAATATCAATCATTCTGGTAATATATGAATGAAAAATACTCAATATCGATAAAAAATTCAGAAAAGTTGTATATGATATTTGGAGATGATTGAACTGTATCAGTATCAAGAGACTATATTTCTATAGGGAGCTCATATAGTGGATGATAGAATACTGCGCACACCGGCTAAATAGATCATCGCTATTATTCATGGAGTTTCCCATTCAAACATTTGGGAATACAGAGGGGTCATATTACACAATGTATGGGACCTTGGGAAATAACACTAAACTATTTTCGAAGAATTTTTCGAGCATTTTCGTGTAGCACAAACAGCTGCATTGAAAACGGAGGTACGAACGTGGACATGGCATATACAATGTAGCGGAGGAAGAGTGGTAAGGGTTTGTTGTGTGTGATGCACATTCACATTCATATACAATGGACACTACCGTCCGGCCACAGCTTTTGCCATCTGTACCATACGTAACATGAATATACCTACATTTCATGCAATGAACGTTTTACGCAGAACAAGTCGCTCTAACAAGAATTTAGATTGCACATTCGACGATTTCCGGTACGTTCACCAGAATTTTTTATCTTATGCTATATACTCCACCTATTCTCTATGTTACAAAAATACATTAGTATAGTTATGCTGCCTTGAATGATGAGCACATATCAGAAACAAAGCATATTGTTCATTTGTTGATTCACTTTTGTATGTCAATTGATTGTCGATCTCGTATTAATATAGTAATGCTCGAATCTACAGATCTATTCGCTACTTAGCCGATTGTCCAACAGTGAAAGTTCCTACTTGTTACTTCATTATGAGTGCAATACATTCATCATGGCTTATATAACCAATACGATTCGAACCCTCTCAATAATTTTGCTGCCTACTGATCATTTTTTTATTCTATTTGAAATGCATGAAGCTTGTATGACATATATGTACACGATTGAATGCACACCAATATTCTCGTCGCACTTTCTTTCCAGGAACACAAATTCATGTTCTCGTCTTTTGATTGTAGTATTTAGTGTCATAGGCATGCGCAAGAAACAGATCATGCGTCACCGGTAGAACATCGTTTGGATTCAAATGCTAGAATACTGAAACTCACTGTTGCAATACATTATTATGCTCGCGCAATTGATCCCCACGAATATCCATTGTTTCCATGTCACTTAGAAATATACGTGCCCATGATTCAGCATTGTCAGATAAAATTGCATCAAATATCTGTTCAGTAAAGAAAAATTCATGAACACGCAATGAATTGTCATTGAACGTCATTTTGCACTCTATCAAGTGAAAGGAAACAATAATATCAAATTCAACAATAAGCTACAGGCGACGAATAAAAATAGAGAGCATTAGTCGACTAAATTATCACAATCATTTCGATACCGCATGTAAGCATTCTTATATCTGTATATAAATTCTTTGTGCAATGGCAATAGTGTAGTGAGCTCGAACAAAATGACTCCTTCGATTGATGGAGCGGATCATCGCACAACTGTTATATGCGAATAGTATATAAAAAGAAGCAGAAAAGGTTCATCTGTTTTACTACAAAGATATGGTTCGTTGATGTACATTTTTTTTTCTTTCCCACACATTTCACACGTTGAATTGCACTGTGCTACCAGGCGGACGAACTTTAATTAAACTACGAAATGTATATACAAGTTCTGACCCATTTTTTTATCTTTTCCCCTCCTCAATTCCCGACACTGCTAAATCTTTCTCGCTCTTTATACCTCCAGCTGCCACTCTCACACTCCTCTTCTGTATTACTCAGTTCACGCCCATTCATATTTATGTACACGTTTCGCTAATCTTGTTTCTCTCTCAACTCTAAGCTTATATCGTTGTATATATTCATGAACAGTCTATGTAAAGCAAGTTTGGCAATATTTGTCGATTTTCCACATGGAAATAGTTCATATATATACATCAATATCACGAAGCGATGAAATTATACAATATGTATTTGTTTATTGATTCGGGATATATTTATATATATATGTGTGCATTCTGGAAAAAAGTTGTGAAGAAAACACACTCACCGCGTAGTATATAATTTTGGTAATTCTGATCTGCCTCATTGCCAACCTTGATAAGACATGCAAGACCGTCATTTTGTACAAATTCGTGTACAAGGTCTTTGTCCTCCTGAAAAAAGAAAAAGTCAGATATTTATGAGATTAGTATAATGCATGATAAGTATAAATTAGGAATAAACATTCGAAGGTTTTATGAAATTAGATACTTTTGGAATACCACCAAATATATTATGATGAGCTTTTGTCTGTCACATTTAACTGATTACTTTTGATGGAAGAAGTAAAACGTAAGAATCTCATTAGAATTTCACAACTTCACACAACCGTATTGAAGTTTTCACACGAATAATTCTAAAATTTACGTATGAAGTGCACACGTTGATTGAACCTCTTGTATATATTCGTAATCCGTTGATCAAATCGCAACGAATGAACTCTATTCATCTCGCGTAATCGTCATATCTCACTCTCCGTTCGGATACAAAGAGGAGCATCGAACACGTGAGAATTCAATTAAACCATGGATTAGAGCGTGAAATTGAACGGTATCATGAAGCGTGGATCTCATGAGGTAATTCGTTGCATTATCAATCATATGTATTTACAACGCCATATAAAATTGCTGAGCAACAAAGACACAGAATATAATTTTATAGTTGAACTTCGATTTTCTAATGTGTATATATGACGAACGACTTTAGATGAAATACGGGTAAAAATTTGTAGCACTAAGAAGAAAATGGCGATAGCCGCATTGCTATCCCGTAAATATTTACTCAGACGTAATAGCGAAGTGAAGATTTAGTGGGAGTAGGGAAGAAAACTATGAAAGGGAAACAACAGAGTGGTTCATGCTACAGAAATGAACGAAAGAAAATACTACTGTGCCAACAATAGCAAGGGGATGATATGAAGGAGAAGAGAAAACAGTGAGTTGTTTTGAAAACATCTGCAACGATATTCACCTGAAATATCTGCTTGAGAGAGAAGAGCGCTCGTCGCAATTCACGACCCTCACTATTCAGCAATTTTTCTGTAACAGACAATGAACACAATGAATGCAATGGATAATTTTTGGAGCATGTATCTAATTTCTGAATAGCTGTAATGATAAGCAACATAAAGGGCAAAGAAAGATGAAATAAAATACAGTGGAACTTCTTCTTTTAACGACGATTGGAACCAATGTAAAAACGTAAATGGTAGTGAAAATATCAGACAGAGTCGTGCTTAGATCATAATCTATGGAAATTTTCATATGTTTTTTTTCGATCAGTGATAATGTCAAATAAAAATAACGGAAATAGAAAAATTCGTAACACCGTGAAGTCATAAAAAAGGGAGACTGCACTACAATGAACTGTTCAGCATCAATTCATCTGTTAGCATAGTTTCACATGAACAACCATTACGATATTACAGATTACCAATAATTATTTTATGCATGTAATTTCAACTTAATTATTTTTTCCTTTCCTTTCTCTTTGGTACAACTTATTTCATTAATCATATCTGAAAGAGGAAAGGTAAATGTAAAATAGTATTATATGGATTTCGCAAACGAAAAGATAAGTAGATGAATCTCCTGAAGATTAATACGAAACTATATTTATCCACAATACGACAAGAAAAACTAATCAGTGAAATGCTTGTACCGGAGTTTATGTCGAGATACAAAGTCAAGGTACGAAGAGAATGCGAGGAAAATGCAGTGGAAGCTAAAAATACATTGTGAGAATAGCGGTTCTTAGGGCCTGAATCTCTGAGAAAGCCCTTCACTTGGCCCATTGGCCCCGTCAAGCCAACTGTATCATCCACGAGTGAATCTACCTACTATTATCATCATATCGTATCACTCAGTCTGCTAACTCATAATCTGACTATTCACATATATATATTATTCATAAACGAATCACATGAACCATTTATAATATACCGTTATCAATTATTTGATCATTACGACATGAAAGTTTATGTATAATTAAACACATCACTTGATGGAGGATTCCAAAACCATATGTGTATTGATATTTCGCGCTCGTTGGCTATGTATATATTAAATTATCAATTATATATTACGTTGAATGAATTGATATATATTTTCGAAAATAATACACCACTCATCACAATTTGTTTATTCAGATTTTTTCATAATCAAATATATATATATATATAAATTTTTTATCATCAAGGATTCTCACGTAAATAATTCGACTTTATCATATACACAATGAAATATAACTATTAACCTCAGAATACGTGCAAAATAAATATATTTTTGTGCACACATTATAAATGAGAATAAATGAATAATTACTTACCAATAATGGTATGCACCCGAACCGACAATTGTGTTCTCAGAATAATGGAATTCTTCCGGCTGAAACATTTGGAAAAATGATTGGTTATTCGTTCGTTTAATTAATTTTACAGAAAAATTTAATGTTGGCTACAGCGAAGACATTTATTTTCATAGAGCTTCGTCTGTTCGCTCTAATTTCCGTCAGTTTATGTCAATGTATCTATAAATATCCGCGTAAAGTATGACTGTACTATGTGCGAATTCTAATTCAATTCGTTACCGGAACATCTTCAGTAATTCTTAGTTATATGAAATTATTGGAGGTGAATATATTTAAATTGAAAGATGCTTCTCTAAGTACAACAGGAGCATACACGGAGTAGATAAATATCAAATTGGGTCAAAATGTAAACATATTATAATGTTCATCTATGACGAGTATCATTGTCATGAGGAAAAAATTAAAAAACCTCGATGCTTTAAATGAATATATGTATAAAATATACACATCCATATTATACAAAGGTCTTGGTTGTATATAGAGCTGCGAACTCCAAACTCCTGCGAATCTTCCCACGCGATTACCTCGCATCCATGAGAACAGTGAGCGGTGATCGAGACAATGGTTCGGGTGAGCGAGTAGCAAATAGCAGTAATGCCAAGACAAAAAAATACAATCAACGTAGTGTTGGTTGAGAATAAAAATAATAATTATGTGTGTGTTTGGTCTGCGTGTTGATAGTGTTTCCGCTCATAAATCAGACACCGAGGAAAGGGGTGTTGCTCCATAACTGGCGAGTATCGCGCGAATCACAGTATAATCCCTCAACATATCTTCCCATGAATTCAAATTATTCATTTCGTTCTATGTATATTCTCTGTTTTTTTTTATTCTTTTTTTTCCACTCCAGGCGGATATGCCACAGGTGTATTCATTAAAACTCTCGGATTTGTTTGGATACTCCATGTAGCCAAAACTGAATTGCTGCACATTTTTTTCCAAAATATTTCAAATAATTCACAATTATTTACAGGCATGTGTGAATTTATGTGCATGCATAACGCTGCGATATTCCAGCAGTCGACGCGCAACTTAATTTAAACATTCACGTATAAATGGATACATACATATTAATTGCATACATGACGTGTGTTGAGTGCGTGACACTGCCTGGACAGCAAGAAACTGTGAAACAACGCCACATATATGTATGTGTGTATTCACACGATACTCTTATAAATGCAATTCTTGGGGTTCAATCACTATAAACGACTATGCTCAATGAAACAAGTTTTTCACTTGTGGTCGCAAATGAAAAAAGTGTGGGTGCAGTGTAGTTACTTGCACGGGTATCAATGATACACATTAAAATATATATATGATTGATGATACATTGCAAAAGTTAATGTTTTAATTTTACGACAGTTATTGTTAAGACGGTGACGCAAATAACTCGTGAAGTAGGGTAAACGAGAGCGTAACCTAGGGAAAAATAGCCGGCTAATAGTTGAAAATAGAAATACAATTTTCGTTCAACAAATGTTCAGACTTCACTTTAAACCCCAGACAAATTTGTTACTTTACAATCAGCACAACTATCATACTTCATGTTACATTCATAACCGCTCTCATTTCTTCCCAGAATCATTTCCTTGTAACTATTTTTACCCGCGACTATTTATTCTACAGATATTTTCGCCGTGCCATTTTTTCTAAAGTTGCTTTCATCCAAGGCTCTTCCCTGGATTCACGAAATAGTTTTCACGGTTATTCACTTCGTTCGTATCCCTAATAATTGTTTATATGATTCGCCCATAAAGCAACACTGTCATCACCAACAGTACAAATGCGAAACTTCCAAATTTTCACTGGGTAATAGCACACATTTTTATTTATTGACTAAAATTCTTATAGATCAAACTTATACACCTCATTCATTTCGCACTTTTTTCCCCTTTCTTAACTCACTCATCTCACTTCATTATTTATAATACTTCATTGATGTGTATCCTGTCAATCAATTGTGATAAATAATTATATATACATAGAGATGTTCACCTCCAATAGGACGGCATTACGATTGGATCAGCAAACATGAAATTTTTTTTTAATAACGTTAGTGTACGAGAGTTCGCGACAAACTGGAGGAATGCGTGTGCCAGCCTTTCTTTTGAATGTTGCGATTCTCTCTGACTATCTCGAGTAACTGCCACCCGCATGGCATAGCTATGTCGTTCTCCATACTTGCCCATCACAATTGTTGGTGATGAGTGGGGGATTGAAACCCCTGCAAACGTAACACACATAAACATATGTACATCTAAACAATGGACTCATCCTCTTTTCCAGCGTACATATCCTATATATATATAATTATTCACACCACACCATCAATTTTCTCCTTCAAACAACACTCTATTATATTATATGAATACACTCACATATATACACAATTCTTTGACGTATATAAAAAATTATATGCCTGCATGTCGAGGCTTCGAACGAGAGCATGAACAGTTGAATGAAAAGATTTCATCAAGCATTAATTTATCACTAAAATGTATATTATTTCGAACTTTTTATATTCTACACACTGATCATCCAATAATCACTTGTATACACAGATGTGTGATAGTTTTTTTTTGTGTAGCAGTAAATGATGATTATCTGGTGAAAACTTTGAATTTTTCACTGAAAAGGTTATCAAACTATATCAACACACGTTTGGAATAGATACACTTCAATAGTACATATCAAGACGCTATTGCATAAAAAATAACTCGTCAACAATAATGGGATGTCTTTCATTGAAAAGCGTAGTAGCAATTACTGGCAAAAATTGAAAACCGCAGTTTTCTTTTAGTAAGAATTGTATAAGACGTCATCCGAAATGTCGAAATCTGAATCCACTACTTATGAATTGTATAGAATAACAAACCTAAAACAATGACACTATTCTATGATATAGTTATGATATACGAGTATCAAGTATCTTACACCTGTGTGTCGCACGACATTTACGTAAATTTTACTGGTCGCCTCAGTCACATGCAGATCTAACATTAGAATGACCATCAACATGAGAATGAGTCACATAACAAAATTTTGGTGGCACAGTTATGAATTTTATATGATTATTTACAGAAAACAAGTTTGTTTTGTTATAATCATATATGAAAACATAAATTAAATTATTATATTACAATTGTAAGGTTATTTAGCAAACTCAGATATTATTTTGTATAGACCACTTGTCAATGAATTGTATCAGTCAACATATTGTATAAAATGTAAAAATATCAATGTGAAAAGTGATGATGTTATTAGCTAGTTGGCTCTGATCATTTTATTATATCATCACTATATAATGAATTTGTTTTTTAAAAATTTTTGTACGTCATTACGCGATATATATTATGTATAGTATCGCCCTATTCATTCGTAAAGAATGTCGATATATCTTCTGCCAACGTAACTCGATACGAATAAATCCTTGGAGATGAATTCACTTGTGGAGCAATTTCATGTGACTCTATTTCCATTGGGCTTGACAAACTGATTGTCTAAAACGAATGAATCACATCCAATTCTTCAAATGAATCATAGACTGTCACATTATTATTAATTATATCCCATTGCAAATTAATGTATTGCATTCAGGCAGACGACACAGTCTACATTATCGTTAAATTGACAAAAATTAAACTATGAACTATTTGATGATAAATAACTAACAGGTGACTTATACTTAATGAAATGTATTAATTGTATAGAAAAATATTGCTATTAGTCCTTTGGGAATTGTTTCAAACTCTGGAAATGCGAATTGCATTGTATCAATGTCATGGAGATTGGTTTATGGAATGAGGATGAAAAGGAAGTTGAACAATAGGCAAACAGTGCAATAGACTGAATGTAATTTCTCTGCAGAAAACTTATGTAAAAGAAAAAATAAAAATATCTCTTTCTTCATGATTCATTCATACGTCTTGTGTTTTATATACATATATGTATACATATATTTTGAACCAAGACTTTCTAAGAAATATACGTATGCACAGAGAATTTTTTGGAGAGAGAAATTACGAGCGGATGCAACGAAACCATGAAAAAACATATTCTACTTTATTTCCATATTCGCGCCTCTAATATACAAAATAGCTTTTGCACGTGTCGCTTTCATACGATGAGCTGAGTCAAACTCCCTGTAAAATATCTGACATCTCGTCTCACCAACAATATCACACCCAGTATGCGTGTCTATTTGTTCGTTTTCAACCTCATTCTAAAATGTTGTACAATACTCACTTGGTCTGAAAGCTCTCAAACTCTTCCTGCTGTTCATTGATAGATGCTTCAAGATCGAGGTAAGCTCCATAATCGCCATCCTTATATAACTGCAATGCTGTGTCATCTAACTGCAACAATAGATAATTTTTCTTAGAACATAACATAGTACATGGTCATGTGAACATATTCGAAAGTACGAAATATGATAATTGAAATGTTGAAATGGACCTCATAGAATTTTGAAAATTCGTGAATAAGTAATTCGTCTATGACAATGCTCATAACATTCAACCACACTACCAAATCAATGAGAACTTTTTCCAGTTTCATCAACAGGTTCATTCCTTAATCAATTCTAAAGACAAAATCTTTGGCATGATTGTGTTCATAGGACGTGCCTCAGATAGTTCACAAACTCACACAATTCATTTCAATTTCATTCAACAGAAAGCCGATGGAATCCCCACCCGAAATCATTATAATTAACAACATATCACTCTACATAATCACAATTTTCAGAACGAATTTCTCGTATATTTTCTCACTTGATTCATCAAACATAAATTGAGACTCTTCATCAAGCTTGATGAATATGTGTCGTGAATAAATTCAACATGTTTATCTGGTAAATAAGACCATATTCCACCCACATAGTTATAGCTATATAATAGCACTATATATCTAACCGCCATATCTATCGTTACCGATATACATAGAGACGCGTTAATTGAAAAATTATACATCGCAAAATGTGTAGGTAAGTACAAACCTATTGTCTATGGCCCGTTGTTTACAAAGATACGTGGGACTTTTGTGAACTTTGCCAACTGCTTCATCCTAATCGGGTGGATTGCAGAACGAGATGTTGCGTGAAATATGTATAAAGACAGCCACACATTTATCTGACATATTTGCACTCATAGCGGTACATGCGCTGGCTCAATGCAACACGCAGTGATCAAACATATCCGTCCTTCTTGTTCACCATAGTTATATAAAAGAGGAGCGTCTAGCCACGACGCTTTTTGCCGAACACTTGGAGACTCAATGATTGATAAAGTCACTCCGGATGACAAGCGCCGGGAAAAATACCATTTAACATTACACTGCTATGAGAAAGGCACACATACACACTCACTCAATCTAACCTGATTAGTAGCGCTCCTGATTATCATATACCACATATTGTCATTGAAAAACTGATATTAGTTCATCTGTTATTCCACATCACGTCAGAGTGTTCTTTGTCAGATGAATAAGAGAACGCTTCATTATTTCGAGACACTTACCTTATATAGGGTAAGTTATACAAATATATATTCTTACTTGTCTTCACATATACAGGCATTCTTAAATATGTATTTATACATATCATTATTCGTATGTGCTTACATACGACTATTGCATTTATGATATACCAGTAATTCGAAATAGATGTAACATATCCTCATTTATCTATTGACAACTACGACAATTCGTGCCTAACTCAGTCCTTACTTGCGATGCATAAACGAATACAACTAACACTCAATGCAAGACAGTTTTTTATATTATCCGGTATCTCTTATGTCCTTATTTTTCATACAAATGATATACATTTCAACAACACCACGTTGAATGGCTTCAACAATCACGTTGAATGGCTTCGAAATGAACAACAACAATAGCTTCGGAATGCACAGAGTATTGAATCTTTAATAATCACTCTGAACAGAAGCTTAAAAATATTGTAATGCTACTATCATATGCTTATGATGTTGGAAGTGTGTTTCTGTGCTGGCGTCTTTCAAGATATATAATATAACTTGAATATTATTCATCACTCAGTGCCAATGTTGCCATAACGATGTACATTCATATTATGAGTGTTTCTTCCACTGCGCGAATGTGTAATGCACGAACACACTACAGGAGAAAAATCAGATGAGACTGTTGAAAAAGGTGTTACATCAACGAAGCCATGTTGATGTTTTTATATTCGGATAGAAACCCGATCGATGATAATCTCAGTGGATAGAAGAACTCTATATGAAAAACTTGACGAGACAAACTCGTTCAAGGTATAACAAATGCTTATATTCGACGCATTCCATGATTTCATGTTGACATATCAAATATACACACAAAAATTTTCCTATACGATACATACAGGCTATCATCATGATGCATATGTGGGCATAATGTTCAGCATTTTCTCTGTCTAGCTTCTCAAATAAGAATAATACATTGTCCTTCATAAAATAACGTTGCGTAAATTAGTTAAGATGAGTGTTGGTAGAAAAGAGTATAAACACAATGTATAGGAAACTCACCCTGTGCGGAGCCCGCAGTAGACGATGCACCGCTGCTAGTTGGTTAATGAGAGGCAAAGTCACGCTGAAGGTGTGCACGGGTGGCCTCGACGGCTCTGGGAACGAGCTCGCGTACGCAAAGGGATCGACATCGTTAAGATACTGCACCCTACACGTCAACGACATTCCGGTTTTCTCAATCCAGGAGCAGACTATTTTGCTATAGCTTCTTTTGAAAAATCAAACCAATCCGCCAATTCAATAACAACGCGTATTTCTTGATGATAGTGGCAGTGGCGGTTGTAACCGAGAGAAAGTTTGAAAAAAAAGGTGATGTGATAGTTGAGAAAAGGAAGAGGGAAACGGAACGATTGAAGAGAAGTAAGGGGAGACGGTGAGTGTTGGACACGTTAGCCACGGCCAATGTTATTCGTCTCTCCTTCGTTCGGACCGGTTCACCGTGGTACGTAGCAGAGGCACCTACTCCAATGCTGCTTTATTTTCATCAGAGTGGGCCGGCTCGAGTCCCCGTCGTGAGCTCTCTTTATATTTGACCGCTCGTAACTCCCTCTGGACTTAAACGTGATCTTGCCTGTGGTTTTTTATCCCCGCTCTTTTTGCCGCAACGACAACGTTGTCGGAATTGCTGCTGTCGTTCTTATTCTTCTCTTGCTGCTGCTGCTGCTGCTTCTTTTCCACCTTCTTCTTCCTCTTCCTCTTCCTCTTCTTCTTCTTCTACAGCTCGTTGTCGTCGAATAAACATATGAGAAGAGTATCTTTTCTATATAGACCAAGGATTAATGATGACGCGTCTCTAGATGCGTTCGTGTATGTGTGTTTGTAGACATGTGCGGACGTTCTTGGATCTATATAATGCAAGAGGCACCGTACAGTTCATCAACAATCCAATGATTACACAATTGTCATGAAATTTTTTTCTAACAAGATGTATTGACAACCCATATAGCCGCAAGGGATTTCATTGAGATCGTTAACACATTGGCCTTGACCACGGATATATTGTGGTAATATACGACAACACTCCTCAGCAAACTCACGTGTACACACAACATGTGCATAGACGTTCGTGCAATTCAATCTGTTATTAATTTTATTCCCATCATATAGACATACTAATTTCCAATCATTTCTACTACATTTCTACTTTAGGACCTGTTGCCTAGATCCACTTCGAAAGACCCATAAAAAATTCATAATTATTTCCCAAATTTCATAAATAATAAGTTTACTTATCTATCAAATATAGATAAGAAAAAAATGCGAGATGGTTTTGAAATAATATCCAGCTAAAATTATAGACTCGTTAATAATTCGTTGAATCGACACGACACATAAAAAAATAGTTTGATCAGCTAATCATTCATTGAACAATCATATGAACGAAATGAATGTTCTTTACCATTATAACTTTCTCTTTTCCAGTCGAAAATATATATCTAAATATACATATATAGTGGATCACCAGGATATGTGGGTACGTTGTCGAAATTCCATGAAATTTATGTATTTGGATTACTGGTGTCTACAATAATGTCTTTATGTGAGGACTATGCGAAAAAGAATATCCTGTACTGGCATAATACGATGCAGCATAAAGTATGGTAAGAGTGGAGTTATGAACAGGCTCTCAGCCCCAACACGCAGACAATCTGTGTAGAGCGGATAACGATGAGGCGGGTGAAGAAAGAAAGAGAGATAGAAGGCAGTGAAAGGAGGGGAAACGAGTCTGCGCCTTGCCACGATCGAAATACCCATGGTGGCTGGAGAGTCAACAGATTACAAGCTCTCAGATGGCTCGTATAAACTCTCAAAATATTCATATAATTTATAATTGTTCATACATATATTCATATATATATATATATACATGTATATTTAAATATATATGTGTATATATATGTATAATTTATATGAACTAAAAGATAGTATAAAAAAAAAAGTAAAAACAAACAAAGAACAGCACCAACTTGCCTTGGAGCATGATCATTCGCTAAAGTGTCGACCGAATGACATTTTATAATTAATGACGAAATACTCGTGGTCAAAAAATTATATTTTGTTGACAATAGCCATTTTGACATCAGTGCGTTGTGTAGCGATCTCAATGTAAACCAGTGGTGAACAAAAGTATACATTTATTGTTATCAAATTAAATTACACGCGAATTGTTTCGCTGTATTCCCTAATAAAAGTATAAATATGTTTCACCTCACATGCGTATACCAGTTGATTTCGCGTCTGCGCTTCGAACCTGTTTTTCAATTCAAAATCGAAGGTCAAATATTTGTGCGGCTTGATAAAAAATTTGGTAAACGGGTTGAATCAACACACACATAAATTTGTCACATTATACCATTGATTTTATGTGTTCAAAACAGTATGTGCTAATTAATAAATGGCGGAATGGTTAATAAATCAGCTTCAATTATTGTATATTTAGGAGAAGAGAATGAAGATAAAGGAAATTCTCCAAAATGGCACTTTACACCACCACAACACACCTTATCTCACGAGCGGCCGTCGCGACACTGAATCTAGCGGACACCTGTCGAGTTGTCGAATGGTACGATCAGGGCGCCTCCATGCGGCAAATCCCTTCTCTCTCTTACCCGCGCGCGTTCGCTCTCTTTCTCTGTATCCACAAGAAGCCCACGCGGTGCTTTCAGCTTTGTTATTCATTGTGTGATATTAAACGCATTATACTGTACTACACCTTTTTTAATCTACGCATTCTCGCTTCATATCTATATCCTCAATGATTCATTCGTCAATCCCATTGCAAATACTTTTGTTATAGTTTCAAAGTATCGAAGATGAAATTTTCAACTTTACTCATCTACAGAATGTTTTTAACGATATTATTCCACGTTTAGAAATAGTCGGAAACTTTTCGTTCAAATAATCAAGTGATAATATGAAAAGGAAATACAACCGCATCATGGCATATGAAATATATCATGTATTTGTGTTTTTTGTATGAGTATCACATTGAATAATCACAATGAATTCTCATCTGAAACGTTTCCCATTATGCTGATATGATGTCAGCAATAAATCATTCAACAAAGGGCTGATCAAGGTTTTGATTGGGTGGTCTAAGTGAGAACTGAAATCTCATTCTGTACCTTCACCTGGTTGGATAGTTTGATCAAAGTGCTATGTTGGGAAGTTCTTTATAACTGAGGAATTTTACTCCCTTCCAAACGTGTGAAATTTTTCACAAAGTGCCAGATGGCAAGTACATGTTCAGTAATAGCCTTGGGTATGCAGTGTAAGGTGGTGATAGACTCTTGAAATACAACATCATGTTACGTTATCCTCTATGTTAAGTCCCCATTACGGCATATATAGCATTATAAGCCAATCACACCCGGGAGCGCTTCAACGAAGATAACGATATAGAATTGTCGTATAGAGTCAAGCGAATAAAGACCTTGCTTCATACTAAATTCAACCATTATACATCACTTAAATTTTCAGCCAAGTCCCCCTACATCCTTCATACATACAGACGACAATTTCAACAGAGTCAAATGATTCGCGAGAAATCTTCAGTGTGAACGAACACTTATACTTATGTGAGGGTGTTTGACATTGTGATTATGGCCAAACCCCAACAAATTGATTCCATATACGCACGTCTGTTCATTTTTATTGCTCGCCCTATTTTCATCATTAAATCTTTAATTCTGCCTTTATCCGCACCATAATTCATGCATAGGACACACCCTCTATGTTTTAGTATATAAATGGCTGGTGAATATACAGTATAGGAATGTATCAGCACACACAGATTTATTCCAGATCCCTCTTCGTCGATTGATATTTGATTATTTCATATCGCCGTCACAATCTGAAGGGTGTACTTGCATATTTGTATCAACCCTCACGTTCGACATTAGTCAACTAACTTCGAGCGCTCTACAGATGCCACCTCAAGGGTCACCTCGTATTGTTCACTGAATACTACGATGTTAAGGCAATATGGAACGATATTCTAAGTGCGTCCGACAATTCAACAAATAAACATTTGTATTCGTAGATGTGGCATATATATAGATGTTCCAAATCCACAGAATTTATATGAGGAAACTTTGGCCACAGACGTCGCAGTTTCCACTCGTCGCCACAAATTGTATACACATGCTCGCAAATGTCGTCAAATATCCATTATTATATAGATATATATTGAGGATGTGAAAGATTTCTAGCATTTTCCTGGAGTCGATATGATTTCGGTTCATCGTTCGTTCCCCCAAAAAATTACATTCATACTCCTCCACAAAATATAGAATACAGAATAATTACTCACCGAACTGTAACAGTCTGGCTGTCGTGTGCCCATGTCCCTGTAACATGATGAAGAATATATTTGGTCAAAATGACGTTGGAAGTTTTCGTTCTCGTCGAAATTAGTGAAGGCAGCTACTTGCGCCTCAAGTTTCTACCCTCCCCTATTTACGGTGAGTGTCAACGAGTGACTTCAAGTAGCTGGCCATACATAATTTTGTAACGTTTAAACGTACCTACGCCGTCGTTGAATTACTGGAGTTTTCGAAGTACTATCGTGAATTATAACTCCGGCCGCATCTATCTCCTCGCATTCCGTTGCCTCATCCCATCCATCTGGAACCGAGAGAATATATATTTCGTTTACGCTAGTCATTGATATGCACGTGATATCTGCTTGAGTTACACTGTTAACTGTTCTAGTAAAATTCATAAAAAACGATCAACTCTTGTCATCTCTTCCCGACCAGGTCAATCTATTTATAATACTCCCATCATTTTTATGCAACTAATAATCTCGTAGGAGAAAAAATGCTTTTATGACAGTGTTTTGCAATACTCGTCATCAGTCAATCAATCATCAAGGGTAGATCACGTCGACATTGAGTAATATTATAAAGTTGTATGCGTGTAGGGAGATTTATCATTATATTATTAACTTACCCGCCATCATATCCCCCCTGTGAGCTTGTAACGACACAAAATTGTAACAGGGAGACGTCATGACATCAAGAACATCATCGATGTTGGTATGATTTCCGATGAAGTGTGAGAAATTAGGTAATCTTTCGTGAGGTAATGAATGTATCAAGTGATGACCACCATCATAGGATGAAATACGGGCTTCATAAGAATCGGATGACTGCTCAACCTTTGAATGTATATATGGATATATGTACACAAAATAGTATACCTCATAGACTCGCACGAACAATAAAAGAGTAACTCACTCCCTCAGGACTAGCACGATCACCCAACAACAAATCATTTGTGGACGATACACGAATTTCATTTGGGAATCTTGATAAAGATGTCACTCTTCGCAACTCGTTTGATACACTTGAAGAAATGTGCTGATTATCCAGTTTCTCGAATGATTCGGAAGACCCATCTGATTTGCTGTGGGACTCTCGTATTTCTGGACTTATTTTCTGTATACCTTCCGGAATACTAGAGTTGCTGTCCATCCACCAGGCTTTTTCACCCGAATCAATGTGTCTTATTTTATGAACATTCGTCGAAAGAGTTTCGCCCTCGTCGAAACACTTCGAGTTGTCAATGTCATCATTGTGGAAACTTATCGGCGTACTCACAGAAACAGATGAATTTTTATATGAAACGGGCGGGTAGATCTCTATACCATCAGGCACTTCGGCTGGATCGTCACTCATCCACCAAGCACGCTCGCCTGATCTCTGATGCTGTAAACCATTTTGATAGCCTGACGTTGTTTTATTAGTGTGAGAACAATTAGCCTGCCGACCTTGTATCCCTATCATTTTGTTAGATACCACATCATCAGTATTATTGGCACTTGATAATTCCCCACTCAAATTTTGCTGCCATGCCCTTGTATTATCATTTTCTGAAAAATAATAATCACTATTATAAATGATTCTGATTGAGCATTATCGATTAATTACCATCGTCAGGGAGATTCATGCTGACTGTTGTTGCTTCACTCATATCATCCTGACTTTGATTGAGTTTTTCTACTCCATCAGGAACGTTGTCCAAATTTGAATCCATCCACCATGCCTCCGCACTAGAAATTTCTTGTTTCACAGCAACATTTTGTCTATTATTAATATAGTTCCGGGATTTATTCATATTATTCGATAAACTTTTTGCATTTGATTTTGTAGGGGAACAAGAATGCGTCGACTTGGTTGATTTTGAACTTCGATCACTATTTAGTCTCCTAACATTCGCTACTTGCGCATGAGCACCTATCATTGATGGTTTTGAGTCATCTGTTTTCATGTTGAACTTCCCACTGCGTGACTTGGAAGTAGATATAGATCGTGGTAGTTGATCTGTGGTCATTAAAAAGTCATCTGCAGACGATTCTAGAATGCTGGATTTCGATGTACGCGCACTTATTCTTCGACTTCTCTTCAAATTCGATGAATTTGACGTTCCATTCTCACTTTTTTGTTCATTACATCCACTAAATTTTAGATCAGGCTCTTCAGAAGATTCGGAAATACTGGATTCACTACTATCATCCGAACTAGATGAGGTTGAACAGAAGCTCTTATGATTTAGTGGAGATGGTGACTTCGAAGTACATTTTGAAGTTCGAACCACATGCTCATACCGGATAGAGTTTTTGAGATCCTGCTGACATTTGCCTTCTGAGTTGCTCCTTGGCCGTGAGCCATAGCTCAATTTGGCAGAATGTTTAATATTACCTGTTGAATTTTGTGGACTTGTCGGAACACTTTTAGAATTGCTCGCCATCCGCTTGCGATGCATGGACTTCGAGGTTTGATCCTCAGCATCAGGCATGTTCAATGCCGATTTACGGAAATCCTTATTTACATATTTGATAACACCGCCTACAGTTCTTATGCTTGTATTACTATTATTAGTTTTAGGCACTGGTGGTTTTCCACATTCTTCTGAGTTATTACGTTCGCATGTATTGATTGATGAAATTGTCGATGCTTTTGATCTACTGGAGTAAACTTTTCCAGAGTTGCAGTGGGACGACAATGACGATGGCGGCGTTCTCATTCTCAGACTCTGGCTCGTCGATGGAGAAGTCGATGCGGATTTAACTTTGCCAGTTGACAAGCCAACACCTGGACCGTCCAAGGAGTAATCTGTGCGTGACAGTTGGCGTTTGTTCGAGGAAGTTTTGGTAGAGGCGTTCGAAGACATTGACTTATCTGGGCTCGATATCATAGTGCGCTCTGAACGTGACAGTGACTCTCTTCGAGATGAAGAAGATAAAGAATGTGACGAATTCGATGATGTGACAGAACCCGGCGGATCTACACAGATTTGCCGAATACCTTTCTGCATTTCATCAAACGGAGTAGTCTGATGGACTGGAAGATCCTGAGCCCGCCCAAACATCTTTCCCGTTTCTTTCGAAGAAATTTTATCGTCAACCATATCTACTGGATGCTGCAATTCCATATTGTTTCTAGAGGCTGAAGTTTTTAGTTGTATATTCACATTCGAACGAGTGGTTGGATCTACAATTCCAATAGGAATTGAGGGTCGCGTCGGGCTTTCACTATGTTTTGCATGGCTCAAGTTTCTAGCTCTACTTGAAGTATGAATTTTATCGAGATACGACGGCCAAGGTGATAATCTCGTTCCACTGTAATATTTGGAATAGCGTGACGTGTCCCCAATCCAGTCATATTGAATCGCTACATTTTTTGTCACAATTTCCTGATTGACCCTCGTCTTTTGCCATTGAATATATCCGGGAGCTTCAACAGATCTGATGCGAACGAATGAGGATGAGGCTGGTGGCATGGGTGATGTACCACGTGAAATCATAGTGATGGTCGCGACATTCGTATTCCCATCATGTATTGATTCTTCTTCACAATCCTTCTGTTCCATTGTTCTCACTTCGTCGTCCTGTGCCTCGTTGTCATCATCGACATCATTATCATTATCATCATCGCTATCGTCATCATTATCATCATCATCATCAGTATCATCATCATCATCATCAGTATCACCATCATCATGATCATGCCCATGATCACAATAATCATCACTAACAGGCACAGCATCTACTTCATCGCCATCATTGTTAACAGCCGCAGCAGCAGAAGCCCCATAATCGTCCTGATTATCATCAGCATCGTTTGTGATTGCAATGTTTCCAATCTTCTGCGATTCGATAGTTCTATTGTTGTGCACCGAATCGCCTTTGTAATCAAAGATGAGTAATTTTAAAATGAGCAGTCACTCTATAATTGGGTCAGAATAGTTTTTTTGTGACTCGGAAGTGCATCATGAATTGTCACGCTCGGTAGCCCGAGGTATTTATTGAATTTGATAGGCATTCATGCAATAGCGAGAATTCAACTCAATGAGAAAAGAATTGTTTCACCATCTTTCCCTCACTGATCGAGAATTCTTAGGATTCAATCCAAAAACGGAAGAGTTACCAGGCAGTTATACTTCATACTATATTATAGGTTTATGAAAACAGAAAAAAATTAGAGAGCGAAGTATAACAAATATAAAAAAAAAATGGTATTACTCCGGTCTTTGTAATTGATTTTTGGCCTACAATTAACTATCCGAACCAAATGTCCTCCCAATTATCTAAATATCATAAATTCCGAGTCACATCAGGACACACATATATCCACACTATGCTTCAAATTTATTCTACCTGAATTCGTACTTTGTGTATAATTCGATACTCGTGTGCTGACTCTGTTAGGGCTTTGTTCTTTTGCTTCACCAACTCTGGGGCTCGGCTCTCGGAAAGTTCGGTAGGTAGTTGTAGAGGAAGTACGCGAAGGCCTATAGGATACTGGAGTATGCCCTGGCTGTGCCTCCTTTTCTCCACCTCTATAATTTACCTTTAATCGTGATCCTGGAAATGTGCTCACAACGGATCTCACCATTGTTTCCGGCTGTCGGCTTCTCTCTCGACCATAAATTCGATTGCTGTATTTCTCAACAACCGAAGTCGGTGTTATTCTTCCACGTGAATGCGCATATTTTTCAAAGAGCGATGTTTTCTCCAATGTGGGGCATTTCATACGAATATCCTCGGGCGGAGTTCCTATTGGATTTGGCCGATGCTTGTCGGTTACTTTAGTACCTCGAATATTCAAACAGAATTTTTCAATTATTGTTAACACTGCTATGTATTACATATCTCTTCACTGGATTCACATACATACCAGAATATTTGTAAGGTAATTTATCATTATGATCATGAATACTCTTGTTAATCGCTGCTCTTTCCTTAGCACTGACAGCGAGCGATGTCCGAGTGATGGGAGCACCACTCGAATAAGTTGAACGGTACCCGGTCAGATTGGAATTTGACGTCGGCGAGTTTCGCACCGAGAAAATTCCCATACCGGCATTGCTTCTAGCTCTGTACCCCGCCAGATCATTCTGTAAAAAGGAAAGTATTCACAACTCATAAACATAAACATGCAAATTGTAATTGCCATCTGATCTTGTTCAAACTGCTTTGTATTGGATGGTGCTTATGATTGACTGATTGGACCAGCCAAATATTGAACATAATATTCAAATAATTATACATATAACACATATGATGCAAACAAAAGAATAAGAATGTCAATTCGACTCAATTAACATAAGATTGGCAGGATGCCCTGGGCGTAAATAGATGACCGGAGTCACCCGCTAGGGGGTACTAACCTCTATGTTTTTGCACTTGCAACGGGTGGGCCAGAATTAAGAGATGATGTGTATTATATAGTTCAAAACATACATTAATGAGCATGTTTTACTGAAATGGACTGTCATACAAAGCATATAAATATTAACTTAAAAATACAATAGGAACGAAAGTAAAGGAATTTTCATCAGCAAATAGTTAAACCCTTTCACCCATGTATTCCATTCTGGATTGAAACTCCTGTGAATTCTGTGTCTCAAGCGAACGATGGTACGAACTCGAAAACTTGGCTGAGAATATCTGATATAACTTGTTTGTATAAATTTGAGATAAACTCAGAGGGAAAAGTACTCAAAGCGTATGCATTGCTGCCAGCGATATTCTATTCAAATCTACGCTTGCATATCCAGTTGAATTGAACAAGAAGACTATTCTGTAAGCTTTGTCGAGACCAAAATTTTCAATCGATTCCAACTATTAATACTAATTTTACAAATAAGTTGGTATTAGCCATTAATCCCAGGTAGTTATAGTGCTGGAGATGATACTCGCCAAGACAATCTGCTGATAAAACGGGTGGGACGGATGTTATATTATGAATTCCATATTCATATTCGCATAACTAACATCTATAATTTCAAAACCACCAAAATCATGGAGCCTATAATTGTCCAATCGAATGCTGCAACATGAAAATTTTTAGATAAGCGTTCATAGAAATTGAAACGTTCGCATGTAATACTGCTATCTACGAAACATTGCTGAATACATAGTCTCTTCTCGCTCCACCAATTCCATTCCCGGCCTCGTTTGCTCTGAGCGTCGAGTTTCCGTGCAGTGCTCGTTATTATGGTAATGCTATTCGTGGCGATAATAGAATTGGGACAGTAGTGTGCGTTGAAAAAACCCCTCGTCTCAAAACTCACTGCGGTACAATTATATCTTCCACGCGGTAGCACGTGTTTCGAAGCGGTGGTGTTCATCCGCTACGTTACTGATGTTTTCTTTCGATATTGGTTTCCTACATATATCTATGATAGAATGATGAAATAAAGTATTGTTAGAAGGTGAGGCCAAGTAAACGATGAAAATCGTGCCCTAACTATTCCAGATAGTTGACTGATCCCAATAATTAAAGCGCAAAGGATGTTTGCATCACGAAATTTTGCAATTATCAATATTAAATGAGAATTTGGAAAAAAATGGAAATTGAATTATAGAACATCTTGAAAACAGTTGGTTTCAGTTGTTTAGAAGAAACGAGCAAAGCCATAAATTATTACAAGTTCAATCTGGTCGGATGTGCAATGATATGCATATAATATTTATATTATTTTACACGTTTTAGGAATACATGAACACTAGACACATCGCAGGTCCAAGCAAGTCGAAGAAGAATATACCACAATAAATGGAGGAGCCCGCAACCATAACGATATGGATTTCAGATATGAACAAAATCAATTCTGATTTTTGCACCATCAATGATAACAACAACTTAGAACCTCAGAAACTTCTTCCAATCGAGAATAATGTAACAGGCAACGTGAAATTGTAATCATGTCATTCTCGCATTGATAATCAATAACGAGACAAACATAAATTTCTTTTCACCTGATCTTATGTGCACATACCGAGATGTAGCGAAGTTTCAACATAGATTGGTCGACGGCCGTTAGTTCGAGAGGTGAGAAACAATCATTGCATTGTTAGAAAAGCATTTTGGCGTAGACCCAAATTGTATATGAAGAAAACGAACTTTCATTGAAATGTAATAATGGATTCAACGTGCAGCTCAATGATTATGCAACAATTGTTCATGGATGAATCCTGTTTTCGATAATGTGTCGAAGTTACGTCCCATTACAGTACATCCGTCAATAGAAATGTATACATATGCATATGTATAAATATACCTGCTTCAGCATATCGTCGCAGACCAAATGGGAATAGTGGACAACTCTCAACAATAAAGCTGTAATTCTGTCTAAAGCTGTACTGTTGCCTTTTTCCTCGCTGTACAAGATGCTTTTCGGATCAATAATACAATTTTTGACTTCAAATAATCTAAAAGAGAATTAAATTCTGTTATTGTAGGACAATTCCATACACCACTGAAATCCACAGTTGTTTAATAATTCCTATTGGGAATTTGATTCCCGTTGATTTATTGTCAAGGGTGCTCCGTTGATGTACAAACTAAACAACGCACCATATGAAGAAAAAATTCAGCGTTGAACACGAATCATGCCGATTGCATCTGCGAAACAATGAAAACACAACAAATTTCACAGCTAAGTCACAACATATCATGCCGCTCTTTTGCATCATCCACCACATATAGTAAATTCAATTGAATATGTTGTAGTAAATATTCATGAAATGCCTGTATATCTTCGATTGAGTGCGGTTACAACCACACATAAAATTGTGCAGAATAAATGAGTACAAACTTCAAAACTCGAGAATAATGGCAGCATAATGCCACAGATGAAGAAAAAGATGAAAAGTTGTCATGCCATTCATATATATTAACGCGTGGATAACGATGTTTCTGTGGAGTCGATTAGCATGATATATAACACAAAACTGTCCGAGACAGTGGATGGCACTAAATGATTATATCAAATATATGTGCATGCATAAATATATAACAATATGATGATGGTAATATAAAATAAACTCACGTAATTTTTGTACGACGACATCCGAGAGAATCCTCAAGCAATAATTTACCCGACACTGGATGAGCAATCACTAATAATCGCAATTTATTCAATATTGGTGTATATAATACTGTTGTTGTTGTTGCTGCTGTTGCTTGAATCACAATTGTGAATTCGGTGCATACTTTGCAGTGTCAATTGTGCACAAGTGTATAATAACTTCATCACCAGTGTCGGGGATGTATGTGTTTACAGGAATGTACAATAGAGTACAAGAGTATGCAAGCTCACACTGTGTGATGTGGAAGCGCATAGAAACGCTCACTTCGGAAGCTGATTTTTCAACAAAGCTCGAGCCCTGAACGGCTCAGTACGTATCTGCAAAGCGCGTCGTATAGTTAATATTCTCCCTCTTCATGTATTTGTCTCAATATTATCTTCCTCGCACACATTACATATACAATATGTGCGCGCTCCGACCAGCCCTATTTTAAGAATAGCTTTTAATCTCTCTCCTTCCTGCATGTTATTTTTTCTCGCTTGCCTCACCAATCGTTTATTCAATTTGAAACTTGTAATGGCCGGGCAAAAGATGGCGATGCTTTTATTTCATTATGACGAAAAAATCATGATATACAATTTCCCAACATCGTAATATCATAATCATTATTATGTGTATAACCAATAAATATTTAACTCATTTCCAAAATCCGGCAGCTATAAAATACCTGTTGTATTGTTACATATATACGCGTAGAATCGACTTCTGTGTCGAGCTAGTAAACGTGTTATGTTTTTGTTTCAAATTATATTATTTACATACTTGCGTGTATCGTCAGAGTCTGTAACTATGAAAATACGGTCGTTATGTAGGCAACTAAGATTTCTGCACTACCAACAGTAGCTATTATCAATTGCATAAGCTAATTCTGTACAGATTGAACGCAGTCGACGGCATTACGATGATACATGAATATGTATCTTCTCGCAAGTATCAGTATTCCAGACTTCCCACAAGATGGCGCTTTATGACTCGAAAAAATTCCTGTAGAACATTTCTTACATAATGATGCAGTAGGTATACAAATATACTTTGGCATCGTATTTTTAATATTTCGCTGGAAGCTTATCTAAGATGATCAGCAAGACGAAGTTTTTTTTCTTCTCTACATGCAAAGTAACATTAAATTCCAGTACAGGGAGTACATTTGGAATACGCAGCTTTATGTGACGACCAAGTAACTGGTACGAGCGTACGCGCGTTATTTTTTTGTCGTGATTTAGAATTTGATGTTGAATGTTTTTTTTTAGTTTTATTATTGGCGTCACCCTATCTGTCTCTCAGTCATTGAGAAAGATTAGGGCGATTATTCATAGTTCTGAGAATTTATCATGATGACTTACTAGTTAAAAATTAGTCACTGGTATAAAATGATATTACTTAGACAATACAGGGGGGCGGCCAAAAATATATTCTTCCTCTTGATATAAACAACGTTCATATAAATATCCGGTAGCATGCAATAAAAATATCAACTAGCAACAACACCCACTTATTGGTGTTTTTTCGTGCATTCCTTTACCTCTACTCATTGTTTCAAAGCCAAGTCATTTTACTATATACATATCCACCTCAAAAATGTGAAATTCAATCATGGATTTATTGTTATTTTCAGTCAGTGTCTATTTTTATTTATTTTTCAGATATATTACTAACATATTTGTCGTATCGTAATGGGGAATTTCACGCATTGAAATAGAATTGATCCATTGTGTGCATGTTTATAAAATACGATGTGAATTTACATGCTTATAGGAACTCATAACTTGATTTTTGATTTCATTACAACAGGCGAACAGCAGCCGGATAATGTGGAACAGCCTTAGAAACAACATTCGATGAATTCACCAGAGAAGTTTTCGATGCTTAAGAAAATGTGAAAGTATTGCTCGGGAAACTGTCCCAAAAATTTTTCTCTCAACCCCATCGATGCAATGAGGCTGTTTATAAACACTCGACCATGAGTCGTCGTGATACCTTGGTACGTGAACAAGTCTGTTGGTGCGAAGCCGGATATATTTAGAGAATTGGGGCAGCGTGCCTGCATGACGGGACGCCAGTTTATTTATTCATCCTTTTGGATTTCTTATCGTCGAAAATCCGTTCATTTTATCACAATCAGGCAATACATAGATTATATTTCCTGATTTTCAATTTAACAAATCGAAACTTTTTCAAGAGGTTTCATATATATCAGGAACTACTGACTCATAAGGAGACACAAATGCGCCGGTCTGCACGATAATACCTTTCAATGTGTGGAAATTTCGCTACTCTGTCTATATATACGTACAACAAACAACAATAAGTTAAAATGATAAATCCTTGAATGTAATCAAGGTCGATGGAGACTTCAAACGCGTACGATTTTTATCAAAGACTCAATAGTAAAACCGTTGTATTCGTATGCAAACCACAATTGAGTTCTGTGTCAAGAACGGTACGCAACAAATCGAGATGAGAAAGGGAGTTCAAAATGAGGAGATGAATGAGGAGAGAATAGAGTGTTTCGGAAGTCACGCCGTGGCGTCTGAATGGTAGCACAAGGAATGTAAGGTTCTTTTGATTCCAAGTCAAACACATTGGAGTGTATGAAGACTGATTATTTTCGTCACAAATAATGTGGGGAATTCATGGTACTAACGTAACACTTGGAAATTTTATGAACTCTATCAATATACGAAAAGTTACAACTCCACCAAACTCCAAAATCGTGGAGAGCCAAAGACAAGAAATCTAATGGAAATGGAGGAACAGAGCCGCATGCAGAGTGTACAGAGTAGAAAACGGAGAACCGAGGTCGCAGAATGAGAGGAAACCAATCTCAAATTACGCAGTGAGATTTAGCTATGCTGCCGAAAATCTCTGTCCACCACTGCCCGGCAACCTTTTATAGACACTAGATGGTAGTGGGGCGAAGTAACAGGCCGTGGAAAATCTGTTGAAAACTGCCCACTACATATATTATAATATCATAAACTTTATGATAAATTTGTATTCAAACACTCATGTATCTCGGCCGAAGTGGTTCCGCCGATTCCATTAATTGACATTCTTCCACATTCAGTTGTACACGTATATAGTAGTTTTTCCAATCATATTGGGCAATGATTGACAGTCATGAAAAACTGCTCTGTGTTGACTGCATCGAGAACAATTGCAACAGCTGTCATTATGATGTTCGAGAAATTTTTCCCATTGTCATCACCATCTTTTGATTTATCTTTTATATATTCGCCTCTATTGAATTTTGAGATGAACCACAAGTTAGGAGTTTTTGTTGGAACATCGCTGAGACATATATAATATCATCCCGTTTATCCGATAAACTCTAAATAGAAAATGACGGTAGCGATTGTTTATTTACGTGGGACATGCAATGTGTGATCACCGCGTGGTCAGATGAGATGAACATGGTGATATTTAGTGTTCATCATCATCATCCAAAATTATCCAACCATTCATCTTATGTGCTTGATCGATGAGACGTCTTGGTTTTCGAAGTGATCTACCATGTGGAATCTATTGGCACACTGTTTGGAAATACAAGCGCCGTCATCTTAAAACTGATATGAGACTTTCACATGGTTTCACACATACATAATATGATAAAAAAGGATGAAAAAAAGATCGTCCAGCAGCAGCGATGATGAAAATAACAGTGGTGAATTGAGCAGAAACATATTCACTGAGAGATGTTGAAGTGTACGTGAAGACGAGGCGGGTGTGCGCATATAGGGGTGGGAGCAATGAGACTTCTGAGGAAACGTGGGATCTAGTGCGCCTGCGTTCTTCATGGTCATTATGACGGTGCCATAGAATGGCAGACGCGCCATACGAACGACGACGATACGAGCACTACGAGTAGGGAGCTGATCCACTCCGAACCCCAGTGGAAGATACGACTCGTTGGGCGGCACATCCACGAACAAATATCAACGAGCATCATTCACCCTCTTACGGTGTCTCTACCTTCATTTTTCCGATAACTTTGCGCAATAACAAATATTCGAAATCCTTTCATTACTATAATCATCATCAAAATAGTTGAAAAAAATATGCTATAAGAATAATGTATCGATAAAATCAACGATAATTCTTTCATTATCTATATTATTAGCATATTATTATCTTTTTTTTTTTCATAATTTTTTTGTAGTTATTTTATCATTTCATCTTTCTTCGGGAATACTGCTCAACTTTTCAATTAATTAACACAGTTTTCTGCTTATTTATTCATTTTCATCTGTCAAAATAGCATAAGGAGCATCGACAGAGGCGGTGATACCTCTGAAAACACGATAGCCTACAGCGAATCTACTTAAACAAGTGGAAGTTGAAATAAAAGACTGGAAAATGTCGTCATCAGCAGTAGCAAAAAGCTCCAAATACATCTATCGAAGCAGTGGAGGTGCTTCTGGAACAGCCGATGTTAGCATCGAGTATAGTGCCGATTTGAGCGCTCTCTCCAGACTTGAGGTTTGTTCAAATTTATTTTTCATTATCATTTTATTGCAATGTTTTGAAAATAATATTCATCCACGTAATACAGTATGGTATACCAAAATCCGTCAATGAATGTATTGATAAGTGAATTGTTTTAATTCGGGCACTAAAACTTTGTGAGAATACTTGAAATAAGTGTCAATCGACGGAGACGTGTGCAAATTTAAAAAAATAAGTGAAATCATACTGTGACAATATAATTATGCTAATTCTAAAAAAGTGAAACCAAAAAAAGTTTTGTGGCTATTGAGTATTTCTCATAGTATTGCCAACCGTTTGGAGGAATGAACTATGGAACCTGTGCGACCAAACGCTGATGATGCGTAATCGCTATACAATCGTGAGTTCGTGCCCTGCTATTTGAGTCCCAAACAAAAGTGAAAAAGACACGATTAAGATGACAATGACAATGACGATGATGATAATGATGATGTTAGGTAGTGCCAATGACGATGTAGTGAAGGGACAAAAGAAAAAAAGACGAGAGAGGGTGAGGGGGAGGGAGAGATCATGAGAAAAGAACGGCGGGAATCACAAAGTGGGATGCGGAAAGGGAGAGAGAAACCACCAATTATCTCGTTCACGTACGACCAAGTGTCTCCTTACCAAGATATTTTCGTCGTACAATTACGTAAAAGCCCGGATCTACAAATCCAAATTTGCCTCGCTACGACTTACATATAGTTGAATGTACAAACTATAAAGTTACATTCATAACGTGTAGCTATAGTTTTGGTTTTGATTTTCAGGACAAAATCCGCCTTCTGCAGGAGGATTTGGAATCGGAAAGAGAGTTACGTCAGAGGGTAAGTCAAAATCTATAGATGTTCACATCTTCTATACTGATATTTGCATGCACCAGCCGAACAATCTACTATTCCGTGGCTCTTGTTTTTCACATAATCACAGTTGAAATAATAAGCATTAGATTACATTACACCATGATTAGTATTTTTTTATAAAATATTGGAGGAAGTGCATAATGTTGAGATAGAAACAGAGTAATGATTGAGTGAGGGCAATACGACTGGGTCGAAATGTCCAGCTCACACATCGTCTCTATTTTTGGAATTGTGTTGGATTAAGCCTGTCGGCAAGCTCTTTGCGATGCTTCATTCCGACCCCGCATACTTCATTCCCGTGCCTATTGGTACGCACGGAAAAATTTATGACCTATGGAGGTCGCCCTTGGAATTAATTAATAAAAAATCGAATATTTTCGACGACTTTGAAATGGTGCTGATGGAACTTGTAACTCGTAATGAATTACAAATGTATATACTAATATATAATATATATATATATATACATACATACATACATACATAGGACATCAATACCGTTGTATTTTGAACGGTACAATATTGAATCGCATTTCTTATGAATGATGGTAATATCACTTTCAACACCAGCGTCTTATTTGTAATATAAATAAACATCCAAATATAGATGCATCAGTCTGAAATTAGAATATGCTATTTGTGGTGATAATAGGAGGTAACAATAGAGGTATCTCGCGTTGGTGCGCCACCCAATGTTACTTAGAGAAGATGAAAATCACTTATATATTTCATCCTTTTGAATTAATATACACTGGCGTCTTTTATAAATATATAATTAGTTGTGATTTTTGTCTATACTTTAACTTTGATGGACTATTTTCATTCTACACAAAACAAGCTTGTTCCACTGCATCGTGACATTGCTTCAGCATTTTTCTTCTTTCAAAATATACACAGCCATCAAAATTTACTACGCGCCTCATATATTTATGTAGACTTGCATATAAAATAACGTATTCAATGACAATAATTCATTCCAGATCGAACGCGAACGTGCTGATCTGAGTGTGCAAGTCATTCAATTGTCCGAACGTCTTGAAGAAGCTGAAGGTGGTGCTGAATCTCAAGTAAGAGTGAAACGATGGATAATGTTTTTAGCGTTGTGATGAATGTTGAATTTGAATAGATATAGAAGCTATGAATATCATTAAACTAAATGTATTAGAAATGGCAAACGCCTGAATGTAATATTTATGTATAGTTCGAGATAAACAAGAAGAGAGACACTGAGCTACTGAAGTTACGAAAGCTGCTGGAAGATGTACACCTTGAGAGTGAGGAAACAGCCCATCATTTGCGCAAGAAACATCAAGAAATTGTTGTTGATTTTCAGGATCAGATTGATCAACTGTCGAAAGCACGCGCCAGGTCAGTTTAATATTGCGAATAAATACTCCATTGGTATTTCTCTTGAAACAAGCTTAACCACTGAAAATCATGGACGATATAGATGATTATAACGAAGCGGAGCCCTGAAAAATTATAAATAAAATATTTTCATATTGGTGGAACCGTATATGACACAGTTAGTGATTAATAGAAAAAAAGTACATGAAATTCTTTTTCTGTAATGATTATGATCCTTGTGTGAGGAGAAATCACAAATATAATATAACTGAATGACTTCGCGAAACCGGAAGAGAAACCTATCAAGGGTATACGCAACACTGGGGCGACATCAAATACTATTTAGTATCAGTGAAATTCCGCCGAGTATATTATTCCAAATTCTTTCCATTCTCCTTAGTAATTCTTCTCTCTTTCCCTCATTTTCGTTTTCTTTCTGCGTCTCTTCCCTATACATACACTCTGTAATTTGGCTTATGACTATTTTTAACTGTGTGAGTCCACGAAGCAATCTTCAACCCCACAGTTGGCGCGCCATATTAGTACACGGGACCGGCCTGAATATCCCCCCTCCTGACTTTCTCATAAAACTCACCGGACAACACTCTATCCGACACTCGTTCCTTCCATAATTGCGATGCGGATTCCACATTTTCCGGCAACAACTACATTCCCTTATTTTTTCAACACCACAACGTTATTCAAAATGATATGAATATTATGAAACTGAGATTGAGTCTCATAATATTTCATGCATTCCACTAGAATATCGACCCAATATCTATTTCAACAACGTTATACATATGTGTATGATACATACGTTGCGACTCCAATCATGCTTCTATTCCCACTTACCAGATGTGAAATAATGTTAGGTAGAACTTTATATGGTATTCGATAATTTTTCATTATTATCATTTTTATTGTTTTTACGACAGGTCGGACAAGGAAAAAGCGAAATTCCAACAGGAAGTGTATGAACTACTTGCTCAGTTAGACAGTGTCACGAAAGAAAAAGTTCTTTCGATGAAGACAGTTGAAAAATTAGAGATACACGTCTCTGAAATAAATGTCAAGATTGAGGAATTGAATCGTACAATTGTCGATATAACCAGCCATAAAACTAGGCTCTCCCAAGAGAATATTGAGCTTACTAGAGAGGTTCAAGATCTCAAAGTCAATATTGAAAGCGTTATATACACAAAGACTCAGTTAGCAGGACAATTAGAAGATGCTCGCCGACGACTCGAGGATGAAGATCGACGTCGGTCTATGGTTGAAGCATCATTGCATCAGGTGGAAACTGAACTTGAGTCTGTACGTGTTCAACTTGAAGAGGAATCTGAGGCACGATTAGATCTTGAACGACAATTGGTAAAGATGAATGGGGAAGTATCTGTATGGCGATCAAAATACGAAACTGAGGCAAATGCTCGTGCTGAAGAAGTGGAAGAGATACGCCGCAAATACTCAGCCCGTATCCAAGAACAAGAGGAGCAAATTGAGACTCTTCTTGTACGCATTAACAATCTCGAAAAACAAAAGTCGCGCTTGCAATCGGAGGTTGAAGTACTCATTATCGACCTTGAGAAAGCAAACGCTACCGCGCGGGAACTCCAGAAGCGCGTTGAACACCTTGAGAAAGTCAACATTGAAATAAAATCACGACTTGAAGAGACCGTTGCTATGTACGAGCAAAGTCAACGTGATCTCCGCAATAAGCAGCAAGAGCTTATGCGTTGCAATGCTGAACTTGAGAAAACTCGTGATATCAAAGAACAACTTTTGCGTGAAAATAAAAAACTTGGGGGTGAATATTGCCATAAATTGATTATTTATCAGTCACTTTTCCTCATTCGATTCACTTTGCAATGTTTTACAGTAACACTGATGGCATATATGTATGTTTATGTTTATTTTTTTATCCAGACGATCTTAATGATGCCAAGAATCAGCTTGCGGACATGAATCGAAGGCTCCATGAATTGGAGTTGGAACTTAGACGTTTGGAGAATGAGCGTGAAGAACTTGCAGCAGCCTACAAAGAAGCTGAAGCTGTAAATATTATTCTTATATAGCTATTATTCTCTTATAATCTCTCCTTATGTCAATGACATGGTGATTTCAACCTTCAGGGCCGCAAAGTTGAAGAGCAGAGATCTCAAAGATTATCTGCTGAATTGAGTAATCTCCGACATGAGACTGAGCGCCGTCTAGCTGAAAAAGATGAGGAAATTGAAGTAATTCGGTGAGTGCAAAAATCAAATTACATATAGGGTGATTAGGTAGACTTGGTGCTCCAGCGAGGAGTTGTGAACTTGCACCCTCGTACTACAGGAATTGTGTTCCCGAGATTAACATTAGATACGTCTCATTTACTTTTTCTACTCCATTCTCTACTTCCATATACAAAAACATTCCTTCACTCCTGAAGTTTAATCCTCTGTAGCATTATTACGGATGGAACGTCATGCAGCCAACGCTCGATAGACATATAATGAGTGATGTTTGTGTCTGCTATATATGATAGCGTATTTTTTGTCTCGACATTTCAATTTTCACCATCCCATTCATCCACAAACTGTGATCTCATCTTACTGGAACGGTTTCCTAGAGTAAATTGTTTCTATTCAATACAAACAATTCACCTCTTCTCCTTCGAACTTTTTGGAGATTGACTTCATGTGAAAATGTCTTGCATGCACAATGTAGACACTACCATGATACTACTTGTCGTATGCTGGGTGATTCAGTCTATCATCACGAAAGAAATAAGTTAATGACAGAGCAGTGAAATTTTATCATGTGCAATCTTCGACAGTTTACCTTGCCAATCTTCGACACCTCAACATATCTGGCACATTGGTTCGTCTCCAAAAATACGAGCTCGCAAGCTCGATCTACTTATTAGCGGTGCTGATTGGTCGATCTCAATTCAATCGATCGATGGAGCAACTCCAAAAAAAAAAGAAAACATACAAAAGATGCTGTGTTCGCCTGATGGGTCACTATTTCATTACACCAGTCTTTCAGTTCGTTAGTCATTTTTGTCATAAGGTGTTGAACTGCATGAAGAGTCGAATAGTCATTTGAAATGTGGCCCATCTAAAATCATTGATTATTTTCCATCTTTTACTTTCACGATCATCTCAGTGTAGGAACGTCAATTAGTTTATAGCGTCGATACATAGCGTCGATATATCCTTAATCAACTGGGCATTAATTGAACGAAAGCAGATATAATAATGTCAGGCGAAGTGCCTCTCTCCCAAATGCCAGTGGACTCCAAATGGAAACACTATCCAACAACTATATACGATAATAACTACAGCTATGGGATAAATTACTATCAACCAATGATTGATTACATGGATCAAAAAGAGAGGAAAATAGTGAGTAAAGTCAAATATCCGGAGTTGCCATGGTCGGATGGTCGATTGATTTGGGAAAAGAAAAGAATTCTGCCATACACTGCTGATGAATTGATTAAACATGCGATCGAAAGTGAAGAACATGCTAAATGTCATCTTGCAAATTTTAAGGTATGTTATGATGAGTTATGGAAGCGTGATAGATATACATGTCAAACTGATGAGATGAGTGAATTGGTGGAATAGAACTTCGGACAGTGATATTGATGATATAAAATGGCGCCGGAAGAAATAAATAATGAGCGACACATGTAAATTGCCGACGACTGACCTTTTCGACATCTAATTTAGTACCTCCGGAGAGACGCGAACTATCCCCGAGCTTTGTCCGAGCTTGGTCCAAATTTCGATTGAATCAGTTGCAACTGCAGACGTATATCGGCCGTCGCACAGTACATTCGGTTCAATTTTGTTGTAATACTGTAGAATTTTCCATATTCTTTTGTCGCTATGAGGATTCGTAATGAACAAATGTCGATTGGTTTATAGTCATTTTTTTACAATTCTTCGAACTAATAGGGAATAATTTAGTTATTAATCATCGTGTAAATTTCGATACTTAAAGAATTAAATCTTTCATTGAATATTGTTTCAAAGATAGCAAAACGTTCGGACTTCAGTTTGAAGAAAGCTGTTGAAGCAACTCACGTATCTAAAGAAGTGCTTCCGTCAAAGTTGAACTCAACATCGACATCGACACGAAAAGAAGTTCCCATTCCAGACGACGTCAGCATGGCAGACCTTGTTGTTCAATCCATTCGAAATAACGAAATGATGAAGCAAGTGAAACAAGCACTCGATCATGGTAAAAGTCTCCGTGGAAAATCCGCCCGTGCCATCGAATTTGAGCTCAAAGCAGAGACAGTAAAAAATTTATCTGGCTCTACGGAATTAGCTGATATTCGAAAGTATCAAAGAGAAACAATGCAATCAATGTGGGATGAAAGAGACCATGATCGACTGATGGAGGATAGAATGAGAGCTTTGAAAAACGAAGAATGTAGACTCACAGCACCTTTAGATGACCTCAATCAAGAGTTGAAAGAACTTGATATTCAATCAAGCAATTATTTTTTGGACAAGAGGTAGTTGACAGGAGATATCCATTCATTCTGTACAGAATCTATTGAAGAACTATGGGACAATATTTTTTTATTATTCAATAATGATAATGATCCCGCAAGGCCCCTAAAACAGTGCATGATTATTTATAAATGATATATTTATACAATCTTCTCGACTCTACTTCATTCCTATTATGATTATTATTATTTTAATTTACTATTTTTACATTGTGTGTTCAGTAAGCAAACCAGCATTGAAATTGAGCAATTGAATGCTCGAGTTGTTGAAGCTGAAACGAAACTCAAGACGGAAGTACAACGTATCAAGAAGAAACTTCAAATTCAAATCACTGAATTGGAATTCTCATTGGACGTAGCGAATAAAAATAATATTGATTTACAGAAAACAATTAAGAAGCAATCGCTCACATTGACGGTAAATTTATTGAAATAAACAAAATTATTTTTAAACAATAAGAAAATGCCACCCCGTGTAATTTATAGACATTTTTACTTCAATACCTTCCTTTCGTTTTCAGGAATTGCAAGCTCATTATGACGAAGTCCAACGTCAATTGCAAGTAACTTTGGACCAACTGGGTATCAGCCAGCGCCGGCTCCAATCATTAACTGCTGAAGTTGAAGAAATTCGAGGCAATTACGAAACTGTGAGTATTATCTCATAATTAATCACTTTATCCAGTCAAAATTTGAGTAGTGTTCAAAAAAAAATTGAATGTATGATCACAGGCACTTCGCGCCAAGAGGAATGTCGAGCAGCAGTATGAAGAGTCGGTTAGTCGTATCAACGAGTTAACAACGATCAATGTCAATATGGCCTCATCCAAGGCTAAAGTTGAACAAGAGTTAGCTACACTTGCGGGTGACTATGAGGAAGTTACCAAAGAACTGAGAGTGAGTGACGAGAGATATCAACGCGTGCAAACTGAACTCAAGCATACTATTGAGATCCTTCATGAGGAGCAAGAAAGAATTGTTAAGATTGAGTCAATCAAGAAGTCATTGGAGATTGAAGTGAAGAATTTGTCTGTGCGTCTTGAAGAAGTTGAAGCGAATGCAATTGTTGGTGGGAAACGTATCATCAGCAAGCTCGAAGCACGGGTATGATTAATATTACCAATAATTGATATTTTCGCATTAGAATATACCAACTATCTTTCATTATAACTAATATTCCAAATATTTCATTTCATCCATTAATAGATTCGTGATTTGGAATTGGAGCTGGATGAAGAAAAGCGCCGACATGCCGAAACTGTGAAGATTTTGCGTAAAAAAGAACGCAATATCAAAGAAGTAATGATTCAGGTTGAGGAGGATTCAAAGAATATCGCATTACTACAAGAGGCTCTTGATAAATCAACTCAAAAGGTGTGCATTTACAAGAGGCAACTCCAGGAACAAGAAGGCATGTCACAACAAAGCGTGACACGAGTTCGACGATTCCAAAGGGAACTTGAAGCAGCTGAAGATCGTGCTGATACCGCTGAAAGTAATTTGACTCTGATCCGTGCTAAACATCGCAGCTTTGTCACAACTTCCACTGTTCCCGGATCTCAAGTCTACCTTGTCCAGGAGACAAGGCAAGACATGTAAATTTAATTTCATAACCATCCAATTCCCAATAAAACCACCATCATGAACATCACTGAATTTACTTTAATCTCCACCACGATTTTTTCCAACTGAACCAGCTCAAAAATTGATCCGTTTGCAATATCAACTTGTCTGAATTGAGCTCTTTTCTTCATATTGAATGAATCGAAAAAGAAAATAATGAGACACCTCTATTTGAAACTAAATTCAATGCAACCGAAATTTTGACATGAAAGAAGGGGATGTTGAAGAGTAATCTTCCATCCAATATACGGACTGGATATTGGTCGATCACGATATCTTCTTTTAAATTTTATTTTCTTCTCTCTCCCCACCTTGTTTCGATGGAACAACATGACAAAAAAGTTGATGCAGAAAATAAAGAATACCCGATGCAATTGTAGAAACCATTCTATTTTTATAAAAAAAAAAAAAAGAAAAAAAGAAAAATGCAAGTAACAGTGAGATATAACGATCTGAATACTATACTAATCAACAACTTATATTATATAAATGACTCATACACGGCCATCGTGGACATCGACCTTGCGAAAGAGTGTCAGGAGCTAATAACCAATTTATATTGGAGGAATTTGAAGTGGAAAATTTTTTTTTAAACAAATCACTAACAATATATCGAAATCACACACATGACATGACTACGTTCTCATCACTGCTTATTCGAAGAGGATATCACCAATTCGATTTACAATTAGCATAAGAAATGAAGAAAACGAATTGAACACATCTATTACACTTATAAACAATTGTACCTATATAATAATTCTATTACTCCGTATGCAAATAAGTATTGTTTCCCAGTACATACAATACTCACTGTATGACACATGCATTAACCTGTGTCAACATTTAATTTAATAATAAACTAAAACATGTACGTACAAGAATTGACGTCGAAATTTGTTCCATTTTTCAGTTGAAGACCTTTTGTGTTATGAGATCAGGAAAATTTTATGATGAAATTACAAAATCGATTGATGAGTGTTCTACATACAATATAATAGAAACCACAACATAAAAGATATTTTATGAATACCCCATGCATGAAATATGGTGTAATCAATTATGAGTTACAAATATTCACGAGTAGGAGTAACTATTTCGAATTTAGTCACAAATTAGTGCACGCATTTTTGCTATGAATACAAAGAGATAGGAGGTATAGGATTTCTGCTATGATGTGGGTTATTGTCCATACAAAAATCAAGCCTATACTTTTATTCAGTTTATTTGTAATTTCTGTTCTTTCCATATCATTTCACCAACGACCCTGCATGTCACAACACTTGGTCACCAAAACGAAAACAAATATAATATACAATCAATATCTTTTTTACCTTTCTTTTTTCACGCGTGTGATAAATACGGATGCACATCTTAAATAATTATTCGCAATCATTCGTATCGGTATATACAGGATATAAATATGAGAACAAAACTATACTGAATTTTCCAATTTCATGACAGTCATGATATGAACTGACAATCATCATGCAAAAATAACAATTTTTCATAACGAACAGTATACAGAAAATTATGAAGCAGGTGGAAAAGTTACAACTTGCCGAAATACGTCCAAGAAATATGAAGAAAAATGGAAAATATAGAATGGAAATATGTCATAGCAAAAATCACTCTTACAATATCGATTGAGATTTCAACGAAGTAGCTCGATTATTCATACCTGATTGGTGCTAATCATTGATTTATAGAGAACAATAAAGGTATGAAAACTCAGATTATGTGAATGAAACCTTTATGAAAAAATCATCCCACCATATATAGCTGTAAACGGAAGGAAGAAAAGGTTTGTAGAAGTACCGTCGAAGAGAAAAAAAGAAGGTACTTAGTGGAAGTAAGCAAGCTAGAAAGACAGATGGAGAGAGCAAGTGAATTGTTTATAGTAAAAAACAAATATTGATGGTATTTCACAAATCAGAATATTTCCCGGAGTGATATCGATCTCCACATCGAATCCTTCGAATCCTGCATATCACCATACTCTTTTTTATTTTTTCGGGCTATAATATTATATTCAATTCAATCACGATCAAACCAGTATTATGAGCATACATTGATCAAATAAAAAGCTGATGTTGAGAAGAATACAGGCAAAAAATCCATATTCTACATCAGAACGTAAGTTGAAAAAATGGAAAAACTCGACGGTATTATATAATAAATATTATGTTCGGGTTTACCACTTATCCAGTTAATACATGCTTAGTGACATGAATAACATCTGGTGTAAGAATATTGTGAATACCTTTCTAATATTATTTACACATTCTTCCAAGCCAATTGCACTGTGCGGTGATATACATTGGTTAAAATTGGATTTACAGTCACAGCATGAATAAATATAATTGTACGAAGAACAAAAACCACTTATATGATAATTGGCAATTATATTTATCGACAATGCGATGTCAGATATTCGTATCAAATAACTCGTATGCATAGAGGGCCCAGATGGTGTAATACACTATGTCCTGTTATTGCTCGAATCAAAATAAAAGGGATGGATTTCAAGGAAGCTCCATTGGAAATATATCGAACAGTTATGATATAATGATGGAACATAGCATTGATCTGATGAGTAAACATAAAACAACGGAATAATGCATCTTTCACTCCCTTAATGATGCATTACTCGAGGTGACTTCAAATGTCATTGTGTATAATATTGGCACAAAATTGTACTAAACATGATAGCTGCAAGAGGGACGCTTCTCGACTACGACTAATATAAACTGTGGCTTATTGAAACAATATCAAGATTATCATTACGTATTTAAGCTTAAATTTCATACAATAGGAATGTGTTTCACAGAGATATTCGATGATGAATTTTCTATTATCGTGTATGTTTATAAATGACAAAATGAACGGTTTTTTCTATGGTTCTGTTTAGTTTCTTATTGTTTTGGTTGTATATATATATATGTGTATGGATGTATAAATGTATCGATACACACGGCAACTACGATACGTCGACTTAGATCGATCTATATCAGAAAATGTATATTACTATGGATATTAGTTTCAGTCTTTCGGTGAATTGCATACCACGATTCCATGTTATAACATGATAAGGTCGTACTTATGAATTCGAGCATTTTGTATGTGGCGTATTATTCAATACTGCTCAATGGCATAGACAGCTGGACCCGATTCAGAGTTGAGTATGAAGTTCGATGAAAAAAAATAAAATCGCAGACAATATTATACCACGAGAGAAAAAAAAAAAAACACAATATAAAAATACGATCACTTATTACCATATTATTTACCATCTTGCATATGTATAACGTTTCAAACTCCTAAAACCTACTTATGTTTCCCGTTTTTTTCGATATTTATTTCTATTGGATGACGAAGATTTACAGCTCCATGTTTTGTTTGCGTAATTAATCTTCACATGACCTTTAACTCTTTATTTCACATGATTGGTTTTCTTCCTGGCTTCAGTTCAATCTCTTATAGTAATATGAAATGTACGAGGAGTTTAAATCCATTTTTGTTGACCGTGAAAATGCTCCTCCAGTTTTGTGTCACATCGAATTTTTCTCTTACTAGAATCGAATCGAAAACTTGAAGATCCAATCACATTTTCCGTTCTCATATGCATCAAATCTAACAATAATTAGTGTGCTTGTAATCACTTTGCTCCTGCTGCCCGTTTCAAATTCCATCTCCAAATAAAACTACCGGAGACCGGGTACTTGCCTTCATTTACACATATTATCGAATCGCAACTGTTGATGTGCTACATACCAAGTCAAAATTGGCCTATCTGTTTTCTTTTCGTATAAATAAAATTTGAGCAAAAATATTTGGGCGCCCTTATATCATTGTAACCAAGCCCTGAACAAAATTACTATATTACATATGTCCATTCTAACCACGCACTATCCTCTTTCTCAACCTAATTGGATCATACCACTGAAACATACATTCATACTCATAGAATTACTTCGGAAAGGCATCAAACATGATGATGACAACGTGCCATATGTTACCACTTCTGCTCAAACGGCCAACATATCTGATGGTTTAAATTTGAGGCGACAGTGGCTATTGTTGTCGTTGTCCAAGATTTTCCGAGAGGGCAAATCAGAAACACACTCACTTCAAATCCGCCATGGAGCCATGATTCGCCAGCGACTTTTTAATCCTTAGAGCAGTCAATCTCGCAGCTGCATTCTGGTACCAACACTCTTTCATGACCTTCGACATGATTTGAAGAGCCTACACAGATTGACATAACATTATTTCGTTCCGTTCCTTCTTCAAAGATATGTATATAATGTAGAAGAATTCGGGAGTAAAACTAACTTCGATAGATTGCCATCTATTGGGAATTGAAGGTCGTTGTCGATCAGTACAAACAACTTTGCGCATTTCCTCAATGGTAGGATCAGAAGGCACTAAATCATAAAACGGAAGCTGATAATCATCATGGATACCGCCAACATTGCACCTCCTGGCTATTTCCCAAAGAATTAATCCGAGTGCGTAGACATCAGCCCTCTTGAAAGCATCAAAATGGTTCATATTGATGGTCTCCTCGAGTACCTATAATATTAGTATACTATGAATATTGATTGCAGTGAACGTTGAATATTGAAAAAACGTGCTACACTCGTAGACGGTAATGCAAAAAAAAAAGGGAAAAGTAAAATTTCGTATTTACTTCTGGTGCCATATATCTTTTGGTTCCAACTCTGTTGTTCAATTGAATATCCACAGTATCCGTAATAACATCATGACGCACGGCAAGCCCAAGATCACCAATGGCGCAAGTGCCATTTGTTTTAACGAGAATATTTTTAGACTTGAGATCACGATGTGCGATTGCTGGTTTACCTTGCGTACCCACGATTTCCATGTGTAAATGTGCAAGACCCGTTGCCATGGACAGGGCCATTTTAATCATGCCTTTAGTGTCGACAGTTGATCGATTGAGATAATCAAATAGCGAACCTTTTTCGTGATAGTCTGTGATAAGCCATAGCTGAGTCCATGTACCATTATCTGTTGAACATATATGCCTATGTTATATCTGATATATATTGACAAAATCTTAATCGAGATAGTTTTCTTGAAATTCACCCTTATTATCAGCAGCTATAAATCCGAGGATATTGTCATGTCGTAGCATCACTGTTTGATAAATCTCAGCTTCTCTGAACCATGATCTTTCCTCTCGTGAGCTGAAAATCTTGACTGCAACATTTTCACCTCGCCATCTTCCACGCCAAACCTCGCCAAATCGTCCTTTACCAATTGTCTCGACGAGCTGAATTTGGCGAGCAATACTCCGTTGTACGAGAAGTGGCAAACCTACTTGATTATAGTAATGAAAGGAGCCATATTAGAATTATATAATTCGATGAAAAATCAATTGGATAATGAAAAAAAAAGTCTAAAATGTAGAATTATTGAAATCAAATTACCAGAACCACTGCCACTCGTTGTCATTTCCAACATGTCTCTGATCGTTACGCCACCAAGTATTGGTCGATCTGGTGCTTCCATTGAATCGTCTGGGAAGTGTCTTGCAGGCCTTTGCCGACTCATGTAAATGTGATAAACTACCATGGCAACAACGCAAATTGTACAGATGGGTATTGCTATCGTTAACGCCATTCTCCATGTGGCCCATGCAGCAACACCCTCACTGGCAGATGCATCTTGGATTGACAACACAATCGATCAGGATTTTTTTCGTTGAATATTTATACTTGAAATATTCATAAACTCAATTCATTGGAAAAAATAATGCCATGCTTTTTTAGTCGATAGTAGCCCAGTGCAAAGCGAGTTACAATCATTCATGTATTCCCTTAAACAAGTGCGAATAACACCATGCATAATAAACGTGCCGTATATAAATATGACATGAATTTATCAAATGTATTGTGTCTCATCTGGTCGAATATGAAACATACGAAGATGTCTCCATCTCCTCAACGAATCTAACGATTCTTATTGTCATTTCATTTTGTCATCACCTTTCAATCACTCTCATAGCTTACCTGTAAAAATCTTTCCATTCCTGAACGCGTTTGTTTTTGTCTCCTCACAAAATATGATGACGATAATAATTATGAAAATAAAAATACTAAGAATAATGAAAATAATACTAATGCCAAAAATGTTCCTAGTTGGCACTAATGTAATCACCAAGTGATTTGCCCTAATTGACCAGTAACATAGAATATAAATGACGATGAAGAATGAATTTATCTACCACATTATCTCTCATACCTGAAGTATTAAATACATTTTTACAATCATTTACTAATATAGCTTATCTGTTCGTGCCCCTTCTAACTATCTCTCGTATTGTAATTTCCATATTGTTCTCGGTTTCCCAATCCATACGAACGAACGAAGTTCGAATGAATCGATTTGTGCCACAAAAGCACTCACATTTATCCCACAAATTACACTCATACATAGCGAATAAAGATTCCATGTGTGTATATTTGATATCAAATTGATTGAACGACAAGACCATATTTACCATGCTCAGACCATCGATATATTTTATTGTTCAATGTCAATTGAAACATACGTATGAATGTAATATATGCGCGGTATAAAAAAAGAAAATTCGATCCAATCTCATGCGAATATATTCCGCTGATGAATGATGACGAATAGAAAGTGTATGTCACCTCCTCTCTCGTCTATGGCCACGAATATAATTGAATTAACAATACAACCACATCAAGATACAATACTCGCTCGCATGTCTCGCTGACGTTCGAGCAGCAGAAGAATATAATGAATTTATTAATCTATACTATAAGAAATAATACATGATGGGTTTGATTTGATTCCACATGACGATGTTGTATACATCACAGAACTTGAACAGATACAATATGAGACAATAATTTGGCAATATGAAGCAGTGGGCGATCAAGCAGACTAAGGCACATGAACATTCTTCCGTGTGATTAGAAGTAGGAATTTTTGATATAAATTCCTATTATGAGCCACAAACTATTGATCGTGTGATTGTGTTAGAGATTAAGAACCAACATCCGTGCCGTAATTTATGGATGCATTTTCCCATCCCCTACATAGAATTGAAAATATTACCATAAGATAAACGGCGTGGCATAATGTGTCACAACGAACTGATATGGAAATATGTCATGGGTGTGGATAGCTCGAGATGTAGTCTCCGACGCGAATTTGGGAGCCCATCATTTTTCCTTCAGTATATTATTCATATATGAATATCCATCGATGTTGCAATCCGTGAGATACTACGTATTATTGTGAGAATGATTGTGATAATGTAAAAGCTTGTGTTAGTGACTTTTTTGAGTTTGTATAATTTCCGAGCAACATATGACCACAAGTATAGAATAATTCAAATGGCTAATAACACCATATGATTACTCGGATCCTGCATGTCATACTGTTACAATGGGAAACTAATTATTTTCCTAGCTCGATAACACACATACATAACGTCAGCAGGACTTACAAGTGAATTTGATTGTATGGACGAGTAGAGTTTGTGACTACACGTTGAACGATAATGAGGACAAGAAGCTCCGACGAATAACAGAAGCAACGAGTGGATGATTTCATCATCAAATTGCTCGGATCAATGTACCTATGTCAAATGTGTGTATTTCGCGAGAAGAATTGGCCATTACATATGAAGAAAAAGAAGGCCTGATATCACGGTTGCAGTAATTGGCATTATCACAACAAGCAATCACGAATTCACTGGATCCTGGACTTCGGAGAGTTCCATCATTGGTGCACCAAACAGAGTATTCAGGCGCCGGAAAGAACCTCATCTTATCGTAACACCTGAGAACAATATTTTCAGGAGCACTTGGCACAACTGATTGGATTTTACAGTTGAATAAAGACATTCTGAAATTATCCAATTGCAGAATTTCTATTCACACAATTACATTTTTTTTTTTTTTGCTGATATACACAGAGTTCTAACATCATGTCATAAATTTCATCAAAATACGAGTGTTGAACATATTTCTGTTAAGCAACTACTGAAAATAAATATATAGATAATTAGTGCGGTGGAAGCATAGGTATTCGAGTATTCTACGTGATGAATAATTACCGATATCGTTGCTCGGTTTTTTTTTTATATGTAGCCAAGAATTATGGGTGATATGTTAACGATAGATAGTATATACACGTTTATCAAAAATTACGTTTCCATACACTCATGGACTATATAAAATGATTCATTGGCATGCTATGTTCCTTAAAGAGAATAGGGAGAAAAGGGAGGAGGGAAGAGCGAAAAAGAGAAAGAGAAAGGAAAGGAGAAACAAAAGTTAACTTGGCCGGGTATCTTCTCCATTAATACAATATAGATATATTTTAATAGAGGCTATAGAATAGTAAGCCCCCTCCTCCCCATATATTTCGATTCAATCAAGTGCCCTTCGGTAATTATGAAATTCCCTCTACTGTCCACATCGAATATTCATAACATGATTATTCATCTTTTGTTCTTTCTCAATTTACCGATCAACCATTCTATCTTATGTACAGTTGATTTTCACTATGATGATGGAAGTTTGAGGAAACAAAAAGAAAGAACAAAATATGTAAAACAAACTCTAAATAAGTGCTGGCATAAATTGAAATGAATGATCAAATAAAGTAAATACTTAATTGCTATATACAAAGGCAAGAGCAAAAATAATTGCAATTATTAATGTACGGTGATAATTAAAATACGAAATATTTACAATGCGTGTACGTATATGTATTTACACATCCATGAATGTAAAGTGGATAAATAAAAGTTGACAATTCGGTGCAAATTGCGTAGTGAAATAAGAGTGAAAAAAAATTAAAGACAAGTAAGTGTGAGAAAAGATGCACAAGAGTGTGCTACAAGTAGGTGCCACGGATACAGCTTTTAACATGTTTTATTTAATTCTACACATAATATTGCTGTGAATTGCTGTTCAGCGCTCAAGGTAGTAAACTGTACCTTCTCTGTTGCTAGGATGCAGCATTGGGCTTATATTTCTATTGCAAAAATCCTCTTTGCAGCATTCGATGACGAAGGTTGTATTTATCGAGTTGCTCGTCATGCAGAAGATGAGTGGTTCGGGCTGGGACGACGACAGTTGTTTTCGTACACACCTTCAAGTCCACATTTGACGTATTCAAAAATAATTTTTTTTTGCATTTTTCACTTGACAAAAATAAAATATCGAAATATTCGATTTTGCATGTTCAAACACACAATTTTTTACTCAATTTTTTCATCTATCCCTACAATCATGATTAATATATGGAAATATATACATAAACATTTTCTTCTCTTCCTTAAAGTCATCATTTGGTCTAAAATAATCAGGACTGACCCCTAAATAATTTACCCCTTATCCATAGTCGCGTCACATATTCATGAATTTCGTCTGTTCGCATATTTCTCACTCAAATCTATAATTCAAGAGTGTAATCACTCATCAGAACTAGTCACCACTCTCTTCACACATATATGTCTCCTTCAATGATGGAAAATAAAAAAAAAATTTCTTTTTTAAATTAGGATCAATAAATTCGGCGCATTTTGTTAACTGCAAAAGTGTAATATTTCACAAAATGAAAAAAAAAAAACAAGAAAATTAAGTAAAACCATCGAAATCTCGAACAAAAGCAAAAAAAATAGAATCAAATAGATGGAATGTAGTATATGGCGATACATGAAAAACTCAAAAACTTCCGTTGCTGTTAATTGTAATATATCTATCTGTCATTGTAAATTAATAATTGTTAGTTAACCATATATTGTCATAGCTGATAAATGACTATGGAATCACTCCAATGATATGGTGACAGTGGAATGGAAACACCTTACTTTGAGATTTCACACAAGCAAAACAGTGGCGAAAATTCTCCCGCAAGTCGGCTAAGTACCTTTACGCAGTTTAGACACTTCGGATGATCGTAAAACCGGATATAAATTCAAGTTGCAGTATTCTTGGTCACAGCAGCCCCCAGACTGATTGTTGCTCGGTTTGCAGACAAGGGGACTTTCCGGAGGGAACCACATATTTCGATGGAGACACCTTTTGTGATTATATATATTTCAGCATACAGTTAATTTTCATCTAATTTGGTATAGCATTGACTGTAGACTTATACATCATAAAATATATACCAAATTCATGTGTATTGTAAGACATTGAGTCAATACAATACCAAAACGAATGGGCATTACCTATACACTGCGATCCATATAGTTATTTACACATTCTAGTCACGCTATAACAAGGGCAATATGTTCTTAAATGCGCAAATCAATATTCCACCAAATCCTCTTCTTCTCCTTCATAAGTAGCGTATTTTTTGTTGGTTCAGAATTGTGAATTGTCACTGTATTCGATCATATGAATCAAGAAAATTCAACCAGTATTCCTATCTCGATTTAACATTTATCCGACTTGAGTTGAAGGGGATGAGCGTTGATTTTAATTTTGAGATTTCTAAAAGATTGTGGCCAAAAGATTTCCCTCCAGAGCTATAATTATAATGTTTTCTTGTGTCTCTCTAGTGAATACAGTGTTTGACCATGACAAACAGCAGCGTCAAAAAAAATAAAAAATACTCACCGCACATCAAACCCATTGATTCATGTATGCATTGATAATATGAATGAAATAATCAATTGTCTCATTGTATATATATGTATATATGTCAATGCACAATGATTCGGATGGCGTCAGCCTAAATCAACCATCAACCGCTGGCTGGCCTACAGTAATCCAACATTACAGCGCTTCGCACAATGAGATGGGATAAGCAGTGAGTTATAGACAATAGCGCTTCTCCTCGCATGAGATTAACAAGAACGGCTGTCTTTTATTTCCCTACATTGTGCGTAGTGCTCATTTCTAAATACTATACTTTGTAAACAACTGGACACATAAAAATAGGGAGGTAAAAGCACCAATTTCAGGACTTTCCCCTTTCTTTTATAGCAACTTTGATTATACCCTGAATAACGAAAATCTCCTATTTGCCGAAGAAGGAAAACATATAACACGCTGCTATTCTTCTAGCCCTTAGCGATACATTTTGATTTTTAGATAAAATTATCGCGTTCAAAACTCAATTGAATGTTTTCTACTGTATTCTTTCAACCACGGCCAATTCGACAGACGGATATTTATAACATTTTTTTGTATAGACAACCTCGTTGTGCTTTCAGAATCGTTATCCACTATTCGTAATCATATATATGTAGGTTGTAGCCATATTCACCTATATGCGTGCGTGATAACGTCATCATCATCGCGGCTCGTGCTAGCGAAGCAGTATCCATCAGTCTCACATGTGTGATTGGTGTCAGTACAAATATCACAATAACACTTCAGTCCTGAAAATTAAATTTCAATACAATTAATATCAATATCCTATATATGAAAAATTATAAAATTGTATTAAATCATATGTACAGTATACATGTCATGATAATTGGTAAACACTTCATCATGAAAACATTTCGAGATATGACATATCACTGTATGTGAACTAACTCTTTTATCAACCCCATCACACGCTGGATGTGATTATCTTAATTTGGATTCTATCTCTTTCATAATACCTTCATATGTAATAGCATATAAATATTTGTCATCTATCGCTTCACATATATTTCCCACTTCACAGACGATTCAGAAAAACCCAAAAATTTGTGTAAAAAAAAAATAAACAAAAACATATTTTATTTTCCTCTAGATTTCGATGTGAAATATATAAGAGCGAAAGACTGTTGTCAGAGTTCATTCGGTATTATATCCCTGGAAAAATTAAACGAGTTTACAGAGTCGAACAGTATCACCGATTCGTATATAAGACAATTTAAATGATAATTGCATTGAAAATTCCGGCAATTTTCATTGAGAAATGAACATTCAAGACAGACAGCCGATATCCATCGAAAAAATCACACGCAAGTGATTGCCAACGCATATGCAACGATGGTTGCATAATTCGTTGATAACCAACGATTTAATCGAACCATTCATTATTCGAATCATCTCATTTACTCCTTTCTTGATGTGTGCTGGCAGCAATAGGCTATATGAGCATACATGTGTGATACCGACATAACACATATCGCATCTTCGATACACTTAATTATTGATATTTCCCTAGCTTTCACAATCACATCCTGACTAAATAATATATCATTCTGAACATCGCTTGATGCAATACACGAGCTGAAATGTTCAACATGCGATGTTATTGATATCCATGAGTACATACCATCCACAATTGCAATAATTAGGATTTTGATATAGAAGATGAAGATGAGAGCAAATGTGCCCCTGGTACCACTGTACGTCGCAATGCTCCCCATCATTTTTTTTTCTTTTCCTTCACTTCGCTTTATGCACATAAAAATAATTAGCAATTAGGATTCGGAAAACGAAAGTAAGGCACGCTGATGCTGATCCTCAATATTATCATCATTTTGTTGTGGCACTATTTCTTCCTTCAATAGTCAACAAAATGACTAACAATAAGATGTTGTATCAATTTTCACTGAGCGCCCACCTTTTATTTTTCACTCTAACACCAAAAACACAACTGTTTACTTATAGCATTTGTTTCATCGAACCGCCAGTTGGTTGCTCATGCAATTCACACCGCACGACAATGTACAAACACGTACAAGTCGTCGAATCCGTCATAGATTATAAACATGGCATATAACACATCCACGATTCACATTAGGACAAAAGTAAGCCTCGGCAAAAACTTTAATCGTAATAATAGACATGCAATGCCAAGCAATATATGTATATATAGAAATTAATATACATTTAACAGCTTCATTTTCATTATTGATGAATTCATTATTCGTGAATACGAATGATATCAATAATATCCAAGGTTCCGGTGAGAACACACATTTTTCGTATAATCAACAATATATATGCGAAATGCGGCCATTTTATGCTCAGATGAGCGAACAGTGGGGTTGTGTAAATGACAAACAAACAATAACTGCATGGCGTATGCTCCCAACATATTTGTAATATTGGCGTGTCAAGCAATCACCAGCGCATGTGATTTGTCGCTTGAAGTTCGTTCATTGTCAATGTACAAAACTCAATGCTCTATTACAATTTTCAATAATCACGACGAGCACTTAATCGCACTTGTATCAGGTTCACTAAACCTCACCCAACCACTATCAGTTTTTTTCTACGCTATCAATAACAAATCGTAACAAATCCAAAAATTCGTCACAAGAACGCCATGACACTTGATGTCAGGTGACCCAACTATATATACATATATGGAAGATCAGTCAGTGATATTAAACATGACGCGTCAATTGACCGTCACATATCCGTCACTTGATAAGAATATTAAGTTTTATGGTATACGAATAGTCGTCTGATGGTGATGACAATATCGTGAATTAGTTCGTTCAGGTTGTGACAATTCATCATAATATTTTCTAGCGATAATGACTAAATCATTCTTTTTCCTCTATATTTTGTTATCAAGAAGTTCAATGCCTGCGGGAAGGAAAAATACACAATCAAATAATATATCTTTAATTGAAAAATAATGAATGGTTTTATTTTGTTTTTATGATAGAGACGATAAGAAACGAAAATATGTTAAGAGACGTATTCGATTCATAATCTTAATGTTATTGACGATTAGACTATCTGTACTTTATTGCTGTATATCATATCTAGAAAAATGCAATGGAAAAATAGGGCTTCATGTTGACATTTAAGCATATGTTTATCTTTTAACTGATTTACATTGACGTCGCACTTCCCCATGCCCTTGACACTGTAGTCCTATTCAACTTCTTGCCGATTGTATGGACAATGAAACCGATCTCCTGGAGACGGGCGTGATCAAGAATTTTGCGACCATCAAAGATGTAAGCTGGTTTGGTCATCTGTGAGTAAATTTTCTCGTAATCCAGATCCTGAAATTAGGCAATCGTAAAATTATTCATTGATATCTGTTGCAGTAAATATTGTTACGCTCGATACGTACTGTGAATTCATCCCACTCTGTGCATAGAACTAGCGCATGGGTATTCTTAATTGCAGCGTATGCGTTTTGATAAACATGGATTCGATGCTTGGTATGTGGTGCATTATCAGTCATCAAGTTGTCAATGATTAAGGATTCTTGAACCTTTGGATCATAAATATGCAACACTGCGCCTTCATTGAGCAGTGTTTTGGCGACATGAATGGCTGGCGATTCTCTGGTATCACCAGTATTTTTTTTAAATGCGAATCCCAATATTGCGATATGCTTATCTGTTACTGTGTTGAAGAGGGATACTATGACTTTTGTTGCGAATCTTGTTTTTTGGTATTCATTCATGTCTATAACCTGCTGCCAATAAGCAGCTACTTGCGGCAAATTGAGACACTCGCAAATATATACAAGATTGAGAAGATCTTTCTGGAAACATGATCCTCCAAAACCGACTGAGGCTTGCAAAAATTTCGAACCTATACGTGAATCCAATCCAACTGCACTCGCTACTTCAGAAACATCAGCACCGGTTGCCTCACAGACAGCAGACAGGGAATTGATACTGGATATCCTTTGAGCCAAAAATGCATTCGCCGCCTGTTTGATATTGAATATTTTCATATTAGCCGATTAGTAAATGATAAGGGCTCGAATGTTGCACCAACTTCATGAAAATTTGATCATTAATGACTATTACAGAATTAGTTTACCAATTTAGACAGTTCTGAGCTCCATGTGTTGGTGGTGAAAATTTTGCTACGTGGAATCCAATGTTGATACACTTGAGAAAGCTTTTCAATGGCAGTCCGGCCTTCTGCAGAATCATCACCACCAATCAAAACCCGATCAGGATTCATGAGGTTTTCAATTGCAGTGCCTTCCGCTAAAAATTCTGGGTTTGACAAAATCTAAATAAGAGGATATTTCAATTTTTATAATCAAGAAAGTTGACAATGATAACTTTAATGATATCCATCATGGTTCGAGTTTCACCTGGAAACAAACTCCTGGCTTATGATTAGCACGTAAAATATGCATAATACTTTCAGCTGCACGGACTGGTACTGTGCTTTTTTCCACAACAATTTTATCTTCCGTCGCCACTTCTGCAATCATTCGTGCAGTATTCTCAACATATTTCAGGTCAGCCGCACGGCCTTGTCCATTCCCAGATGTTTTGGTTGGAGTATTAACAGATATAAAGATCAAATCTGCCTCGACAATAGCTAAACGCATGTCTGTAGAAAAGAATAAATTTTTTCCACGGCATTTTCGAACTACTTCATCCAAACCAGGCTCATAAATTGGTAACTTTTCAGAATTCCATTGAGCGATTTTCTCCTCATTCACATCAACAACTGTCACTCGGATGTCCGGACAGTTCAGTGCTATCACACTGCATGTTGGACCGCCCACGTATCCCGCTCCGATACCACAAATTTTTTTTATTACCATATTTTTATTATGAAATTATAGGACAATAATAAATGATGAGCTAATGAGAACTCAAAGTATCTCATGCAGTGCAATCAAATACTTGAATTATTATCAATATGATTGTCTCTCAATGTTGATGTTTATTATTCTCGACAAAAATGTGAACCTTTTGCTATGTTACACACACCAGCTGTACAAAATTTCAATTCAATTACACCAGTCTTTTTATAATTAAGTTGTATTTCATGCGATATTCAATTCATCATGATTCACGAATTCGATTAGAGATAGAGATAAAACAAAAATACGCGCTATACAATTTTGAAATGTAGCCTGACATTCATAGTTTCCTAATCTTCTGTACTTTATTCATGGAAACTGATGCAAACGTGGCACAATCCAGAATGCGGTAAAATATACTCCATATGCTTTACTTGAACTAAAATATACTCATTCAAAAACGCCCATAACTCTATCTATATGCTCTGTACTGTTTGTATATCTCAGTTTCTGGACAGGGGTGATCAATGAAAGTAGCTTTGTCTTCTTCTACTACCACACGCATGCGATTCAAAATTCCTGCAGAATCTCTTAAATTTTATATTCTACATGTAACAAAATGATGAACACTTTGCTACGCATTCCAATCAATTATGCAGCGACTTTATCAATTTTTATGAAAATAATTCTATTATTTATATTCTGATCACATTAAATCAGATAAACAATATGAAATTGGCTGTCGATAGTGCTAGCAAAAAATCATCTACCGCGGTTTTTTTACGCACACACCAACGGACATTTATAGAAGTTGAAATTCCATGTATATAAATATATATATATATATATGAAGATGAACATAACCTCCAAGTGGACACATCAAAACACATTGCCTGATTGTTATGATTTGATTTTCCATTATGATTTCATTTATGATTATCGTTTTCGTATAGTTTAAGTGTACTCAAATAGAATTTTCATGATATCTGGAAGGTATGCTTTCGTAATTGTTTATGTATTCATTTCTTTTGTTTATTTACTTTATGTAGCAAGTACCAACTTTTTATATTCATTTACACACGCATTTTCACTTGACAGATCATTGTGATCAATTCTGTGTTGATCATTCATAAAGGACTTGATTATCAAAGACGTTGAAACGTGGAATTACGTATTTTCAGCATCAAGTGCTAGAAAGAACAATAAACTACGATGAGAAAATATTATCAAGCAGTACTGGCATTGACGGCTGCATTTAGTGTGGTAGCATTACTTTTCTATCGACACGAATATAACAAATTGAGATTTGTGTTACAAGTATTCAATTACTTCGGCACACCTCCTCAAAATGGTGACTACAATTGTACATCTTCAACAGCAATGTGGAGTAATTACAAATCTGGATTTGTATCGCCCGCGTCGACATGGCAAAGGGTTTCGGATAATATGCATGTTTATTCTGCTTATAATAATGATAGGGAAGTACGAGCCATTGCCTTTGGGAAAAACATCGATGATTTTAAATATTCGTGTTCTGTTTTCTTTGACAATCTTGTAGAACCAATTTCAGGTGAATTTTCCTATGAAATGATAAGTGATGATAGCAGTGAATCTACGAATAGTGATCAACACAAGTACAATGGTTATCTATTCTATTGTAACATTACTGAAATGATAGGCAAAGTTATTGTTGGTGTCCAATTTCATAATGGCCCACTGGAGAAATTCGATATGATTCCTATAATTAAAGTTCATACGCTCAATTCTAATGTTAATAGTGATAATAATGTTATTTGTGTTGCTCCGCCAACGGCAGGTCTATTAGAGCATATGGACATGATAAGTTTCCTAGCTTTTCATCATTATATTGGTTGGAACAATTTTGTTGTTTACGATTTTGGAATTTCACATGTACTGGATACTGCTTTGAAAAAATTCGGTCAAGTATCGGATGGACAGTCGAATTTTACATACACCGCTATTCCATGGAATTTTCCTTACGCGCGAATCCCCCATAGCACAATTCGTAAAATTATTGAGACTGATTGTATTTATCGCACGTATAATGAAGCAACATTGACTGTTACTCTATCATGGAACGAATATACCAATTTACGATATCACAATAGCGTTGAAAATGTCGTACTTGATATCACTAATGAGAATAGTGAAAGGCCAATAAATAAATTTCAAATGAATACTTTAGTCTTTTGTAAAAACAATTCGAGCAACGACCTGTTATCTCCAATGCCTACTATGTTGAAAGCCACACATAGGCTGAGGAAAATTGATGAAAATTCGCCTCATTATATTTATAAACGGAGCAATATTTCTAATGCTAACGAACATCAACAAGATATAAGCGATTTGATAATCATAAATCGATATCAAAACTGTTATATTGAGGATAAGCGTGAAATTGTTGAAAATGGAATGCTGAAACACGCCGAATACATGCCAAATACACAATTATTCCAGTATTATCGCACGGAAAATTTATTTAATCATAAAATATGATTACCAATTCATCACACAATTGTTCACATGTGCGAAATTCATGTCTTCCATAATTTTTTTAAAATTAAATGCTGTATTCATCAATAAAACTACAAACCTTCGATTTCTTTATTTATTCATTTCAGAATTTCTTGGTGATGTCTCAAATACACATATAAATTTTATATGATCATGTTATATGCCTATATATTGTGAATAATTCCAAAATTTCATTTTAGACGTTGCATAATTGCACAATTTTTCAGGCCAGCTTCGTTAATAGTCTTATTTTCATCAGTTAATTCTGTTGTAGGATAAGAAGTCAATAAGCTGAAATCTCGAGTTGCATATTGTGGCCTCATCGTTATAATAAATCTTCTTATATCACCAATCGTATGAGTCAAATTGAATTGTTCTCGGACACTCTGGCCATTGGCAAATCTTATTTGGATCATTGTTATCGGATCGCTTGTATTCAAGTTCAACTGAGATCGAGCGAGTAACTCATTTGCAGCCTCATCGGCTGAATCGCTCGGTAAAGTCATACCAACGGTGGCAGGTGACGGGCTATAATGATAAAGTTTCCAAATTGATGTTTTGGTATTTTCATTTTGCAAATTAGCATAATGATTACAAATATAATATGTAGGGCCGGAATTATATTTACCTTCCCAACTTATGACCACGACCAGTGAAAGCTTTTACTTTATTTTTCGGTGGTACATATTCTTCATGACGATGATCTTCCATGTCAAGATGTACTTCGGCCCCTTGTACATCTGGTCGAAGTTCCGCTGGTATCTCTCCACGTTTGATGGCCTCCATGAATTCACGATTCCGTGTATCACTATACGCCCGAATTTTCTGATCATTGATTGTAAATCCATCACGCCATAGTTTTAACGTAATAACACCTGAACTTGATGTTTGAGAACTGGATGGAGTAGTACCCGATGCTTCAATAACTGTACACCATGAAATTCAGAACACATAAACATGTAAACAGAATATTGAAAACATATTGAAGAAAGTTGTTTGTTACTACGTCGATTATCAATTTTTTTAGTATACTTTGAGTGTCACTGTTTGTCTGTCCGAGTTTATATCCAGTGCCGCCAAATGTACTGGACATTTGTTGCTGTGAATGCGATTTATCATCAGCCGAGATTGATTGCTCTTGGCATGTTTTGAACATATCACTTGCAATGTCATTTTTTTTTTTACTCGGTCCTAAAACTTGCTGCCCACTATGTTTGGATCCACCAGCATAAAACGCTTGGCCCTCTTCATCAGAGCTGCTTTCCCTGCGCTGTAGTGAAGCAAGGGTTCCAAATCTAGAATTGCTTTCAGGTTTCGGTTTCATTCTTGAATTATCTATTTTAATAGGTTTTGCAATTTGCTCTGATTCGGTTGCTTCCTGTGGCTGTGGCTCATCAACATCCTCAACAATATTTGGACTGGGATTCACATCCAATGCCGATCCAGGTTCACTGCATTCGTAGAAATTTGCCAAGGCAACCTGCAGCAATCCAATCAATATCATTTGACAAATGTATTAATGATTAATCTCTATTTGCTGACATTACACTATATTACATTACAAAATTTACAAGTTGAAAGTTTAATGTATTGTCAAGTAGCACAAAAATGAATGATGAAAAGTGCTACTTCACCTCCAAGTCCCAGGCCGATGAACTAAGGTAAAACTCTGCTCGTTCACGATCAACGCCAGTTATATCCATGAATTGGGATATGAGATCTTCCATGGTTCTGTCAATATATTGTATGAAAACTATGAGTATATAATTATACCACGCATTAAAGAATCACGTACAATAATAAATGAATCGTATGAAAAACAAAATTGACGATGATTGTTTTTTTTTGTCCAATAGGAAGCAAGGATTCGCAATCTTAACCTCAACTTTGTGAACAATTCTATCTTCAATAAATTCTGCGTACAGTCATTCTATATCCACCAGTATCTACAATGTATACATACACATATAATGTTACTCCATGTATGTGTAGTATTGTTCAACGGCGTCCAGTGTGTTAGGTTTTTTTGCTGGTGGTACGTTTACATTACACGAAATTTATTTACATTCCATGTAACCACATCATTTCATACTGGGATACCTGAATAGTGCCCCTCAACTCAACTACTGCAAATCCTACTCAGGTCTCAGACCAGTAACATTTTGCTAAGACTGAAGTTTCTGCAGCTATTGTTGCCATTGGTCGATTCTGGTTTGTTAACTAACTGGTATACCAATCACTGCAAGTTTTTAGTGGAATCTAAAAGGCTTGAGATAATTTGAGGATGCTCATATTGACGGTGCTGGTGTTTTTGCTATCAAAGTCAAAAATAGCCTCTGATAATCACCTTTTTTCATTTGTTTGAGCATCTGATGAAGAAATTCTGGTTGGATTATAATGAAATAGAATTGAGACAACGAAAATAACTCCTGATTCGGTATACATGAATTGTAGAAATGTTTGGTCGGACTTTGTTTCAACTGAAATCTGAATTTGAAATTTCGATGATTTTTTTCTTATCACACGCGCCACCTCACAGATTTCTTTGTGAACTAATGCATTTTTGAATTTTTTTTTTCAAACTGCTCGCGCCATCTATCGGATTTCGAGGTTTTTTGTTTCAATAACCTCATAGAGATGTAGATTCAAGTCAACAAAATAAAGCTCAACGATTCGATTGCCTCAATTTTTGGAAGGTTAACTCAATAATTCTTCATTCCAGGATTTTGGTTGGACTTTCCAGTTATAAATAGGATAAGGTGAAATAGATGTAACGTCAATTGTATGTGAATGGAAAAATCGTGATAGTGTTCTGAGTAAACATGAGTAATATTTACATCCAAGAACCACCCACCTCTGGAAAGGTATTTGAGAACAAGTGTTGCTTTTCACAATAATAATTATTAATGTGCTTGAATCATAAATAATAATATGAATATATGCTATGGTGTTATAGGTCCTCTTGAAAACAACAGTCGGTGATATTGAATTAGAATTATGGACCCGAGAAGCACCGAAGGCTTGCAGAAATTTTATCCAGTTGTGTATGGAGGGATATTATGATGGCACGATATTTCATAGACTGGTGAAAAATTTTATTGTTCAGGGAGGTGATCCCACAGGAACAGGCCAACACGGGGAGAGTGTATATGGACATCCATTCAAAGTGAGTCTGTTGTGATGAATTTATTAGGACATTGGTGATAATAATTGTTGTTGTATCGTTATCAATGTTATAATGATGGATATATTTTTAATGTAGGATGAATTTCATACTAGATTGCGATTTTGTCGTCGTGGTTTGCTGGCAATGGCTAATTCTGGAAAAAATGATAATGGCTCACAATTTTTTTTCACGCTTAGTGCAACGCCAGAATTACAAAACAAGCACACAATATTCGGTAAAGTTGCTGGTGAGACGATTTATAATATGTTAAAATTGGAAGAAGCAGAAGTTGATCAGGTAAATATGAGTATTATTGAATATTGAATTTCTCCTGAACATGTCGGTTAATATTTTGTTTGCTATTTACCAGGATGAGAGGCCACTTTATCCACAAAAAATTATTGGAGTTGAAATATTACTGAATCCATTCGTCGATATCGTTCCCAGAGTTCAACAAGAAAAATCTGAGAAAATTCAAAAAGTGAAAACTGTAAAAGCTACTGGTGTGAAGTACGTCAATGCGGAAAAAAATATCCATATCTATAAGAAACCAAATCCATAAGCCATGTACATGTGCAAACATATGTATATTTCAGAAATTTCAAGCTGCTGTCGTTTGGTGAAGAAGCTGAAGAAGATGAAAAAGAATTTGCAGTACTCAACATACAATATAGCGGTACAAGTAAATCCGCGCATGACAATTTATCGGATCCAAAGTTGAGTGCGGAAACTGGCATAATAACACCGGAAATGTCATGCAATGACAATGAAAAAAAGGAAGAAGACAGTAGTGATTCAGAGAATGGCCATAAGGATAATGAGGAACGAGATCAAATTCAAGTTGGGGATGAGGTGGCGTATGTATAGCTTTATTATCTGATCAAGTTGAATATTCACTTCATACGTTTTACTATTTTCAGAGAGATGAGAAAAAGAATAAGTAATAAATTGAAAGACAAGAAGCCACCACTTCGTGATGATAAGAAGAAAAAGTCCAATGAAGCCGAGTCCAATGAAGCACATTCGAGTGACGGAGAATATTATTTAGGGAAGGATCGTGACGATGAACGAAAAAGACAAGTGTATGTAGTATTATTGATCGATCATGTGGTAGTAATTGATATAAATTAAGTAACAATGATTTCATCATCTCCATAGACAAGCAATAAGAAAGGAAATAAAAGAATTGAAACGTGGCGTCAAAAAAGAGAAAAGAGATAAAGAAATTCTTGAAGAAGAAAAAATCCAGGAAGAAGTGAAAAAGATGAAAAAGAGTGAATTGATCAATGAATACAAGTTGACTCAGGAGAAATACAAAGAGGTCACAGCCAAAGTTCCGAAAAAGGGTGAGAGTACATTTTCAGTTTCGGAAAATTATCGCGTGTAAGTTTATTTTAATAATAATTTGATTGGTCCCTAATTTTGAATAATTTCTAGGTGCATCTCGTGAAAAATTTACATTGGAGTTACTAACGTCATTTCGAAACAAGCTCAAATCTGTGAAGGAGCAAGCGGAGACAATGGTGAGTTCAAATTCTGATGAAATAAAGGTGACAGAAAACGAAAGTGAAGCTTCATGGATGACACACGCATTGCATTGCAATGAGGAAAACTTGGTACTCGCTAAGGATGCCAGTAAAAAGGCCGACGATTGGTTTGAAATTTATGATCCACGAAATCCAATAAATAAACGTCGGAGAGGTGAGAAAGTGGATACTAAAGAGAGAGCAACAAGCAATCGCCCCAATCGCAACAGGACAAAATAATAATATTGATCAGCTCTATATGTATTTCTGAATAAATTGCGGTGCTAGCAATAAATTTTGATTATTCGATTCAATTTGTGATGATGAGACTGTTTGTAGATTTAGATAATTTAATACACATTGAAAATAATCAAAAAAATGATGAACAATAAGAAGAAATATAGTAGAAATTGTTCCAGAAAAATAGACCATTCCATCATTCCACATTGAGCAAGCCAGAAACTAATTGAAACCGTTGGGAAATTAAAAAATCGGATGTGGCGTCGCCGCTTTATAAATTCCAGGTGGCGAATCGATAATTCCTAATCAGCAGACACTTTTCCATGCTCATCGATGGCCTGCTCAGTCGATGTTTGGATAGTACTTATTCCATGTAGTGTTAGTCCATCATTGTCTATTGCAGACTAATTGGATGATGGTGAAATGACAAATAAAACGAAATTGAACAGTAGTAGTAATTCAGAATTTTAGGATTCGTTTAGTAATTCTGAAAAGCAAGTTCCTGAATGTAAAGTGTTGATTCCATTAATCCAATACCATCAATGTCCATTTGAGGATGGAACTGAACGTACAACAATATTGTCTCGCATTGTAAACCAAGTGCTCCTGTTCATCTTGTTTGCATAATCACTGGTACTATTGCTCATCGTTATATTTAAATTAAAATGACGCCATCAATGTCCTCAATTATATGATAAAAATGATTAATATACTGTCATATCTCGAAACCAGCAGTTTCCTTCAATTCATGGACTTGTAGTTTATATTATTGCATTATTACTATATATATATATATATATATATATATATATATAAATACATGGTATGATTATGAACTCAACTGTTGGATGATACGAAGTTTAGTTGGACTTATAAAATTCACGCTTATCGCTCATGAAACATAAGAAGATTGGAACAATATTCAATTATAAAGCGCTTTAATACCTATAAATTGTAAAGATGGTGATGACTCGATAAGAAATAATCTCTTCACCTCAATGTTCATTTGTTCGGCTAATCCACAAAATTAATTTTTCGCGTTAACGATGGATTCTGTTAACAACTTGACCCCATAAACAGTAGTGCGCGCGCTCCTGAATATGATGGAGCAGCGGAGCAGCCACTGCCGTGGAGCAACATCGCCACGCGGAAGAATTGGTGGGCGGAGCATTTGCCTTATCAGCAACGAACACTCGTCGGCTTGTTGGACCTCATCTGACCCTTTCTCAATTGTTAAAATTTCATATTTGTCGTCAATACAAGTATCTATGTACATAATTATGTGTGTCCCAGTATTTTATTAAATTTACCTTTTTCAATGTTAAATAATTACTGAATAATAGATGAAATTGATTCGAAACAAAATGTTAGCTCATGACCACTTTGCAAATATATTTAAATGTTTATTTTTTACATTATAAAAAATCAATTAGGCCACTTTTGTATAGTAACAATGATGGAAAAAAATATCATTAAATATCAAATATCTGTAATGGCAAGCATATTATTATGAGATTAATATGCGATGTGGCTGGTTGGTTGTGATAAGCGAACTTGATTTCATCCCCCCATCACCGACCGAACATATATACACCTCTGACAATTGAAATCGCTTGACGTTCATGGGATATTGGGTGTTAGGCCTAGGAAATGATATACGCACCTTCTCCATGTATGAAATATTATATCATATATATTTTACGAATATGACAAATTTCTATATATAATTCTGCACAATATTTCATTCTGTCTTTTGTTTATACACAATTTTATTCAATGTTCATACACAATTGTGAAATGGTTTTAGAAGTTTATAAAATTTATCTTATCATACATCAGCAACACGTGGCGTGAAAATATGACAGCTGAAAACTCATATTATTCATGCTATTTACCACAAATATGTAAATGAAATGTTGAACGGCAAATCTCGATGAAGATAAAGAGAAATAGCGATATTGATAATCCTTCAGTGTCTTGGAAAAGTGATAACAAAATATCGGGAACGTCCAGTTGACCATATTTTACAGATATTTTCTTTTGAAGATAGAAGAAAGATAATGTTCATGTATGAACGCGCAGTGTCTATGGCATTTCATAAAATATTTTCACTCATACTTGGTCATCAGCAGTGAAAATTTTTATTGATACAATTTAGCTGTGCATGTGCACCTCATAATAATATGTAATGTGAAACATATTGATTCTAATAATTTATTCATCATCACGTGTGTGGGAAACCATTGTACGATACGATATATTGGATGAACTAAGGGGGACGATAGAAAAAGGGGTCCTTTGTGAAACGTGCATTACCCTTATCGTGGGGAATTGGATAAAAAAATAACTTTGTGTGAAATCATTCAATAAAGTGTCGTTTAAAAGTCAACACAAATTAAATAATGCCAATATCAAATTAACTTTTATATTATCAAACTACATTGACTTAAATCTGAAGAAATTATCCTCCAAATACTCAAAATGACATGATTGAATGTATAAGTAAAGAAATTATAATTATGCATCAATCTTTTTTGTAGTAAAACAAATATTGATGACAATACAGATACTTCCTACGATAGAATGTAAAAAAAAGTTGACAAAAGAAATATAGCTAAACATTAATAAGACATGAGTCCAAGTTTTCTCTAGCTCTCCCACGCAGATTGAACAAGTAATTGCGCTTGAATGAACATCACAGATACTATCTGTTTTTTTTTACTTCATGGATATCCGGGGTATTCGTTGGACATGTCACAATAGTTATTGTGATGAGCTGTGCCACGTGTCTGGTGGCCACTTGACGACAATGATGAGGGAGCTCAAGAGATTATAGCACCCTCCGATCCAAATGCATAATCAAATACGCACGTCTTTTTTTTTTATATCCACCTTTTTTCTTTATTCATTTTTCTCCCAAAGAATTAATACCCCACAATTGTTATGCCAAGACTAATACGAGTTTAATGGGTGATGGGTGGTGAGAGTGAAGAGAGTGATATGGCAAATAAGATTCAACGAGGAGAGAATTTGTGTGTGATAACTGATAACTGTGTGTATGTAATACAACATATATTTATACACCACGGTATCAGTTAAACACAAGTCAAAATGGGATGTGGCAGTAGCGGAGGAGCTCCACCCACTGCACCATTGGTGCCCCGCCTCCATTGAATTTCCAAACCTGGGGGTCCATCACCAGAATTTTCTTCTAGTCACTTTTCAACATCCAACATGAGCAGTGGATTTTTATATATAATTGTTGCCGATTGATTACTCAATCATCCAATGTATTTCTGGTTGTCATGTTGTTTTTTTAATTCCATCGATAAAGAGACATAAATTGCGTGTGTGCGTGTGTGCGTGTATATTTTTTTTGTTATGTTTTCGAGAGATCATTGTTATATAATATTTTATGAAATTCTGAAAGAAGCAGAGATACACGACAATAATACTACCTGTTTGCAATGGTAATTATATTTCAATGCAAAATAATATTTGTTGCTATACATCTCAGCCAAAAATTGGAGCCATTCTAAAGTCATTTAGCATTATATCATTTTAAAATTTTGTATTTGAAGTTGGAGAAGAACAATGTACTATATAATGTATCGCATACATCCTGAATGTCAGGGACATCAGTTGAGTGTTATATCTACATCCGCCCGCGAGCTTCAACAATTAATTCAGTAATTTTTATACTCTTTAATAGCTGCGATTTTCTTATCAGAAAGAGTGTATCGGTAAAGGAATGAATGCAAGGAAAAAAAAAAAGATTTTAACATCTCATGAAAGGAATTTCCATTTGATCTGATGGAAATGATAAATTGCTAGCAATGAGCGTGTATTAATCTTCATTGGATCGATCGTATTTACTGCATGTAATATTATTACTATTAATAATACGAGCTTGATGATTATCAGCCAATGCTATCATTTACCACGAGCAATGGAGCAGCGACCGATGCAGAAGACGGCTCACCTGCAACATCATTTGTCTCTGGTGATGGCGAATTGGTTGAAGACTTTGGTGATTCGCCTGGTACATCCAGAGATACTGAGGAGGAGGCCATGTTCTCGGATGAATTTTATTCTCACGATACAGACGATGAGGAAGATCAACAAAAACGTAAAAGAGGCCATATCAATGACGTATGTAACACATTCAGTGTATAATTTCTTTTTTTCATCATTTAGCCATATCGACGACGTAATTCAATGGAATATCATTGATTGCTAGTTTGAATATGACTCTTTGGTTCTTCTCATCATTGCAACGCGCGATCATCATCTGCTCAGTAGTTTTACCATTTTATTCAATGTGAACTCGCGCCCACTTTCAATTCACGGTTTATCCATTCCACTACAGTAAATACCACGAAGATATTCAATCACTCCCAATACTAAAGTTATAATGATGATGGAATTATATACGAGATATTTTGTCCCAACTTTTCCGACACAATGTTCCGTCAAGCAGGAAAAGAGTATTCTCTATATAGAATTATATTATGCTGATGGCTGGTTCATTTCAACGACGTTTCCCATTTTTTTTTCTTCAGCATGATGAAACGTGTTCACCACCTATACGACGGCAAATGAATTCGCCGACGGGTCAGGTCGGACACGTCGGTGTACGAAAACTTTTTACTAATAGCCGAGAGCGCTGGCGGCAACAAAATGTAAGTGGAGCATTTGGAGAATTACGAAAACTCGTACCCACTTATCCACCAGAGAAAAAATTATCTAAAAATGAAATTCTCCGTATGGCCATTAGGTATGTGGTATTTCCTCCAATTAAACATTCAAATTAATCACAAACGCATTTGAGGAATTTTGTAATTCAATTAATCTAAATATGAACTCAGGTATATAAGATTGTTGACAAACGTTATTGAATGGCAGAAAGCAGAGGAAAGTAATTCTAAATCGCATAATCACATGATGCATATCAAGTCTGAGCCTCACATGCGTTATTGCCAATCAAAAAAATCGCTACAATTATTGATGAGAGAAGAACAAGTGGAGCTGAATCGCGGATGTCGATCAAGTTACCTAGAACGTTTACAGCGATATCCCAGCTCTCAATTGCATTGCGATAAAAATGGTAACGATTTACTCATGATTGTGCCTCCAAATTCAAATAACATGAATCACAAATCTGCTACAATCGGAGGATCCCGTGATAGTAATATGATAGCCAGTCGATACGGACCGAATGTGCATCAAGAAACATCCAACATATTGAATCTTGATAAAAATGCAACATCAGATGGAAGTACACCAAATATGCTTACTACACATCATAAACGTTTAAAAATTGAACGAGAAGATAATGATAATTTTATGATAAATACCAACATTTCGTCTGGTAACAAAAAATGTAAACTTTCCAATGACACTACAGAAACATGTTTAATGAAGAAGAAAAAAAAAAGAAACAATTAATAAAGAAACAGTTGAGATTATCATAGGAAATATTTGAGGTGTTCCCTTAATTCGTGAATTCTTGAACACTTGTTTCGCGTTTCGATAAGCAATCAAACGTTGCATATTCATGCAATATCGAATTGATATTTTTCATATTGTGAAAATGATTGTAGCTGATATAATTTTGGTGATTCATGAAAGTGTACAATTTATTCAAACATCTTTTTTTCGTCTATACAGTCGTTAGTGATGAAGGTGCTGATGAAATAATCCATAAAGTATTTTTGGTATTTATGCTCTACATACCAATATAATATCAATGGCTGCATCGAGTCTATTCATTTCACATAGTATACCTCCGAGTATTACTTCAAGTTGTCGTGAGCCCAGCGAACCCTTGCTATTTTAAGTCAAATGAAGTTTTGCATAGTCGGCTATATGTAGTAAGCCATGTTCCATGGAAGCAATATGGAGGCTTGTACCAGAAATACGGCTATTGATCATAGGGTTGTGCAATTCAGAAATTTGGGTGCTACATGCTGCTGCTGAAGCACTACTCGCAGTGAGAAATCCGCTCCAAAATTCATTACCCGGATAGGCATTACCATTCCAAGCATACGTCACCACAAGCAGTTTATTGGCGTCACTAGGACGAATTAATTTACTATGTGGCTCTCTCAATCCAAAATGAATCCGGATATCTAGTGAATTGTATGTATATTGTATTATATAATGTATATTGAATGTAAATTCATATGAGAATTTTATAATGTCTCTAAATGCAACTTTCCAAAATACATTACAAGTGCAAAATATTGACAGGAATTTATTAGAAAATATTATTCAAACCACACATGGATACCTCCAAGGTAATCTCCATTCTTCGCACCACCACATTGTTGTTGTCTAAAGTATGCAAACATTATATCGGACACATATTTCAATTTCCGATTCATTTTCTTCAGTGCAATTTCAAATGTTTTCAGAAAATAAATCTCTTGATCGTGAATGATTCGCCAAGGTCCTGAAATGCATATTTCATTGGACGATATATCGTTTGATACGAATCAGTAGATAACGAATAAAGAATATCGACGTCTTGATCATATTGAATGAATCGACTGTGAATAACAGAAAGATTGACGGAATATATACATAATTACCAAGGCCGAACCCAACGATATGCAAAAATGCTGTGGTATTTTGTTTCTCAGCGCGAGTATTGGCTTCCAAAAGTATAATTTCAACCGAAAGTAAAATACGCTTCATGTAATTTTCAATGTCAAAGATAATTTGACTTGACAATGAAATGTATCTTCTATTTTCACAGGACTCAACACGTTTAGCAGTTGGTTCATACAGTGGAAGATAATCTTCACCGTAAAATCGTGCCCACATACCACGTTGCGAGAATATCGATGATTCATCTTTGATATTCGGTCCATAACTAAATAATAAATACACCACCATATATTGAATATGATGTGATTCTAATCAATTGAACATGCATTCATCATGTACTACTGCATATTATACACCCTTTTAGATGAAAATAGATTAGAAAATAGCAAGAAGAAAACGTTAGTAAATTATCCGCTGACTTACCCATTATTCAGGTTATTTTGTTGGGGTGTAATAACAATATCCTGATATTCCATCAAACACGCCTTCTCAAATCTCGTCCCGATAACACCCATTATCACTCCATGCGATTGAAACGAGTCTGCATCATTGCTGAAAACTCCGCGATTTTCTCTGGCACCATTATTTATAAATTGTGTATGTGATGACAATATGATCATGGACGAAAGCTTAATCTCATCATACGATAAACATTTGGCCAAAATTAGTGGTTCTTTTTCATTATCAGTGCCCACGTATTCCCATCCGCCTTCACCAATTTGATTGTTTACAAGTCTCCAATGATCATTTACTCCATAAAATTCAATAGCGCGTTTTTCCATAAGTCGTTGAATAAATTGAATGAGTCCCATATTGCGATACAACATTCTTTCAACTTGATAACCACATTCTCGTTTGTGTTTGAGCCACGCAGAAATTAGAGGTAGCATCGCTTCGTGAATTATTGGATACACAGAATTGGCATTGAACTGCAATTAAAATTTTTTTCAAATGTCTGCACATATATGCATGTAACACAATATAGTTTTATAATTATTTTCGTGTAAAAATATTGATACCTGCCTCGAGCGTCTCGTCTCGGATGCACTTCTCTCGGAGGAATGAACATGTTACAGATTTAATGGGGAAGGTGATGGGGAAAATTTGGGCTCTCTTCATCAGTGTTGTGAGGATTATTGGTGGTGGCGTACATGCATTTTTACAATCCTTCACCAATTCCTTAGTATTTTCATCAAAAGGTATCCCATGAGGTGTTCCGAGTGAATTTTCCCATGATATTTCTGGAGGTTCTAATGTTATCGGTATTTTCGTATCATCAATCTTAAGATGTCGCTGAAATTAATCAATATTCATAATTCATACAGTGATGATGCAGAACCAACCACCCATGAGTATATAGACACAAGTATGATGCGTAATACAGTACATAATTAGTTGACGCTCAATTAAACAAAAAGGCGCTCTATCCTTTGACATGTTTCACTATTCAATTGACCATGTAGTGGAATGGATGACCACTCAGACGTCCACAAACCCCCCTGCAGAATCGAACATCTATATTCATCTATAATGTCATATGGATCTGATAGTGAACCATTTCAATATTGAACCGACATTTCTTCTTCCACTCAAGATTATTTTTGGAAATTATCACAAAAGTATCATGGGGACGAATAATTGAAGTGGAGAATTTTTACTCATTTCTATTTAATAACGTTCACACAGCAAAAAGTATATAAGCCCTAAATTACTACACACGTCGATCCTTAATTTCTATGTATTGTTTTTTGCCTTCTTGAATAATATTGGAATTCTGACCGGTCTAGTCGTACAACAGAATATCTCTCTGGCCCGAATAGAACCAAAATAAGAAAAATTGGAAGGTAATCTCCACTTTAAGTCACCCAGAGAGAAAAAAAAACAAGAATGACTATGGATTGAGTTTTAAATACCATAATTTCGCTCGATGAAATAACATAGTACGAACATTTTATAATCTGAACACACCACATCAAACAAAACTTTTTTTTATTCCATTTCGCACTAAATTTATGTTGTTTTCAAACAATTGGAATGCCAGTTGTCTTCTAACTGATATTTTTCTTGAAAATAAGCGTTCTCAGATTTTAGTCCTACGCTAATTGTAACAACCAATGTCCAACCTTCGTAGGACACTCCAACATACTTATGTTATGTGTATGCTTATATAAAATTTATCATATGGTTCTAACTCACCCGACAGATACAACAAGCGAACAGCGACATATAACAACTTAATGTCAGAAGAAAAGAAGAAAATTTATAAATGGAATTCTGGAAATCGTATAAATTATTGGACTCGCGAAACTTATATGAAATATAACATTTACCGATTCAGAAACAAACTAATCGATTGTTAAATTTAACTCCAATAATATAAACTTGGAAATGTGACGCTCACCACGACTGATGAAGAGTGTCTTGTTGAACATCTACATCATGCTCCGTCGCAGTGTGCTATGTTCAAAGAGCGACATACATTGCGATTGCGCTAATGGAATGTGTCGACTGACGTTCAACACCTTCGATGTCTATGTCTATCGAATTCCTCGAAGGAAGAAAAATTGCATATTGCCATGTAGTGCAATTTCCGCTGATATATACAATACGATAAGTACTATTTATCGAAATATTCCAAAAAACTCTCAAATAATGTAATTGTTCTAATAATGAATATTTAAAAAATATTGAGAATTGGAACACAAGCCTCGACTCAGTTGAATCTATGATCCTCCAACTATTCATTCTACATCAATGAATCGTTGAGTCTTTCGATTATTATTGTCATTGAATGCATCAACAGTTTTCTCCATGCATTGACTAGCCTTCCTTCAGAGATTACGAATGCATTAGTCACACGAATGAGAAAATTATAGCTCAAGAGCACCTCATATCTACATTCGCTGATATGACTCATGACAATATATTTCCTTTAATTTAATGTTCCCACGAGAATCATCGTTAACCCACCGTCAAAATTTAGTTCAAGGCCGAATTTGTGTGTATGAAAAAAAATATGAATCAACGTCAGCGGTACCTACAACAGGATAATTCGTATGTTAATGAATTTTCGAGACTTATAATAACATTTTTCAAAAGAACTGTAGATTAGCCAATACAAATTGTCCTGATTCTCATATATCTCATATGTGCTCGCCGCCAATTTCTCGTATTTAATTCAATTTTCTCCTGTGTTAATGATGTTTGTCAAGTCATTTATTCAAACTCATGTCCCTACATTCATTAAAATCACCATGAATTGTGATCTTATTTAGAAAGTATTGTGTCTACATGGATAGAATTCTGGCAGCAGGTGACTCTGCTCATTGAATACGTTCCTGATGATACGACACACATTCTTACACGCAGGTAAACGCAGGTAAGCGTGCACACGCTCTATCCAAGTTGGTGCAGTCGTGAAAGAGGTTCTTTCATTTACTATACTTTCAACTCACTCACGATTTGCCAAGTGTCGTGACTGGTTGTGACTTGTTCACCATGCAACAACATGCCGTTAAGTCTATATGACGAGTTATATTGTGTATCCTTGCTATAATGTTATCATCAATTGTGCCAATTTGAGACTCATTAATAATCAGTGATTATCATATTTAGCTACCGAAATTTATATTGTTTGAACGTAATTATAGCTGGGATTGATTATATAATAAAGGATCATTCATTATCACTACTAATGGTGTGCAATATTCATTAAATATGAATGAAAGCAATATCGTTTGAGAAAATTTCTTTACGTGTCCAACGCCCAACGTGAAACTGCCATTCCATTGGTTCATTGTGCTACATGAATTGTTTTGTTTCGTGAATGAATCTCATCATGGATTATTGTAAGTTTATAAAAGTTCCCAGGCTCCATGGTAAGTTATTATTCAATATGCCAAACGAATAACAGTCATTTATATTACAAATTGCATGTACATCTTTGGACATATCAGACATATTTTCAAAAACACAATTTCATAATATTATGATAGTTCATCTGTTAATGATATTTCTGTTGTTGTCATCGTTGTTATTGTTGTTGTGGAACTTGTAACGCTTTTGTTATTTCAATATTACTCAGTGATTGAATCCAATGTATTCAGATAGTTTATAGTATTCGCATGATTCATTTGTCATTTTATAGATATTTCTCAATTTTTCATGCGTCCCCACGAAATCATACAGATCATTTTTATAAAATCGATATAACGATCATTTTCTTTTCTATTCCAATATTGCTTCATATAAGAATAATAAATTCAAGTGAATGACAACACAACATTTCGAGATTGATGATGAAAGATAAAATACTTTTGATTCGAAAAGTAATTTATTTTTGATAATCATGAGCATTTAGCACTCTGTTATTTTCAGTGATTTTGAGCATGTTCATATTGATCATGCGCATACCAACAGAGATCTTCGCATACTCCACCGGTGCTCCTTCATTTGCTTGTAAGAGTCTATTACCTTTGCATGAAAATACATATCCAGCCGACTCGGATCCCAAATTCGAAATTCGACCAGTACCTGGACACGGTAGGATCCGTATAACTTTGGGGAGTAATGAAGGCTTCGCTTTCATGGGCTTCATTATTAATGCCAGAGATGTTGAGAGTGGTGAAATTATCGGTGAATTTGTAAATATCCCAAATACAGTCCAAGGTCTTCAGTGTACTCCTGGTATCAATGCAAGTAATAATAATAATTAGTTTAAGGAATATACATGGACATAAATACAAATAAAATGGATCCATTCGCATAGCTTTGAAGATGACAAAGTAATTTTTTATTTCATAGAACACTGTCACACATGTTAACAGCAATGGGAAACAGAACATGGAACTCGAATGGACCGTGCCAAGAAATTATGAAGGAACAATAATTTTTAAGTACGTATACTACTATTGATTTTAAAAAGCAAATTTCTATTTTTACATGACCCCGATATATCGTTTTTTTTTCTGTTTTATTTCGTACAGCTCTACATTCGTTCAAAGCTACACAATATATTGGGTGGGTGTGGAATCACCGCGTATAACAATATTTAACGAAATTATACAAGTTAATACAACAACTAAATCATCTACAACTCCAAAAACGACAACAACACCATATTTTGCAGAGTCAGAGTTCCAAAGTACAGTATGTATTTTGAACATCAATAATTAAATAAATCCATAAACATTGGTAATCGACACTTTTGTTTATGGGAATGTTTTTATTTAAACAATTGTACTTCAATGCCAAGTGATTTTTTTTTCTGCTAATGGAATGTCTGAGTCATTTCATATTGGCCTTCGATTACGAAACTATATTTCAAATCAAGTGTATTATATACTTGTGATACTTTCGTAGAAGTAAAGGTATGCAATGCTCTCATTCGAATCAATCGTTTCGGCGGTATCTTTATATCTAAGAGGAGGGTTGTCGTGCGCACGAGCACCCTTCCTGCTTGTATTACAGCACTAGTGTATTTTGAAATTCGACAATCAATAATTTTCGATTCGATGAAAAGTTGATACTCTTCTCAGAGATATCATAGCTATCTCATCTTCATTTGAAATGGAATGAGTGAAGGACAATAGGAACAAGGACTATAGAGTTCTTTATGCAGTCGAAAACTATTATGTTTCATTACAAATGACTTCAGAGTGCTATGATGTAATCTTATACCGATAAAAATCTCACTCAATGTGTCAGCGACTTAACAATATCATTGAAAAACACTAACAGCAATACAAAACCCATTATTCTTTCAATTTAACTATCAGTCATTTTTCCATGCACAAAATAATAGTCAATTATTCTATTAATTATTTCCAGGATGAATCGCAAACAGAACGGCATCAGTTGTTCGAAGGTTGTGGTACAACAAAAAACTGTTTTGGATCAACCGATGGATGTATTGATTCCGGTTCGTGTGAAGCAGCTGTCGCAATAGAAGTGAGAGGTGAGATGTATCACTTCGAAATGCTTACTCGTAGAGGAAAATACGTTGCTGTGGGATTGTCTGAAGACAATAGAATGGTATGAGGAATGACTCACTGGGTGTCAATTATTTTTATATGAATATATGCAGAGATTAGAATGCATTTAATATAATGTGACTGTAGGGCGACGACAGCGTTGTCGAATGTGTGGACAAAATGGGAAAAATTGAAACTCATATGTCGTGGAATGTTGGAAAGACCAATTCGAGGATTTCCATGTCTGATAAATCAATCACACTTGAAGCTAGTTCTATAAAAAATGGAGTACTCTATTGTAAATTTTTGAGGGAAAAGTTGACACTCATCCAAGGACATGAATTCAACTTGGCAAATCATCCTTTTCATCTTTTATTGGTTGCTGGATCTGATCTCAAAGGTATGTGATTTGACACAAGTAATCAATACAATATTTCTTTATTTTATACATTGCTATAATCAATTATCTCTTCATCACCCAAGCAAACGGTGTAGGATTCCATGATCTAACATATGTGGCATCGAGTGAACCCAAATTATTATCAGATGTTGGAGAAATCGCTACTACCAGCGACATTCTCATTCGTATTCATGGCGGGCTCATGATTGTTTCATGGATCGGCACAGCCTCTGTTGGTATTCTTATGGCCCGATATTATAAACAGACTTGGGTGAGAAGTCAATTGGGTGGAAAAGATCAATGGTTTGTTGTGAGTATTGAATTATAATATATATTCTTTAATTGTTAATTCATGTTATTCTACTGGAATATTGGTCCATAGTTTGTGGCACTATTTTCAAAAAATCCTTGAATGATCGCAGTGGCATAGATTCCTCATGATTCTCACATGGCTCATGACAATGGCAGCAATAATCATCATTTTCATACAAATTGGTGAATGGAGTTCTGAGACAATACATGCATCGCTAGGAATTATAACAGCAATTTTGACATTTGTTCAACCAATAATGGCTGTAATGAGACCACATCCTGATACACCAAGAAGACCACTCTTCAACTGGGCCCATTGGCTAGTTGGAAATGCTGCCCACATAAGTGCCGGTAACTATTCTGTGATATTGAACTGTGCAAACTATTTACGTAAATTCTATAGAAGACAAGAGGCAATAATTTTTTTTTTCATACAGTGATTGCCATCTTCTTTGCTGTACGATTAAATAAGGCAAATATACCGGAATGGATGGATTGGATTTTAACAGGATACGTTGTTTTTCACGTCATCATGCATATCATTCTTTCGGTGAGAAATTCACATATATTTTTTACACTTAACTGCTCTATCTGTATAACATTAGAGACATTCCATCAATTTCATCAGCACCAATGAAAAAAAAATGTTCTCTTTCAGTTTGCAGGCTGTGCATCAGATAGACGTGATGAGCCAACCATCGATGCTTTTCCAATGAAGAATATAAATAACAGAGGATCCATAAGACAGTCCGATATAAAAAAAGATGCACCGGTAAGTGTTTAAAATTTACTTTAGTATATAAAGTAGACATTCGAAACTATGTCAGCAGATATCTCCAATTACCCCAAATTATTTTTCCAGCTGGCGGGGTTGAGGAAGTTCATTTTTGGTTTCTACTCAATTATTATAGTGATATTTGTTCTTGTACTCGTCATCATCACTGTAATGGCACCAATTGCAGATTCATGGGACAAGTTCAAAAATGCAATATTAAGTTACTGAAATGTTCTACTAAATATTTATCAGCTGCATCACACACTTAGCTGATGAAGTTACAAACCCAAATAATATTTTTTCCATTTTTGTAAATGATATATATTGGTGAAAGCTCTGTAATTTTTTTATATGTATGAATTGATAATATAAGTTTGTATCATATCTTTGATATTATGAGGAGGATATATATAGTGTTTTAGATAAATGATAAATACTCTTTGTCTCATGTGGAATCATATCATTATAATATATCATTCGAATGAGACATAAAATAGTTATACACAACATATTCATATGTTCTATGTGTCCCAGTCTATTATCTGTGAATTCGTACACATTTCTCGATTGTATCTATTTTTCTACAATGATTCAACTAATAGTAGTTATAAAATAACCCAATCTTCTGCCTGAAATCTACGTACATTTATATGACAAACTTTCTCGCACAACTACATGGGTATATGTCAAACTCAATGGCAATTGGGCCATATATTGAATGATCAATAATAGATAATTCCAAATTTGCAGCGATGCAAAATTGTAATTGTTTATTCACTAAAAATATCTCAAGTCTTCAATCAATTTACAAACAAAATATTCAATCTGATAAATTGATAATGATAAACTGAACTGGTTGTATTAACATAATTCTAATGGTCAGTGAAATAAAAAAAATACAAATCAACTAAATGTGTATGATTATAATTGAAAATATTGTCAACTGTACTATGGCATACGCACCTTATGACTATTTGCATGACCTAAATACAAACACGTATGATATGAAGGTGTAGAGCTTTTTCATGCATATCAATAATGTTATTATCACGCAAGTTTCACCTATGGCTTTTTATGAATACTTTTCTTGGCATATGAACTAAAGTGTGTATACATATGTATCAGGTACTAAGAAATACTACTAATACTACTACTTCTACTACTACTACTACCACTACTACTACTACTACTACTACTATTATAATATCACCTTTACTGCTGTTGCCGTTGCTCATTCAATAACTCTATAGTAAACCCCTACCATGCGCGCCACTGTCGCTTATGCCCTGCAGTTCGATTGACGGCACCGGCCGGCATTCACGTATCACTGATAGGGTTCCTTGTGTGGTGCTTTTTACAGTGACAATCACTTTCATCCCCAATTACGCCCATTGTCCAGTTTGATTGTGTTATATTCAATTTAGTCGACATATATTATGACATTTCATCCAAATATGTATGAACGATTATAAAAATATGAATATTTTTGCGCAAACAGACGTAGTGAAAATTACTCTGTGTAGAATTATGTATCCACAACGGAGTGTCTTGCCAATTTAAGGGATGAAAGTTGCCATGTTGTAACCTCATGATACTCATTTGTTTTGTATTATATTGCTCATTGATTGGTTTCTCCATAGTGTGGTGTGCAAATCAAAATAAAGTAATAAAGAAATGTTGAAATGTCAAATGATAACATGTTTGACGTGCTATTATTGATTAGTAGTGTTCTGTCATTGTTATGAGCATGAACTTCGACAATTATGGATGGATTAGAGCGCGTAACTTGTACGACATCACTCCACTTTCCAATTCTACAATATAACAAAGGTGAGTAGTTAGCGCATGATGAAAATTGAAAATTCGATCCAATTGCCAAAGTGCTAATGATGTCCTATTATCAATAGCACAACTTACACTTGTATTTGCATATTGTGAGCTTTATCTAATTCATTCCCTTCTTATTAATTTCATTTTGAATTATGACAATTATAAAGTCCGTGCAAGCGACAAATGGAAAGAATAATTCTTTTTCATTGTACATTGCAAATAATTAAATATTAATTTGTCATTGATGCGCAGCATTGCAATTCGCGATCATATTATAGGCACATGGATATAAAGTGAAAATACATATTTCGAGGCGAATGGTCACATGAACAAGTATGGATATGAAATGAATATGTGTCTATTGTGCCAAGACGTCTGTATTCTCTTGTGCAAAATAATTGTGTCCATACTATTATTTGTATTGTTACCATTTGTATGTGCATCATTTATCATATATAATCACTTCTCACCACATTTCCTGTCTCATACAATCATGGATTCAGCATATCAAACAATGAGTGTTTGAATACTACATTCATACTGTATTGAAATGGAATTCCCATCGAATTGCATACATCCTACATATTATATTCCAGAGCAGCATATAAATGCAGATATCTTATTATCCTTTAATTGTTTAATAGACTTTCATTTTTTTTTTCCTATTTCAGCACTTCAAAAATAATGAAAGATTAATTTTCAGCATAATATTAAATCGTAGTGATTTGATTCCAGCGAACCAGTGATTCTGCAGCGTTATTATTCTCGTGAATACAACATCTGATGTCAAGAATGCTGCAGTGAAAGAATATATCAATAAAATGTTGATGGCAAGTGTTAGTGCATTTAAAACCATGACCGGACAGTGCTGTTATGTGATTGTAATTCTGGGATTGGTGGCCCTTGGTAGCACGCAGAATGTGCTTGACGAACGAACGACTTTTGAAGCAGCTTTCCAAGGTAAAAACGATATTATGCTCGTTTATACAACGTATGAAAGATTTCCAAATGTCTCACAACCACAGTGACAGTAGAATGACAGTAATGAATATTAACGCTATATGATGTTGCTGGGTGTTTGCAGGTACAGCTCATTCATCAGCTATGAATACTTTGTCTTGAGCACATTCTCCAATGGGTCGTATCAATTTTCTATGTGCTTCTAGAAGCAATGACTATATGTTATATGGCATATAATCATTCTCATGTATCCCATTTCACTTTATGCCCTTCCTGAGGCAAATGATATACATTATTAGATTCAATCGTTCCATCATTGTTGAAGCATTACTTTGTCCAACAAAACTGCAAGTCCAACAAAGATACATCATCAACCTTTTTCATGTCGAAAACGATAAATGGAAATACATTTCTGTTTGTTGGTTTCTCTCCCCATTGGACAGCGAATAGAATCATATTATTCTATCTCCATGGTTTGTCATGGAACTATATGCCCATGACTATTACTTGCTCCCTACTTTTTTATTATATATCCAATAGAAATAATGAAAATAATTCCAGCATACGAGAGTTGCGACTTTTCATTATAATATGATGAACTCAACTGAAGCTCTTTACATTCTGTCGAACACCAACATGTCCTAGTAGTGTCGTTGCTATAGAAACTGCCTGCCCTCGCCTCAATGGCACTAGTGATTCTCAACCTGCCATATAACTTTGACCTCATGCCAAAAGAAGCATTTAGAAGTGAAATATAATAGATACAAACAAAAAAATATATTTTTGGCTTCTGATATCATTGAAAATATATATGTATATACTTAATAGTTCGAATAAAATAATACGAATTGGAAAATTGGCGGTAGCCAGAATAATCTTCCCTAGCAGAAGTAACTAAATAGAAATATTATTCAATTGTATTATATTTTTGTAGGAAGATGTGGTCATAACTCACCTTGTGAGCAATTATGTTACGAGCTTCACGATGGAATGTATGAGTGTGACTGTAACGATGGATTCATTCTTCATAAAAATGGATACAGTTGCGCTGGTAAGTAGTTTATACTGTTTTATGACTACATTTAGTTTATGATCTACCGAATTTTCTACAAGAGAAACGAAATTGGTCAACTGCAACTGTATTTGGATTCGTAATGGTATTCGGAAGACCAAACACTTCAGGATAATGTTGATTCTTCAACTGTGATTGAATGGACCAAAAACTTAAACTTGACTTTCATTGTTGACAGAATTGAATTCCACGTTACCATCGAGCCATGATGTGCAGGCGTTTCTCAGCGACAATGATAAAGATCAATCAGAGCGGAAGAAAATGGGAAATAGGGAGGAGCATGTGCACACCGTGCAGGAAGCTCCTCCGACGTTACACCTGACGAAAAAGCCTCAAAATTTCACTTCCAATACCTTGGAAACCATCGGTGAATCCAATGAATTGCCTCATGTATACATCGGCCATTCTAATTCTGAGGTATCTTTCATATATTTATTGATGTTTTCACCAACGGTTTGATTTTCGAATCGCTAATAAAAAATTACGCTTTCGAATCATTTTATCTTTCCAGGATTCAAGATCGGAGCCAACAGTTACACTGACAGAAGTTGCCGTCACAACAGAGCCGATTTGTTCACTTGATTGTGGACCAGCAGCGAAGTGTTATACTGAACAATTTCGCGATGACGAAGCTGAATCTGGGAATTCTGAGAACAGTAAACAATCAAGTAGCACTATCAGGCAACGATGTCAGTGTCCACTCGGTAGAACGGGCACCCATTGTGAGAAAGGTAAATTATGCCAATGAAATGAATAATTAGCATCATCATCACACCACACATAAACGATGATTCCATCAGGCATACTTCGGGAGTATGAAATTCATTTCTTTCAGCACGAATAAGTACTCATTTTTCAGTAACTATTCCATAACAATATGAACTTGACATTAGATATTTAAGATACACAATATAATCGAGTGTTGCAGTAAGTTTTCGATGAAGGATTAGATAGTGCTTGATGAGTGCACTCCTAATAAAAAAACTTTGGTTAACCGATCATGAGTGAATGTCGAGAGTGAAAACAAGAAGTAATTTGAGATCGATGGAAACGTGATGAACAGTATTCACAATGAATTAGAAAGGAAATAATGATGGTATTTAACACTGAACTTCAAGGTGGAAAGATTCCGTCTAATCATGTAACAATCAATGATGGAATTCTGAATGGGTTTGCATTTATTATGCCATAACAATGTCCAATATAGAGTTTCACATTGTGAATTGACTGAATTTGCATTGGTAGTATTGACGCGTATGGAAGATGAGGAACGGTAACATATTGAGGCTATACCCATCAGCTGTAGCATAATATTGACGTTATAGATAATGCTTGAAGGCTTTGCTTGAATGCTGAGAATAAGGGAACTAACAGACACATACATGGCAATATCGAACATCAGTCAATAATTGCTTGCACACATTTAGAGTACCGGGTGTGGTTCTTGTAAATCGCGTGACTCGGCACAATGTATACCTCAATTACTACAAAAGTATCGACGAAGCAATTATTTTGACCTATCATTATGCTGTACATGAATATGTTCTGTATGGATCCTGTAATTGTTTATGAGATGAATTCTACGCCCACGAAATCTTTATTCATACTTTTCCAATCACATAACCATACATATATATAATGAATTACGAAAACTGAAGTATCTTCCCTAGATTAAATCGACTGCAGGCAACTAAAGAGGCCAAGACATGTCTAGACTCATTTCTAGACATTAAAACTTCTATACCCAACAACTCACGTCACAATTACGGAAGAAAATCACTCGATAGTGATGTATTTTAGATTGATATACGAACGATTCTAAGATTACATTCGATGTAATAATAGATGACATAGGCATATGACTTGATGATACTATATGTGTGAGAAATCATTATTATCAATGAAATGTCCACAGAAGACCAAGTGAAATCGCCAAGATTCACAGGGTCCAGTTGGCTGGCATTTTCGGCATTGAAGGCAGCATATAAACATATTCAACTTGAATTGGAATTTCGTCCTGAAGCATGGGATGGTATACTTCTTCTCACCGGTGAGCGCGACGATCTTCAAGGTGATTTCATGGCTATCATTCTCCATCACGGTTTCATTGAATTCAGGCAAGTAGACTTTCGAATAATGATTGTACGGTAATTCATTTTTGATGCCTTATCCAATGCCTTGGATAATCAGCTATTTTTTCTTTTCATACATACTGCAATATTCATAAATTTCTCTGATACCGAACTATGAACCCTCCCAAATCAATCTTTCACTATATGCTACATAGTCTATGGCTCCTAATAAAACATATAGATACGCTGTTAATCGCATTGTACAAGTTTGAAGGGTAGGAAAATATATTTATCGATCACAAGAAACACGTTGTGCCACACCGTGCATCTTTGTTATATGCATACTAAAATTTATGGGCAAAATTCTAGATTTGATTGTGGAAGTGGCGTGGGCGTCATAAGGAGCATGGAAACTGTGAAGTTAAATGAATGGAACAACTTGAGTGTGTATAGACATCGATGGGACGCTTGGATCCAACTCAACAATGGAAAACGGATCCAGGGAAGATCGAAGGTATTCATTCGCTATACAATGACATTCCGGTTGTACTCAGTAATTCGACAAAATACTGAAATTAATTGTTTATCTAGATACGCATATGCAACGCATTTATTTCTCCTAACTTCATACTCCAATATTCATTACAGGGCTTATTTTCACGAATCACATTCCAAGAACCTCTATTCGTCGGCGGCCCTGGCAATACAACAGGTCTCGAAAAGCTTCCAGTCAAATTAGCTTTCCGAGGTTGCATTCGACATTTAGAAGCGAACGAACATCACTACCGTTTTCCTCTCGTGCCACAAGGGGATGCAATTAACGGATTCGACGTCGGTTCGTATAAAAAATAAGCAATGAGATTATCTCCATCGCATGTGTTGCGAAATTCAGTTAGACTGCGAGTAGTGTTACAATGTTCAGGGATAAAAGATAGTGTGATTCATCTGTGTTACAGAAGAATGCACGGCTGATAGATGCAGCAAAATCCCGTGTTCTCACGGGGGTAAATGTCTTACAAGTGGAGGAGATACAGCCGTATGTCTCTGTCCTCTTGGTTACACTGGTGATCTTTGTGAAACCCGGGTCGATTTACAGGTGAACAGTAATACTTTATTTTTACAATGTCACCGATTGATAATATCTCTGAAGATTTACGATGAAGCATTCCATCAATATATGATGAAAACATTATGCATATCAGTATGCTCCTACTCGACTCTTCACCATAATCTTATAACCATTTTTATGAATTATTTCAACTGACATAAATTCCGCAATCAAATGTTATATGTGGATAGGTACCTTCATTCAATGGCTCATCCTACCTACGATATCCAGGGATGGCAGATACTTCGTTATCTTGGTTAGAATTATCGATAACTATGAAACCCGTAGCATCCAGTGGAGTTATTCTCTATAACGGACACCATAACGATGCTACTGGGGATTTCATTGCACTGTATCTGTCGAGTGGTTATATCCAATTTACCTTCGACTTGGGAACTGGACCTGCAACATTAAGGTATAAATCATGTCAATTGAGACTTTTCATTTTAATGTACACAAAATCAGACATCGGTATTGAACATATTTGGTTTAAAATACCTGATCAATCACATTCGAGTGATGACCAGTTGTGTATCGTGCAAATTTCGATTACATGCGAATAATTGAAAGAAAATCTTAATTTTCAGGAGCAAATCCCGAGTTCGACTCGGTGAATGGATAGAAGTCCGAGTGTCGAGAACGGGTCGAATGGCCTCGCTTGAGGTGGAAGAAGAACCCGCACAGGAGATATTGGCCCCTGGAGCCTTTACTCAACTCTCACTCCCACAAAATCTTTACATTGGTGGCGCGCCTTCGCCAGATATATTTACACCAAAAATGAAAACAACAGTCAGTTTTGTTGGATGCATTCAAACAGTTGTAATTAATCACCGTGAGGTAAATATCTATATCCAATACAATATTGACAATGGGAATATGGAATAAAAAAAATTATTGTCTATATCCATAGATTGGCATCTTGGCGGAGGCACTTGGTGGTGTTAATGTGGGCAATTGTGGACATGCATGTGAAGCTCGACCGTGTGGTAATGCTGAATGCAAACCTGTGCGAGAGAGATTTACATGCAGATGTCATCCGGGTATGCCACACCCTTGTCCTGCTCCAGAACAATCTACCGTTTCATCAGAGCCATTGAACAACAGCCTCACAAACTTGATTATTGCAAAATATAAACATAGTGTACCGAGTTTCACAGGAATCAACAGTTATCTGCATTACAGTGATGCTGACACGATGAAAAGGTCAAATCCCATATAACAAAAGTTCAAAAGAGAAGTGATTGAATCAAAGACTTCGAATAGAAAATTCAAATCAAATTATTTATTTTCAGGATAATAAGCTACCGAGTCGACATTAATATGAGATTCCGAACGAGCAGCAGCAATGGTCTCCTGCTATGGAGTGGGCGGCAATCTGATCCGCAAGAACGAAAAGATCGTAATGATGATTTCCTCGCACTTGGTTTAAATCACGGTTATCTCACATTAGCATACAATCTCGGATCGGGTGAGGCTGTTCTCAGATATAATCTCTCGAGATTGGACGACGATTTGTGGCATCGTGTCAGGGCTGTGAGGTAATTACAGAAAATACGAAACATTCACACCTGCACATAAACTCAAATAAGAAGATATCATACCACGAACATTTGAAAAAATGTCCATTTGTTACTATTGAACCGGAATTCTTCATGACACATTGTCTTAAAGTTTCAGCGGTGATTAATTTTCCTATGATTGATTTTTGCACAAGTTAACCCAGAAATATCAATTTCAGAAATGAACAATGGGCCTCACTTGTCGTCGATAGCGGTACAGGAGTATCATCGTCATCGCCAGGTCAACTACGAGAATTGAATACCGACACTGGTCTATTCATAGGTATGTACTACCAGAATGTCACAAACATATGAACAATTACGTCTATGGAGAACAGTAAAAGCTGTCAAAGCATATTGACAACATATTGACGATAATAATCATAACGATAATAACGATACTAATTATTAAAATTATTCTCTAAGGGGGAGCTCCAGATATCTTACGAACAACAAATGGGAGATATAGAAAAGGAATAGTTGGATGTATCAGTGATCTAGTACTGGATTCAGATTTTTCTGTTGTCCTCTCATCACCAGGGCAGGCAACCAATATACAAATATGTATGTCTTGAATTCAGAGATAATGGGAAAACCATGTATATTGAAAAATGCGCGTTGATACCGCACGACAGCTCCTCATGAACTAAACATGCGAATTCCCAACCTTTAATTTTACAAATTAATTGTGGATTCAGTCGGCAGTCGTAATGCCATCTCACCCAATCATTGATTAAGACTGGGACTCACACGATATATTGTGTGATTTTCTTCAAAATCATATATTGCCTATTAGCTTCTAATAATACTCTTATCTACGCTATCATCGGAACATGCACCTATATATGGAATAATGATTTTTGTTAGTGGATGTACAAAGAAGAACGGTCCCTTTGATAATGGAATATGCTGACATAACTGAAGACCCCATAACCCTTCCCGAAATTTATCACCTCTGTGTTGATAATTATTATGTAAATATAATGTAATTTGGATGGTGTTAGATCGAGAAGAATGTTCTATATCAATATCGCATACAAAGTGCTCCGAGATGCATTTGTATTTAAACTTATTGTTGTCAGCATGTAAAATTACAAAAAAAAAACATAAATTTATGTGCGAAAAATCAAGACAATGGGCTACCCGGTGAGCACATATCAGGAACAGTGATGATGACATAGCAATTATAGGGCAAATATGGCTGTTGGCCTACAAAAAGCAAATGAAATCCAGTGAACCCCTTGGCGTCAATTCTAGAACTCACTCCTGGACATATGAATAAATATATATATATACATATATGTATAATATATCATTCCATAAATGAACATAAGCACAATTAATAAGAAAAGTATTGTTGCCATGGAATGCCATAAAATTCGATTAATTTCCAATAATTGAAGCTAAAAATCAAGAACTGAGAAGCTAACTACGTTGTACAAGTAACATTAAATGCAAAGAATTACTAATGATTCAATTCAACAATGAATTTTTTTACATGATCCATGACATCATTGTTGATGAATGAAATCTATATCAAAAATGTAAATTCTACAGCGATTTTGTCGACTATGCTCTACAGGAATTTTGTCATGAAGCGCAAAAACTCTTTTTCTTTATGATCTATTGAAATGTCACATTTTTTCCACGGATCCCAATCGCAGGGTGATATGATAATATACTGAAAATTTTCTTGTATTAATCTGATGAATAATACGAATATCTCCTGACAATTTTGATAATTCAGGAGCATTTCAGAATGCACATCGAGAAATTTTATGAAGTGAATATATAATATGATCACTAATGATAAAATAATCATAAAAAAAAAAAAGTATATCGTTCGTTCCACAATTCATCCTTGTCATTGTCATGACGTAAACGTAGAAGCAATCGGCGCAAGTCAATTTTCTATGGAAATGGTAATTTCATATTTGGATGTGGGTGTCCGCGACTGTAAGTGTGTGTCTGTACGTATCTATTAGTATGAGTGTACATGTATTGTACCTGTAAGCAACATATAAAATGAGGCGTAATATCGAACTTATTCTTTGAGTGATAAGAAAAAAAGATATCATTCAATAACACCGTCGCAAACTATTTATATTATCTTTTAAGTGTCTTGATTCTACATAAATCAAATACTTTATTAAATTACTAGACAGATGTTCTATTAGAGCGGATAATCCTCAACTAACATTTCTAATGCTATGATGAACGAAAAATAAAATTAGTAATTCTTCATCTTTTCAAAAAATTCAATTAATATTCTTTCAATTCAATTGCGCCATAGATATCATACTGAATGCATTAAACGTGCAGAGTCTAGAATCAATTGGGACAGTGATTTCATCTATGAAATTTCGAAACATCCTACAATTACACGAGTTCATTTGACATACTATTGAATGATATTTCATGATGCACATCATATTTTTTTGTATATGATTTCATTTCACAGCCGCTACTCACAACTAGTCTTATTACCATCTTGATAGAGTAAATTTACAATCATCAATACAAGGTATCAGCATCCTCAAATAGCTCCCGATGATATTATTTATCAATTGTTACAAGAAATCAAGTTGCCGAATGTTATATATGTGCTTTGCATGCATTCAATAATAGCAATCGTCACAAAGAACACGCGCTCTTGGTGAAGTCAATTCCTGACTTAGCTATAATTTTTTTTGTTACTAACTTATCAATCACACTCTTTAACACATTTATCCTTACTTGCAATCATATGGAAACTTGGCCAAGGGCAGCGTTCCATGAGGCTGAATGGAATGTATTGAGAGAGAAAAATGAAGAATTTTAAATTATAATGGTTGTAAAATGATGCAAGAACCAAAGAAAAGTGAAACAAGCAAAAAGTTTTTATCCGAGCACGATTGTTTCTCAAGATAAAAATCGGAAAAAATCGAATATATATTGCATATGTTGACTCTTGAGAGATATTATATCATACTATTACTCAACACATGAAAAGCACGAAATATCTGTATATAATGCATACACATTGATCATATAAAATTATATTCTGTGTCAGTCTGTCAAATCTATCTCTTGGGAGAGAGTCTAAACAAACTATTCGCAGCTATTCAACTCGCCCGTCCTCTAGACTTGTACATTCTCCCGTTCGTAGAAATGTACAAAAATCTATATCTATCAAGTGTGATTGAAGAGAATATTGACAAGCAGCAGAGAAATATGTGGAGATCCACAAGTATACTACATCATGTATGTGTTTGTCATATAAGTAGTATAAATACATGATGTTGTTATTTATAAGCATATCGGGGGAAAATGTTGTATCCTTTCTGTGTATCGTCAATTCGAAAAAAATAATTTATAGAAGATATTGTTTGCAGATAGATTTTGTATGCACAATCACAGATATCTTTCTAAACACTTTCTTCACATTATGACGACCACAATACCATCGAGCCCTTGCATACAATAACTCAGTGAATTCTGCAAACCTTTATCATTAATTAATATAATACCATACATACGGTCCGATGTGATGATAAAATCATGATATGGCAGCATACATGAAAGTGTAATTGTTTCTGCCTACACGGTTTAAATGTATACCAATAATAAAGATGATTTTATAAAACTATATGTATGTGAACCGCACGAATGTAACACGAGAATAGGTATAACGACTGTTGTGTTATTATTGGGTATATCCCGCCATTTCCTTTGTCTGCGCAGCGTTCTGCAACTCTATTCAAAATTCTCACTCATGCGCACATCGAATGAAGCCTAACTAGCAAATATCATCTGCGCATATGTAAGCGAATGACTTTGATTGACTTTAGAACCAAAAGAACACTTTTGGATCACTTCAAACTCGAAAAAAGAACAGATCCTTGATGTACTTAGATTAATTTATATATATTATTGCATATTGATTCATTCTCTTCACATCATATGTGTGCTGGATGACCAAATCAGCCATCAGTATTCTACTCAGAACTCAGTAACACTGTAAATGCAGCGTATCGACTGAGCGCACCCATGGCCGTTATTTTTGTCCAAATCTAATTTCAAACAAATTTCAAACAATTCTATTTTCCTCATGGTTTAATGTTCACACCTGACACACATTTTAGAGAGGATAATTAGATATGTAGTATCTACCTTCCTACCTGGTGATATTTTCGAAATTGTTCTCCGTTCCCTGATAAAGATAAAAGGAAATGAGACAAACCCTTCAGCGACCCCTACGCGACTTATCACATTTGAGTGCAAATTGCGTAATTTCCAAATATCTAACATAGCTCAGAGTGAGATGAAAGCTTACTTGGTTATCGGCAGTTATCAAGTATTAAAGTGTAGTTTGATTCAGTTTCAACAGAGTTTGATGATGTCATTATCATCAAAGTTGATAACCAGCGTTGTATGAAATCATAGGTCTACCGTTTATTATTTCTTTTTTCTTTTTCATAGCGTCGAAGCGATGAAATGGGTTAGAGTCTGTGTACTACCGAGAAGAAACTCAAAAATTGTCATACCGCACTACCCTTGGGTTTCTTAAAAGAAGACTTCACCGTACATACTGGTGTATACATACATGTATTCATCTATTACGTATATATGTTCAGATAGATCAGTAGAGTAGATCGCAGATGTAGTTTATCTTTACAAGCATTCATAATAGTATAAATACATGGATATGTATTTACACATTTGAGAATAGCATTCGGTTATTTGTCGCATCTGTTTATGAGCATTGTACACTTTTATCATCAATCGAATTATTGGAACAAATCGTTCCATCATTATCTTCGACTCATCAAGTTGTGAAAACAGTTCTTAACTGGGTTCATTCAGGTAGATGTTGGGATTCAGGAGATTATTACTCACCCAGTTGTACCCATTTCACTTAACTATACATACAGACAACCACCAATATGCCACTGGCAAATTTAACAGTTTTGTGGAATCAGCAACATGCAAATGAAAAGGTATTAATGGCTATCATATTATATTTATTATTGTTATTATCATTCGTTGTTCGTTAGTCATAAAGTCAAAGCTCTTAACGATCATTCAAGCTCCATTTTTACTTAATATACTGTGATGAATCCATATGTTTAGCGTTCTATTACAATTGTTCTATTACTATACTCGCAAATATAATGATTAGCAGCAAATTTTCAATTATGTATGATACAGATATCTTCTTTTTAGCAATCTTCTGAAATAGTATCAGCAGAATGGCAAGATGATGCAGCTGTAACAGCACATCAATCAAGTCTAAATATGGAGAATCATTCCAATGGTTGCATAAATTCTCACGAAATTGATGTATGTGAAGTGGTTCGCGATGGTCATGAAAAAGCTGATCCAAGTCATTTCGAATTGCTGAAGGTTTTAGGACAGGGATCCTTTGGCCAAGTTTTTTTAGTTAGGAAGGTAGTGGGGAAGGATAAGGGTACTTTATATGCAATGAAAGTATTGAGGAAAGCCACTTTGAAAGGTCAGATTAATTTACAATTTTTACCATTTGAGTAATTGATGGAAAAGAATATAATGGAGGATGGTAATTGAAATGTGATATGTTACATTTCTTGAATGAAGTGAGAGATAGGATAAGAACAAAAACGGAAAGGAATATATTAGTAGACGTTGAGCATCCATTCATCGTTCGGCTGCATTATGCTTTCCAAACTGAAGGCAAGCTCTACCTAATACTTGATTTTTTGAGAGGTGGTGACCTATTCTCAAGACTTTCTAAAGAGGTATACCATTTTCATGTGATTCACTTGATAAACAATATTGTTCACTTGTTCATGCTTTAACAACTTATCATGTCGTTACTATTGATGTCATAGGTGATGTTCACAGAAGAAGATGTGAAATTTTACTTGGCTGAGCTGGCGCTTGCTCTTGACCACATCCATCAACTTGGTATCATCTATCGAGATTTGAAACCAGAGAAGTACGTTATTCAAATCGTGACAAGGAGAAAGTTTATTAACATACATTCACCCATTTCCGTATGATCAGTTATAAAATAATTCAATAACAATCATTTCTAGTATACTGCTGGATGCTGATGGCCACATGTCACTTACTGATTTTGGCTTGAGCAAACAGCCGTTGGACGATACAAAAACATATTCATTCTGTGGTACAGTAGAATATATGGCTCCAGAAGTTGTGAATCGTCAAGGACATTCATTTGCCGCTGATTGGTGGAGTTTCGGAGTGTTAATGTTTGAAATGTTGACTGGTGCATTACCATTCCAAGGTGCTAATCGTAATGAAACCATGACACAAATCCTCAAATCGAAACTTGGGATGCCGTATAACATATCAGCAGAAGCTCAATCGTTATTGCGTGTGCTATTTAAAAGAAATCCAGCCAATAGACTTGGCAGCGGTGGGGTTCAGGAGATAAAAAATCACGTATTTTTCGCATCAATCGATTGGGATGCTTTATATGAAAAGAAAGTGATCCCACCATTCAAACCAGCTGTAAGCCATGAAGATGATGCATTCTATTTTGACAGTGAGTTCACATGCAAAACACCGCGAGATTCACCTGGACTACCGCCAAGCGCCAATGCTCATGAACTTTTCCGAGGATTCAGTTTCGTTGCACCAGGTTTACTCGAAGATCACTCAAAAATTCGAGACATACGTAAATGTGAGAATATCAGCATTGCTTTCCCTGAGTATGTAAATTTCACTCCAATAGGAGATGAATATGAAATCCAGCAGGCTATTGGTAATGGCAGTTACAGCACAGTTTATTTGGCTGTCCATAAAGCTACACAAGTACAGTATGCCGTGAAAGTGATTGAAAAATCTAAAAGAGATCCAACTGAAGAGATTGAAATCTTATTGAGATACGGTCGACACCCACATGTTGTGTCATTACGTGCTGTACATGAAGATGATACTTGTGTTTACCTAGTCTTAGAACTATTGAAAGGTGGCGAGCTTCTGGATCGGTTGATAGAAAGACGTAATTTAACTGAGAAAGAAGCTGCCCAAGTTATGTACACAATTGTTAATGTTGTAAACTATTTACATGAGAATGGGGTCGTTCATCGAGATTTGAAACCGTCAAATATATTATATGCGAAACCGGGTTTTGATCCTAATACACTATCAATATGCGATCTCGGTTTTGCCAAACAGTTGCGCGCGGAAAATGGCCTCCTGATGACACCATGTTATACTGCAAATTTTGTTGCACCTGAAGTATTGAAACGACAAGGTTACGATGCAGCTTGTGACATATGGTCATTAGGTGTATTATTATACATTATGTTGGCTGGGTAAGAACGTTCGACCTATTGGCCAAACTAATAGTTATGTCAACCAATATTATCAACATTAGTATCATTTCTTATCATGATTTATATGCTCTTGGCCAAAATAGATATACACCATTCGCCAACAGCCCTGGTGATAGTGCGAGTGATATTTTAAATCGAATTGGCGCTGGTTCAGTTGATGTTGAAAGCGGTGTGTGGAATCAAATTTCCTTCGAAGCTAAAGAACTCGTGCGAAGAATGTTACATGTAGATCCTCATCGGCGACCGAGTGCAGCAGCCATTCTGAAGTATCAATGGATAGTCAATCGACATGAACTTACCTCGAAAGTATTACCTCATGTATCACAAAATCCCCAAAGCTTGAAGGTATTATAACGTTGTTTCATCACATTCCATGTCGTTTCTTGTCGCTATCTCATTCCATACAAATAATGATTTCATGCTATTTAGACTGCAGTGGCAGCAACGTATAAAGCCATGTCAAATAGTCCAAGATTGCTTCATGTCGGCCCAGTTGTTATGTCTGAGTTGGCTCGTCGAAGAACACAAACCAAACCCAGTAGTCACACGAAAATTCAAATACATCACTGACAAGGAGCCTCCAATTGGGTAATTTTCTGGTCTAATATCCGATTTTATTCATCATTATCCTATAGCTCTATGGTTAGTCATCAATAGAAAATTTTGGATATTATGTTTCATAATTACATGGATAATACTCCATTTGTTGGTATTTAGTATGTCCAACGAAACGTTATATCTTTCGCGGCATTTTGTGACTAGACAAACACTCTCATCACTCCCTCGGTATTCTCAATATCGCTGCATTTTATCAACGACACATTCCAATATGTACTGATGTATTCATGATTTTGAAACTGTTTGATTCAGAATTGTTATTATCGAAGGTGGTTCTCATGGAGTTGAGTCCAATTGAAGCTACACCTTTGTCACCTATCCATGTATTCATAATTTCATATATATATTTATTTATTTATTATTTTCACTAAATTAATCACCATTAATTTTGGCGGAATTTCCAAAGCAGAATGCTTCCATGAGAATAATGTACACATGTACTATTATAAATAATGTTATGTCATGTTATTATTTCACGCACTCATTCATTTAAAATAGAGGTGATGTGAAACAATATTAAGGAGCAGAACTCTATACCTATATAAAATGTTACACATCATATGCATTACAAAAGATACTGAATGTCTTCAAATTCTCATGGTGTTCGATATTATCAGGCCATCGAATATAACTCTATAAACATATAAATCTGATCGATTAGTCATTTATTATTGTTGAAATCTATGGTATATAACATAATATTTTCCTCTTCCTCTCATTTGGCGCCTGGTATACACATAATTTTGTCCCTTACTCATACACTTTCAAGCATCGACACTGATTCAAGTGTATGATTTTCACTTATATCATCAGATGTTTATCCAAACAAAACTTTGTAATTAAGTATATATAAACGACCTTACGGTGAGTAACTATTTTTCCTTTCATTCTATGCTTCAGATATTTAAATTCAATATATGATGAAAATTGTCTTATGCGCCTACCTCAAAAATTTTAGTGAATAGTCTGTTTTGTTAAATCCGGATCAAAATCCGGTAATTATAGAATAGTATAAGTACATATTGTATGAAATTATATATTCGTATATGTATTTATTTAAATATTTTGAACAATGAAGTTATAGATGGCATAATGAGCTTTTTCCTCCACACATGAGGTCTTGATGAGTTCACACGATCTCAAGTAATTGTGTTTCAATACTTTCAATCGAATATAAATGATGGCATTGATGAGACTATTTCATATTTCGCGCGTAGAAAAATTCGGTTGTCATTGATGTGGCGGCGTTCATAACGTCACCTTGAAATTTACACAACTGTAAAGTTAAATCCTGCAGAGGCGGGATTTGTTTTTTCTTACTGATGCCGATAGTTAGATTGTATCCCGAATAGGCGCAGTGTTGATTCAGACCATAGACTATTCAGCTGATAAGCATACTATATTTCATGATGTTTTTTAGCATTAGTTCAAAGTTGTCGTTGGACCTGATTGGACTTGGTTGAACTTGGCTAAGCCAAACTGAAGCATTCGTATTTGTATAACTCAAAGTATTTCTCATTTGTAGTCTTAAGTTTACACCAACTCCTATTTCATGGGTTCTTATAAATGCAATACGAAAAAATGAGGACATAACAAGAAATAATAACAAAATAATTGGAATCATGACGACGAACACTTTATTAATTACTTCTACCCTTCTGTGTGCTATTGTAAACGTCATTCCGATTGTTATGAAATATGTAAGTCATGTCCGAATAATTTATTTACTTACGCCGAAAATTCGTGTACCTGCATAATTTTGTAGATTGATACAATAACAAATTAAAGAACAATATCAAATGTGAATTAACAATCGTACATTTGTTGTGATGATTCCAGGTAACAACATGGATTTCACCGGAACAAAAAATCGAGCAGAAAATAAAAGCTGAATTGTTAATATTGGAGCAAGAAATGTCGGTAATATCAATGGTTGATGAATTTTCAAAATATACAAAAATGCAGAGAAGACGTACGAAACTTAAGGAAGATCATAAAAAACAACTTGAAGCACGGCTATCATGTCGAACAAAAATTCATTTATATCTTACTTATTCATTAAAATTTTTTAATGTGAGTACAAATAAATTTTATTTGATGAAGAAATCACCTGAGGAACAACAATTGACGAAATTTTCTATTTTTTCAGGGTATTATCGTAATAATTCTGTTGAAGTTGTACAGAGATCAGCCTGTTATTATATTACCCAAAGGCATATTGTGGCCGCTGGACGGTATATGTTCCTGGCCAGGAATTCATCAAGACTCTATTTCTTTAATTGTATGGGTGGGTATGATCTCTTTAGCTATGCCACATTTATTCCGCAAGGTTAATTATTGATATATATGGATGGACTGTATACCGCAACAAACGCATAATATTCTATGTGCAATTCGATAATTACTCATTTAAACAAAAGAGAAAAAAAATTCATGTATTATATTGAAATGTAGAAAAAATATTTGAATGCACCCAAACACTTCAGTAACAAAAGAATTAATATATGTTGACATATCATATCTTTGATCTACTCTCAAAATGTAAATGGTCATTAAGTTATTGATTATATCGGATCGTAGCGTTTGATACTAATATAGATAGATTCATTTTGAAGATGTCTAGCAAAATAATTCGTATGATCATTATGAGATTACTGTATTTTTTGAAAATTATAAGATATCAACTATAAAAATTCAATCACCAAAATGACAATGGCATATCATCTCTTACTCGCTCACCTTACAATCTATCAAACTTTCCTTTTCGTATGTGCCACAGCTGTTGGTAATTTATATATTTACGTTGGATCATAGATCATGTTGAATGATATGGTCTAGCATTGCAACTAATTGGCAATATTGGCTCATAACTTCATAATGAATAACAGGGAAACACAATTTGTGGTTAATAATTTTAATAGCACATTACAATTACAAGAATAAAATTGATACTAATTGTTTACAAAGCATAAAGTAATAGTTTTGTTACGGTGATAGCCTGTGTTACATTTGGTCAATAGAATGAACCAGAGCTCGTATTCATTATCATATGCAAGTTATATCCATCATTACGATGATAATTATCATTCCTATGATTATTACCATTACAGCCATTATTATGTAAAAGCATATTATGTGAATAATCATATAAATTTTTTGAATACATTATGTGATAATGGACCATGTTCATTAGTTAGATTTTCATGGTGATAAGATGTAGTATGTAATTTTTGCAGGTTCCAAGATACTCTGGCCTCACGGTTGATACAAAAATGACCATTACATTGCATCATCCATCTCCATATTTTATTCTGTTTAGATGATTGGGGTTTTCATTCAATTTCGATGCTTTCCCTTTCTCTAGTATGAAGAATTTCACTGGCGACTTTTCAGAAAGAAGCTGTCTTGCGTAAAGCTGTATCGGATATAATGTGTTCTATAGTTGAAGTGTTTTCAACGAAAGAGAAACATCTTCAGCCGAATTTCATTTTCATGTTTCTCAGTTCATTACTGATTATTATGATCATTATTATCCTTCCTCCCTGCTTGAAAAAAAATTCAAAATAAGATTGCGCTTCATCTTTATGTTTTTGCAATGTCCATTGGTGAACCTCCAGAGGTATTCATAGATCCAGTCAGCGATGATGATCCGGGACTGACGATGGTCGGTGGTATAGCAGGCTTCACGAACCTATCAGATGTACGTCGGCTAGAAGTTGGAACTATGTGACCGCCTACAGTAGATGGTGGTGAGCTGGAGAATGGGAGTATCATTGCTTGGCCACATGCAAAGCAACGATTGGTAGAAAAGTTTTCACGAGATGTCGACCCGACAATATTAACACCTGGGCTCAATGGCCTGGATGAGCTTGGCGATGGATTATATGGCACTGGGCTTGAGACTGTTCGATTTCTGATGTTGCTGCCGGACATGACAATTTCATTATAGTGACGCTCCTCTTCCATCTCCAAGCTTGATTCGGATTCAGACAAATGCCTGCAAAGGGCTTCACGTCGTTCGACTTCTAATTGCAATTTTCTTTGTAGCCTCAAATTCTCTTCTCTGATGTGCTTTTCTTCATTCACATAACGTTGCATTTTTTCAGTATGTTCTTGTTGTGATATCAGAAGTGTATGCCTCAACCGTGCCACTTCGCTTCGCAATGTTTGTATATGCGTACTGAGATTTGTCGCTGTATCACCATTATTAATGTCTCTGGGTGATGTTGGATCAGATACTGGCTGATCCAATTTTATCTGCAGCGTTCTCTTCTCTGCTTCAAGTTTGTCCATTCTCTTCCAGAGTTTGTTTACTAAAGCTTCTTGCTCTTGTTCGAGGGTGTTCTCTAATTCCACTTTTTCCCTCCTCAGCTGCTCCAGATTACTCTGCTTTGCTAATGTTTCAGCCTCCAACTTCTCTATTTTCCGCATCAATTTGTTCACCAAACATTCCTGCTCCTGTTCTAATGTTTGTTCCAACTTGCATTTTTCTTGTCGCAATTGATTTAATTTCCTGGACAAATCATTGGTCAAGCATTCCTCTTCTTGTTCATAATGATGAGCCAATGTTTCTTTTTCTTTCTTCAATGCTTGAATTTTTTTCAATAATGTGTTGCTGATGAATTCCTCTTCTTGTTCAGCCTTCGCTTGCTGTATCGGATAGGAAAAAATTGAATAAATATCAAATATCGATTCTCGTATGAATTTCGCCGAATAAAAATTGGTTGTAATATTCTCGTTGGGGAAAGGAAGAAAAATTCAACAATCTACCGGTGCTATTAGTTGAGTAATAATCATAGTAGCAATGGATAAACACAAAATTGACTTTCAAACTGCATAACATGAATATAACTTACAATTATAACTGAAGCTTGTCGGAGTCCCCGATTCTCCTCCTGTAGTGCTTTCACTCGTAACTTGTATGTTTCCAATTCGACTTTCAATACTCTATTATGTTGTTGAAGGGATTCGATTCGTTTTTGTAGTTGCTCACGGGTAACCGGCGAGGGTGGCATCATAATCGGACCTCCATCAATTGAGCTGGAATCACTTTCTGAGGCGCTATCGCGGTCAGCCATTTTATATTCGAAAAAAACTAGATGATTGGATAAATCAGCAAATACCACAGATATATTAGGATATACGTTAGCTTTATTTTGCTCAGCTGTTTCCAAGTATTATTTTACTTGATTATATTTCCTATGTTTTCTATAGAATTCAATTAATACACGAGGAAATTTGATATAATTATACACTCGGCAATCGTAGAAACATGTGGTCGTTGCAACCGTCATCATCCGTCTCACAAAAAGCACACATACACATGCACTCACACGGCCGCGCGCGCGCGTACATAATGTATCGCTCTGAATATATATATATATGGACTCATAGCTTTATGTATTTCAAAAATCTACACCGAATCAGCTGTTCTTCATTTTTATGTATCCTCATTAGCTTCGATGAAACTGATGAAAAAACTGAATGCCATCAATTTTTGTTATGATATAGGAAACATCATTCATATATGCCTACATGTAATAATAGAAGCATAGGCAATTCCACACTGAAATCTTCAATCGGCGATACATATATGGAAAGTCGCAGTATAGATATACTTCCATTCGGTTCACAATTTTTCATCCGAATTTCGTCCACTCTCTCGATCAGATTTGAGATCGCGGATATTTTGTATGTCAATGTTTGATCGATGGTATTATTCAAATATCGAAAAAATTGGTTGTTGATAACCATTTTGAAGATTGCGAATAAGCGTTAACACACCATCAACAAACTAAGATATATATTTTATACCATAAATTATTATACATGATTAAATGTATTGTTCATTGCGAATATACAACACACGTACCAATATTCGTGAAATAACAAATTTTATTCATACATGGAAACTTGATAACGAAATTATAAAAATCTTTATATAAATATATTACAGCAATAATATTCGTTCCGCTATTGATACACCCACATCTACACCAATGTTCTCTTAGCGACTATGAAACGATATGAAAATTGAAATTGCATATTGAAGTTGATAAGCTGAAGAAATTTATAGATAACCAGAATTTTGAGGAATTGAGCCGCAGCAATTAAGTTATCTATACTGTTTAGAGAGGAGAATATAATCAGTTGTTGATATATGACAACTATAGATACATATAATTAGAGTCCGATAGTAAGATAATCTTACAGTTAATTTCTGAAGTTGAGCAATCGTTGAACTAGAGTACATCGTATTGTATGTACCTAAATAAAAATTATAACTTACTTTTGATATCGCTGTTTAAAAAAGAACAAACATGTGATTCAACTCGCTCAGGATTATTGTTGTGTACATCGTGATTCCCTTCCACATGAAAGAACGTACAAATATTTGGTAGAATCTTTTTAAAATCCTGTAAGCTAGTTGCATTCTCCCGTGATATGTTATACCACGAAGAACTCGCGATTATTACAAAAATTGGCACTGATAATTGTTTCACCAGCTCCGAATACTGATGGAAACTCAAATTTGGATATATAAATGGTCGTATCCTGAGATCACGATTATATTTATACATATCGCCACTTTTTGTGACAGTCCTTTCAAAAAGTGCCTCGGCTGCTGCCTCATTCAACTTAAATTGTCGTCTATTTTGCAACGCATCAAGTACCTCACTCTTTGTATATAAACGTGGTGCTCCTTTTGTTAGATCAAATGAAACACTGTCATTCACTTGTCTGAGTCTTGCTAACAAATCTTCATTGTTTACTGCTCTCGGTAGTAAGCCGTCTAACGCAATAATTTTTGTTATTATATTTGGATATATTACGCTGAATATGACTCCTAACTGTGCACCAAAACTGTGTCCAATATAGACACATTTATCCCAATGCAGTTGATCCAGAACATATTTTATTGTGAGAATATAATTGAAAAAATCCAAAATGATACCCGACGGAAAATGACTGGATAGTCCATGGCCTGGTAAATCTATGGCAATATAATAATAATTATCAGGTAAAAATTGGATAAGTCTCGTAAATGATCCAGCGTTATCTAAAGTTCCATGAACTAAGAGTACTGGTGTATTTTCCTTGGAGCCCCAAGCTTTTGCCGCTACATGACCCCATGGCACTGTCAATTCGACTTCTTGTGATTGTTTTTGTGATTTCATAGTACGTACAAATAATTCCTTCCCACCTGGAAAAAAATGATAAGTCGTGCCTTTCGAATTTTATTTGGATCTTAAAAATAAAGTGATAGTAACGAAAAATTTGGTACTATATATTTGTTATACGACACATTACCCAATATGGTGGAGAAACAAAATACTATGTATCAATAATATACATACTCAAAATATAGCAACGGTGTATATCGTTGTTTATATTGAAAAATAAAGTGTTAACAATAATAGCCAACACGAAGAAACACTATATATGGTGTGGAATCAATTACAGTTATACTAATGGAGAACAAGTGATTATATTGAAGCGTAATTATTCACTAAGTGACGCAAACATCTTTCAAATGGACTTTCAGATCTGCTGTTACGTATTTCTATTTTGCTATATCATGCATCAGTGTGACTTCATTTTCATAAAATGGTCAGTGTACCACCATGCGAACCGAGACATCGATTCAGCTTTCAGGTGTAAATCCATACGCTGTGGAGCGCTGTTGAGCGCTAATTAATAAATTTTTTAAAAATTCGTGAATACATATATATACATATACAGGTATATGCCTACACTCGGCAATGCATTGCCAAATCGTGGCGGTGGGAGCGCTACTTCATGGGAGCTAACCCCAAAATTGGAAGTAATCACTTTAGCCAGAAAGTGGCACTACTGACGATATCTGTCAACTAAAATTATTGCGAACCCAGCATAGGACGTGTGTTTTTTTGTTCGTACGTATCGCTTCGACAGTAGTCGTGATCCTTTGGACATTATTCATAAAATGCCAAATAAATTCATCGTTGCCGACAGCCCTCCCACATCCTATAACGATGCTTATGTTATAATCATACATAACCATATTACGACATTATCAATGTCCATATTTGTATACAAAATCGAAAATTGTTCCATTGATAAACTACTCAGTCGGTAAATATTGTATATTCAGGTATGAACAAAAAGCACGAAATTATATAAATATATATACATGAGGCAGAAGTGACGTCATAGAAACGAGCACACAGACGCTCGGAACGACGAGTGACGATTATTATTATGCATACATCGTAACCGATGTATCGAATACATCGGATATATCGAGTATATCGAATATATCGAGTATACAACGTTTATATGCCACTTAATAATGTTTTTGCTTTGTTGCTCGGCTCCGCTCGGCTGATATCGCGGAAAAATATGCTTTTGTAATTATATTTATCGACAATATCCCAAGCATTATAGAACAGTTGTTATAAGGATTGTGCGAAATGAATAAAATGCCTCGCAAAATATATAGATTGCGATAATAACGAGTGCAAGCGCTCAACTAATTTTTCATAAGGAGCCTTTGTCATGGAGATGCAGGCACCGAATGGTTCGTAATATTCATTTCAATCATTTATTATCATATTGTTGTAATACCGGTCAATTGACGAGTAAACATTTTGTAAATTTCATCATTTTATCATAGCCATCGTCATATCGAAACTTATGAGTATTGTTCAAACGATTATCGGTATTACCATCTAAATTGTCTATTAAATATGGCCAAAATACTATCAATATATGTATCGGTGAATATAGTTGAATACCCGTCTCCTCCTTTGGTAACAATTTTCGCTTCTTCGCCATAGTGTCATTATATTATTGCAAGATAAAAATAATTGTTAATATCGAGAAACGGTAGACTGATATATGAACCCGATTCGCCGATATATTGATGGGTATAATGACTGAGAACTTGAATTTAATTAGGAATAAATGTTTGTGTAAACCCAGTGTACACTTCTATCCCTGGTATCCCAGAACTGGGGATGGTATGGATGGGTGATATGATGGTCCATGGTGAGCCAACGCATGAGCTTATGATAGACCCAAGACACTCTGAGAGCCCATTCTTCACACATGGAGGCCATCATTCCTTCGATGACATGAGACATCATATAGCGCCTACTACGATGATCCGATATTTGCCACAGCAGTTTCCTAATGACTGCTCCGAATCAGATGAGACTATGGAAGCCGTGGATAATGATGTTATTCAAAAAGTAGGGGATAGTTGTTAAATTATTCATATTTTTTGATTCGCATGATGCTTATGAAGGTGAACTAATGAATTGACATTTTATAGGACTATGATGTTCGAGAAGTTAATACGGGAATGAGAGAGTATATGACATTAGACGATTACACTGAAGAGTCACCAGATGATGATGAAGTACTAGAAAATAATGAGGAAGATGGTGATGAGGATGAGGTTGACGATGAGGAAAATGACGGCGATGAAACTGATGATGATGATAATGATAATAATGATGAAGATGAAGAGGGAAGGGAAGATGAAGAAAGTGAAGAACGTGAAATGGTAGTGAGTAATGCAGCAACTCAGACAACTCACGACAACAAAAATCGCAAGATAAAACCGATAAAGCATCCTGGTTTGGTATTGAAAACACCGATTGCTTATCAACCACACACAGATTTAAATTTTATTCCCATAAGAAAGGATGGAATAGCAGTATGTGAAAAATGCGGTGCAATTGGTGTGAAACATGCATTCTACACTAAAGAAAGAAGATTTTGCAGTCGAGCGTGCGCTCGATCTTCGGAACACACCACATCAACGGCTGATTCTACATATAGTCCCTCACATCGATCTGATCGTCTGGTGATGAGTTCGGAATCGTTGCATAATAATAAGTCTCCAAATCTTGCAGCATCAGTAAAGAATGAAGGTGAATTATCGGATGTTGGAGGATGTCAATTGTCGACGACATCAAATGAAAATACAAGTGAGACAATAGAAGAAATGGATAAGTCGGAGATAAGAAGAATGGCAATAATCGGAAAGTCAGAAAGAATACAGAGGAATGTGGGAAAGGTATCGAAAATTCAAAAAAATTCGAAGCATGGGAAAAATGATGAATTAGCACCAACAGAAACAGACGAAAAAATGAATATAACAGAAAAAGTGGTTGCTGCACCAGTGATGCCTGAAGATTTACCAGTTAGGCGGAAACGTACCGCGGAAATGGCTGATTCGTATGATTGGACGCCGCAATTAACTGAACCAGGCTTTTGTGCTGCGCCAGTATCTTGTTTCAAACATGCTCCAATATCAGAAATATGGGATAATATTACGGTAGGAATGAAAGTTGAAGTCGAAAATACAGATTGTGATGAGGTATGCGAAGCTTTCCCGGATTCGTTCTGGGTTGCCACTGTTTTACGTATTTGTGGTTATAGAGCATTGTTGAGGTACGAAGGTTTCGGGCATAACTCTGACAAAGATTTTTGGGTTTCACTTTGTTCTAATGATATCCATCCAGTTGGGTGGTGTGCAACTATTGGTAAGCCTCTCATTCCACCAAACACTATTGCAAATAAGTACAAAGATTGGAAAGATTTTTTAATGAGACGACTCACCGGCGCGAGAACATTACCAACAAGTTTCTATAACAAAGTGAATGATAGTATAAAGTCCCGTTTTCGTTGTGGTTTACATTTAGAGGTTGTGGACAAGAACCGAATTTCTCAAGTTAAAGTCGCAACAATACAAAAAATTGTGGGCAAACGTTTACATGTAAGATATTATGATTCCCCGCCAGAGGATAATGGATTTTGGTGCCATGAAGATTCACCATTGATTCATCCAGTGGGCTGGGCAACAAAAGTTGGTCAAACCCTAGATGCATATCCAGAATATCTAGAACGTTTAGAATTGGGTCGGTTATGTACTGACGATGCCACAGAGAATCTCTTTCATGTGCCAAAAAATCATCATTTGAATCTTGGATACACATTCCGTGAAGGAATGAAAATTGAAGCAATTGATCCACTCAATTTATCAGCAATATGTGCTGCAACAATTATGCAAGTTCTGAAAGAAGACTACATTATGATTAGGATTGATAGTTATGATGAGGATGCGAGTGGTGCAGATTGGTTCTGTTACAATGTAAGTTCGCCTTGTATTTTTCCGATTGGTTTTTGTGCACAACATGGTTTACCCCTTACACCACCCAAGTCATTTGATCCAACGACATTTGCTTGGGATGCTTATTTGGCTGAGACGAATACTATACCAGCACCAGTAAATTTGTTCAACCGTGAAATTCCGCAACATGGATTTGTTGAGGGTATGAGATTGGAAGCTGCAGATTTGATGGATCCACGATTGGTATGCGTCGCAACTATTAGTCGAGTTATTGGTCGATTATTGCGCGTCCATTTTGATGGTTGGGAAGATGAATATGATCAGTGGTTGGACTGTCAGAGTCCTGATATTTATCCTGTTGGTTGGTGTGATCTTGTTGATCATAAACTTGAGGGACCACGACCATGCACGAAAAATGTCAGTCCAATCATGAAATCACCACGAGGCCTTAAACGTAAAGCAAAAAGAAAAATGAAGAAAGGCGGTAAGATAATGTGCCCCAAAAATATATTAACTCGTCATAATGACCGCAATGGGGGGCATGGACATCGTGACCGAGAACGTGAGAAAGAATATGAGCCAGCACAAGGTACGAAAATTGAACGTGATCGTGAATTGGGTAGTTTACCCGAAGAAGGGAGAAGAGAACCAGAGCCTGCACAGGAGCCTGCTGGTCCTGATCAAACTCTTCCGAGTCCGACTAATGGTCAAGGTCAATCGCTCAGTGAAACATTTCATCATGATGGTCAAAATCCATCGCCACCAAGGGAAAGGACTGCCACATGCTACATTAATGTCAGTATTCTTCATATATCTTTGATTATTATTAGTATTGAAAATATTATATCACAGTACGTCAACGATATTTGTTTTTTCATTTATTCATTTATTCGCAGGTTAATGCACCTTCTGGCAAGTACATACCAAGAATAGTAGATGGTTGGCAAAAGAGTTCTGACGGCGGGGAATTAATTCCGATTGAATGGAACGTATTTGATGTAGCCCAATTCTTACGTGTCAATGATTGTGCCACATACTGTGACAATTTCAGCAAACGCAAAATCGATGGAAAGACACTTCTCTCTCTCACGAAGGACCAAATTATAGACTTGACTGGGTTCAAAGTGGGTCCATCACTCAAAATATTTGACCTAATTCAGCAGGTGAAAATCAAAGTTAATCCAGCTCAGGAAAGATTGAAGATGGGACTGAAAAAAATATTATAACGAAAACTGGAAGCATAGCTTTTTATGTTTATCAGTTAATATTTAGATAAGATATAGATTCACAGGTAAGGCGTGTGATTAGAAAATAAGCTAGGCTGATGTGTAAGTTTTTTCAATACTATTGATAAATTATTCTGCAGTTGGCTGATTCCATGTAATACTCGATATTTTGTGAAAGAGCGCCTTTGATAAAAGTATATTTCACATTGTGAATGAGCATCATGCGACTAGTGTAATATCAGAGCGCCACCGTCCATGTATGCAATCCATTTCGCAATTACACCTTCGAATTACAATTAATTTTCTTGTATTTGCTGAACAATTCGTAAATAATGCATGTATCATTTCGTATATGACCCACAAGTTTATATATTTTACTACATATAGTATCCCAATTTACCAGTGAACATTTTAACCATTGCACATCAACGTTAAAGATATGCTGTTATGTAATTAAGTTTATGTATGTATGAGGTGCATAAGTATAAAGCAAATAAGAATAATTGATTTCTCACCCTTCAGCGTTATATTTAATAGAATTAGATGCATGTAACAATATATTGTATAAATATGAAATCAATAGGTGTTTCTCTAAATCATTGGTATATGTGGTGGTACGGAAATTGATGTACTCAATACATCATATTAGTTCAAATTCAAATTCCATTACATGCCTTTTATTGTTTATGATTCTTAAATGGGATATTAAATCGAGAAGGTGCAAGAAAATGATATTAACTATATTGTGAAGAAATTTCAACTGTACTACTTGAAATTATTGAAAATTGAGTACTGGAATCACATGATGCTCTTTTATCATAATACGATATTTCATTTTCATTAACATTATGAATTAATTATATTGAAGTATGAGTATTAATTATGATTTAATCAAGTTCACTGTAAAATATTCGATGCTCGAATTGTCTGAATTCATAGCGGAATGTCGGAATACAGATAATATAGTCACATGAATTTGATAGTTTTCAAATTATGCATCGAGTTACATGGAAAACAAAAATCATTTTAGAAGACCGAATGGATATATCAATTTATGTGGAAAAAATGTGCGTGAGCAAACCAGACGTCATGAAAATTCATCACAACAGGTATTTACATATTTTTCGAGTCAAACATATAATAAACATAAAGCTGGAATCGTCAAGTGAACAATGTTATACTATTTAATTTAATTTAAATAGAACGAAAGAGCTCCCAGACTGCGACTGGCAATCGCCCAAATACAATATATGTACGAATGAACACATATTGAAATTCTATCGAAGGTCTGGAGTTGAAAAAAGAGAATTGGAAAACGACTGAATTGAATCTCATGTGAGGATATTACAGCATTTAATAAAATACACATTTCACCAGAATGAATGAGAAAGAGTGAAAATATCACTGACGATATACAAAGATGCTCATTCTTTATTCATTGCATTCCATTCTGTTTCTGTGTTTATGATCTTATATGAATTAGGATTGAATCAAAAATAAATGTTTTGCACAAAAAAGAATACAGTGAGTGAAACATTGATCTATACTGTATTTATCAATTAAATATAAACCTTTATATATATATACATATATATATATACATTACATACGAAACAGAATATACTTTATCTGAACATGGATTTCGTAGTTTAGGGTAGCGCCCGGCAGTTTATGATCCAAATGGCAAATACGAGTGTGGAAGTGCATCAATATATATATATTTGTGTCTGTGCGTATGCGTGATTCTGCTGTATATATTTATGAATGTATAATGGTTCTGTGTATCTAATAATAATGATAATAATTGTAATACTATAGTAGGTATTTGCTAATGATGCCCATGCGCGCAACGATACACTATGTGTTCACCGTGGATTCGATCGTTCATTCAGCTGAAATAAACAAAGAGTGGCAAACTATTTTGCTAATTGGTAGTTTTCCATAATGTGTTGATACCAAATAGTTTTCAAGGGAAAGCAATTTAATGCAGTAAGTTAGTTTATATACTTGTATAAGAAGAGTGGGTTGTCGGCCATAAGCAACAACTGAAGGTCCACAATTTTTCCTATACTGCTAAGAATAAAAACAAAGAGAAAAAAAAGTGCAAAAATTTTGGTATATCCTACCACTCTATGGGCGGGGCCTCGACCAGCTGGCAGATGTTTCCCGCGCGACCGCATTATATTGAACTGGCTCAGCCTACGCCACGACAAAATAGTGCATCATACCTCAGTTTGTGAATATATTATGCTTCTAAATGATTCTTGGTGCAACAAATTCATTATCATACACATATATGAAAAAAGAAAAGTTAATTTGTGATACTGATGGTGTTGATGACAAAATTTAGATAGACATTAGAACAAATATATTATATTTGATATATATAAAGAACAGTGAAGGACAAGGAATTTCGTTGTGATCATTGGTCCTTGGTGTCCTGCAATGCAGGGAAGACTCATAAAGTCATGTCGCCCTTGTCTATATAGAATGAATTGTTCTGATTTTATTTTTGCCTCATCTGCCGGAAAAGTGTAAGTCTAGCGTGTGCTAACGTGTGAGAGGTAGCAATTTCAAGTAGCAATAGTTGCGTTCTCTACCGTTCATCATACATCAACAAGAAAATTGGTGAAATTTTCATTATCAAGAGAGCTGAAAGAACAATTCAATGCCAAGTTTGTTCAACTAGTGACGTTGATATGAGCGTAAAATTGAATTTGTCACGATGTGCATCACGCTCAGTCGTCGTATAATGCATCACCTCATGACTATATTCCCACACAAATTGTGTGTGTGTGTATGTCATTAATGAATTTATGAAACACGAAATATGCATGTAAATATGTGGAGACGTGAAAAGTTTCACGTTGGATAAAAAGTTTTTCGAGGATATTGGAATTAAGTGATATGTTTATTTGACCGGTGTTGCAGCCAAATTTGGGAGTAATAATTTCGTGATTCATTATTACAACGTTCTTCATCACACCACACTCGGCAAACCACAGTGTGTGCTAAAGGAAGTGGCAAATAAAACTTGATGAGGAGTGGGGATTATGGAAGGCGAGGGCGGAAGCATAAAGTAGCTACGGTCCTGATACCGGTACGGCGGCGGAGTAATATTTATCTTAGGGATCGTGGCGTCGTGGGGGCCTCAGCTGTTTCCCGCCAAACATCGCCATTACAAAACGCGTTCGGGCGTTGTTTGAGCGCCACGGAGTGGTTATACTTAGGATTATCTACGAAATATCTCCAATACATTCATCCAAAGCTTTATAAATCATCATTAACGACACGATAAAGTTTACTAATCTGCAGTAAGATGCGCGTGCGTTTGGTGTACGTATAAAAGTGTGCCTGGTGCACGTTGTGTTGACGCGCCCGGACATAGCAATCACACGCGCGCACACATACACACATACATACACACACACCATAGTTACACCCATATACAATTATTATCGCATGAATAGGTGAAACAAAACCATCATTGATTATGTAAATTTATATACGATGAAGGGAAATAATGAGGTTAAATAGACAAATAGCTAAAAGTGAGTCAATTTATGATAAGTGTTAGAATATGATGTGAAAGACAGTTATGTGTTTGGATTGCATTTATGTGAGCGTTCACTTTGACTTACCGGCCGGTCAACAATTTACTGCCATTGCTTTAACACGAGTGTGAAAATTTAAATTGAGTTTACTGTATATTGTAGGTGAAAATAGAAGGAAAAGTGAACGAATAAAGAGGAAGAAAAACGAAAAAAAAAAAGAAAGGAGGAAAACCAGTGGTAAAGAAAAATAAAAGTATACGACAGTGAGTTGCTAAATTGAACAAGTTGTGAAGAACAACAAGTATGTCAGTATTTCCTAATAGTGACTGAAGAACAGGAAAATTTAGAATTCTGTAGGTAAGTGTATTCTTGACCATGTGCTATAAATACAAATTCACTGTGTAAATATATATATATATTAACCGTATCGTTGAACTTTTTCATGTTGTGGGTACAATTAAATTGGGGAACTTGTATATTCATTTGCAGTGTTGTGTATTGAATGTCTTCTTCGTTATCATTGAAGCAGTAAAATTCCCTCACTCTTTGTCCGCTAATTGACGAAAAATTGTGATGAATCGCGATGATTTGGTTTCTATGTTCGATTCACACAATATCTGTCAAACAATGTATATCCAGCGGAAAAAGAAAAAAAAATGACGTATTGAAAAATTGCCACGAGGATAGCTGTTATTTGTATACAGCGAAGTGACTGATTAGTGTATACGTATATGTTACGTAAAATGAGTGTATTGCACAATAAACAACATCCATGAATAACTTGGAGCACTCCTACGGCCACTCAATTTTGTTATATATTGTACATGAGAAGAGATATCATTGAATTTTGTCAAATTGACTTGATGAAAAAATAGTTCATCAATTATTTCTGAAGCATCAACTCATTAACACTTGTATTTTATGCTTTTTTTATTCTACAACAGACGTGTCTATTCTATGAGTGTTTGTTATTGAAATAATCGGCAGATGAATAAGAATAATTGATCATTCTTATGCATGAATGGGTTTATATATTTGCCTACTGAAATGCGGATGTACTCTACAATGGCCCGCAATGTAAGCACTTGTAGATATCTCATACAAAGAATCTCACTATGAATAATTTCTGTCAGAATGGGTAGTGAAAATAATTGCATCAAGATATGATACTTATTTCTGTTCATCATTACATGTTTTCCATCTACAGTTTATCTGCCGACGGTCGTCTAGCGATAGCGCAGTTAATATTGATATGTAATCATACATTGTGATAGCAATAGTTATAATAATTGTATGTTCATTCATAACGCTTTCTGTGTGAATCAATATACGTGCATGCAAATACTTCATAATGCAACTATTTTCATTGCATTGCGTTCGATGGAGAGTCGATAACGATAACGCCCCACAGAATCTATACTTACATATTTATAACATTGAGGCATTATCACCCTTGACGTTAATTTTAAATTGAGTGCATGTTTTGCACTCGGCGTTTCATTATAATGAACATTATCAATGATATGTCCGATGAATTTAGATAATTATATTCATATAAATATGTAATGCTCGATACGAAAACTATTGTCTCAATATCATGGACGCTTTTTTCGAGTGTTGCATGGTGAATTAATATGGTGGACATGGAGATGAGAGGCGTCACACGGAAGATGAATGAGGTGTGCGCAGATGCATCGTTTCGTTCATATCATAATTGTATACAGGATATGTACTAAAGAACTTATGCATCACAGGCGGCGCTTGAGTACACGCGGAATTGGCTTTTGACAGTGTTGGCGCCATTTCAAATCAGATTCATAATTCGGATTTTCCTGCTTCATCATTGCATAATTAGCTGATAATAAATGACCACTCTGTGTTTGACATGATAATATTGCATTTATTTTGTAGAACATCTACAATTGTATTCTATCATTTGTAACTTTTTTTCTGTTTCATTTCTGTTTATTTGGTCGTTTCTTTAGAAATTCCATTCTATTTCATCGACCTGGCGATTGAATTATCATCCTATTATCTTTCTATAATTAATAAATAATATAGAATATGTCTGCATGTATTTTTACCGTCGGCTTGTCATCGCGATGCACTGAACTATGTATTCATTTTAGTTTTCTAATTTCATAGTGGCAGATAAACAAAATATCTCTTGCTCTAGATCATGTAGTTATCCTGAAAATTTAATAGGTCATCAGATGATTTACTTAACTTTGTCCAATTGAAATACTTTTCATAAAGTCGAAAACCAAAAAAAGATTATCTACGCTTCAATATTTAAATTGGCTGATTGTATGTCGATGATTTTCTATGCATGGTGAATCGAATATTAAAATAATATGATGTGTTATCTATAATAATGGAAGAATATAACGAGTAATATAAGAATGAAGATAGAGTGAAGCGCGTGGTTTGTGCGTAAAGAAAGTACACCGGTAACAACCAGCTGAGCGGCGCCAGCCATCAGCTGTTGGTGACTCATACGACTGTATGCCCAAGATAGTGAAGTTGCGAGAGAACGACCGAGCGAGAAACGACCTCACGGTATATAATAATATATTATATATTGTATGACGCGCGCAGTTTATCACATACAATCTATGAAGGCTGACGCGATGTTGCCGTTTTATAATGATAAAACGTTCCTGGATTCATGTAGTTATCGTCCATATTCAACTAATTACGAATACACAAGTGCATCACTCTTGATTACGGCTTATGATGCTTGCGTATGCACACTTTTATATGAAACACTTCGTTTAATTGTTTTTTTTTTCTTCATTAGTTTTTATCACATCGAATGGAATCAATTTTGATAGCATCTGTGGATAAAATTTATATTCATTAGATCATATCTACATCACGTATTTTTAAGTTAGTTTATCGTGTGGCGATGAATATTTTAAGCTGACGTAGAATTTTTTTCCTCCCATATGAACTGCGTTTAAATATTACTTGTAATATTTTAGGTATTGTACAGGAGACTGAAATTCCATGCAAGCAGAATAGTTTCAAATAAAAAAAAAGGCTCATGGTGATACTCAATGCTGAATAATGTTTCATTCAAAACAAGAATTTAATAGCCACATTAAAGATTTTATTTTTGTTTGTTTTGGAATAATAGATTCAATACATAAGTTGGTAACGTTGGTGGGCCGAGGAATTTACCGCAGAATATAAATGATGGTTGTTATCATCCACCGACTTTATGCGTTTTTCAGTTTCAGTACAAACGAAACGGCATTTTCCCGCTCTTTACGGATAAAGTTTCGTTTTTTTTTCAGTGCATCTGTATGTCATATATTCGAAAATAATTAATAATTATTTACAAAGTATGTCATTAGATTTGTGAGCTTGATGAAAGATATATCCGCATTTAATAATACAAATATGTATTAATTATATCTTTTTCTATAGATTACTATATAAAAACAATCTTTTCTATTTTCTATAATATTATTATATGTTTATTTAGTTTATTTCAATCAAATATTTAATGAAAAAACAATATTTTTCAGTGTTGAAACAGTTGACGAAAGTTCAGTTCCTGCAATAACGATAGTTGAGTTAACTGGTGATAATCAAGATCAGTCAGAGCAAGTGGATAGTACTCAGATTTCACTGCATCCTGGTGATACTAGTGTAAACACTGCTATTCATCGAATAGTCACACAAAACGTTTCGGACAACGATTCGAACGACTTAAATAACATCGGTGAAGTGACGCCGAGAAGTCACATGGAGCAAGAGAAGCGGATGAGGCGAGAGATCGCCAACAGCAATGAACGTCGACGCATGCAAAGTATCAACGCTGGCTTTCAATCGCTCAGGACGTTGTTACCACATCATGAGGGTGAAAAATTATCCAAGGTACACATTTATTTTTATTATTATCATTTATCAATTATAATTATTGCATCAATCTGTTTGTACTACTACAGATAGATATGTACATGGTCCGATCAAAATCGTTTTAATGTATACCATGTATATATTTGTTACAAACATACCGAAGTTATTACGGAAATACGTTATACTATCATTAACTGCCTCGCTTTGCATCAATGAATGCATTTGGGGGGGACTGTTTGGGTGGAGGAGGTTGTGTGTGTTTATATTTTCGGTTGCGGCTCACTGACTTTAGCCATTATGCCAAAGTTGCTAATTATCTATTCATGTCTCTGAATTGTTGTCTCAATACAATATTGTTACACACAATCATCAGCTGGGACACTTCAGGTCTTACTTCATACATATTTATGCATATTGATCGGATGATTATTCATTCTCATCCAACGGTTTGAATAATTGATAAAAATCGATGAAAATTTTCAAAGATTTTGATCATTGATTGACCCATGATATCTCCGAATCAATTTGGAATAAAGGAAATGTGAAGGACAATGGTTTAAACAAAATCAGTTGACTTTTTTTATCAATATTGAAACTCACGGTGGGTCTTATCGGCTTTGTTATGAATTAATACTTTCATTTATTAGATGTTGGCTGTATCAAAGATATGTTGAGAATGGGAAATCCGCGAGTACACATTCCTCTGCTCATTCTGGTTCACGTGACGTAATCAGAAATGATTCATCAATGCAAGCATTGCACTCAGTTAAACTCATACCATCGCATTTATATGACAATTAATGCGCTAACATTTGTGAACGTGGACTGCAATATAAATGTTATTCTTCTTTTCGTAATGAAGATATATGTAACGCAAAAAGAATAGACAACAGTGTATCACTTATATTATTTCATTTACGGAGATGAAACAGAAGAATAAACATGTGCAACGTCTACATGAAAAGTATACAATTGAGTTTTAGTTTTGGTCTTGACTTGTCATCTCCCAAAAGACAGTGAGAGAATAAACGCGGCAACGTGGGACTTAGAGGGAGTGAGAGTGGCGGGTGGTGATGAGGGTTAGGATGGCAAAATAGCGATGAAAAATTGGTCGATATATCTATTTCATTTCGAAAACGGCTGTTTGTAAGGCAGGCAGGCAGGCTGGCAGGTAGGCATTTGTTCAGTGGCGCCGCTGCTCGATCAATATTGCCATGACTACGTGGCAAAATATCGAAGAGAAAGAACATGAGCATCGAAGCGCAAAGACACTTGAATTGAAAAGAGATAAGAAAAGACGATGGTGTGATGTAAAGAGGCGTGGAATGGAGATCGGTGGTCGTGAAGATATTTGGAATGTTATGTAGCATTACACCAATTTTATGTATATTTATGCTGTAGAATATTGTCAACATGGTACAGATAGCTATACAGGATGGTATACACCAAATATGTATTGTATTGTACAGTTCACGCGGTGGTGGGAGAAGCCAAATTCTAGAGATCCTCATTATCATTTCATGAGGATAATTTACATCGTTATGTCTTAGTTTATAGTTCACCGGTGTTGATGTACCGCAACATTATTATCATTTTCTAACCGTTCGGATGCATGGTCAATGCCGTTTTATTATGGCACTTTACTTTGAGAAAAGAACAATTGTACAACTACTTCAAGAACATTCTGTTGAGAAATTTTACGTTTGTTCACACAAAATAATTTGCGACATCATAAAATAAATGGATTTTTGGTATTTCGCGATCTAACTCGTCAACTTTTTCTGTAGAATTTTTTTTATTGCATTATTTAGTGGTCGTATATGAAACATATGTAGCAAATCGACAAAATATATGGATTCAGTATGAAATTTAAAATTGAAACTGCGAAATTATTTTGAATGAAAGTGAATTCATCCGATAGTATCGATGAATGATGAAAAAATGGTTTTACATGGTGAAAGTTTCACTAAAATATATATTCAATGGTATGTTGAAATCGTGGAGAAAATCCACATGTTTTTTCGCGATAATATTGTAATGTACTGTGAAATTTATCCTTTCATTGATTTCACCTACAAAAAGTATGGAGTTGAAAAATTGATATTGTGGTGTTGGTATTTTCGACAATAAGTAACATAATAACTGCAAAACGTTGGAGATCAAAGCAGTTACGAGATTTACGTCACTCTATGTGCGCTGGGTCGTACGCTATCTAGATACAGCAGCTGACGCAATGACGTCACAGCAGGTTTTGGGTCACTGTATTGGAATTTCGGCGGTTGACGTTATCCAATTCAATTCACAAGTAGTCATAATAGTTTGAACTTCATCTAGGAATTCATGGGTGATTCCCACATTTGCTATGCTTCACATCCAAATTTTGGATAAATTAAATAATTGACGCCCAATCCAATATTCTTCAATACGATTTTGCTCATTGCGTGATGTAGAATTAAAAAAAAAATTCTCACTACATCTCATGAATTTGATAAAAATCTACAGCTTCCAATATTACAAACGGACCATTTACTTTCATATATATATTGAATTTATAATGAATCTTAAACAAGTGTACTATCATGAGACCCGCATGCACTCGATTTACCTTGGCAAATGCGATTAGGTTGAAAACCAAACAAAAATGTATAATATGTATCTTAATTCACTACGTGTATCGAATTATCCTCTATCATATCTATAATAGTTTAGGATTAGAGTTATATTTCAAACAGTTTGCTGATCATATTTCATATCAATGAAGGAGGGTGAAATCAACGTGTGCGATGTTTAATGTGATATTTGATATATTTTTTGATAATTTCAGGCAGCCATTCTTCAGCAAACCGCTGAATATATATATCAATTGGAACAGGAGAAAACTCAGTTGCTTTCTCAAAACTGTCAACTGAAGAGATTGGTTAATCAACATGAAGGTGGTGACCCGCCGATAAAAAAACGAAGAACTGAAACTCGAGGTGAATTATTTCTCTATACTAAATTCTGTTTACCAGATATTTTATCAATTTCATTAAAACCAACATGCATAAAACGAACGTTTTCATTGTTGAATTATTCAGGCATGGTTGTGAGTTTACCTATTCACATGAGCGAGAGTGGCGATGAGGGACTTGGGAGTATGTCTCCAGAGCCATTGTCTGTTATAACTGTATCGACAGACGGCCATTCGGTAGTAAATAATAATACTAGCAGTGCTAATGTTATTAATAATGAGGTTGCTGAGCTACGACGGCAGTTGGAACATGAACGGCAACAAAGGCTACTGCTTGAGAAGCAGATACGCGCCGTTCCAGTTCAACTTTATTCATCCGAGAGATTCAGAGATAATCAATTGATAGCTTATCAACCACATGAGGTGAATTTTCAATCAGTCATTATGTTTTTAATTAGTGAATGATTTAAATTATGGGTAATATTACCGTTGACAGCGTTCCGAAATGTTAGTAATAATTCTCCTTCATTCTTCATATTGTCGAATCTTATGTTTTCAGGTGATAGAACATACAGATAATATAATTGCACCGGAAACGGAAGAAGAGCTAGAGGCAGAGGTGGAAGATGCTGTTGCTACGCTTCAAGTTGTGTCAGTCATGTCCATTCCTGCGGTTGGGTCAACTCAAACAGTCGAGACAACGAATGCAGATACTTGTTCGCCACCTCTATCACCTCAACCCATTGAATTAGTGAACGAAGAGACTGTTAAAGAAGAAGAAACTCGTCCGGGTTCACCGAAAATAGTTACTTTCACTGCCAGTAATCAGATATTCACCGCCACACTTGAAGAACAGAGTAACACAGAGTCATTTTCACCGTCACGGATGAGCTATACTAATGAATTTAATAATGCAACATCAACCCAGTTTATTGTGGCTAGTCCGACTAGATCTTTCTCACCAGACGCTGATTCGCAACGATTACCAAGTGTTTTGGAGGCGGCAATGAAGGCAGAACCTAAAGTTGAGGTTGAAAGGTATGTCGTGTGATTTTGCATTTTTCATATTTATGCGTGCACGTACAGTGTGTTATCGTAAATATGAATTCTTTTCATGGTAGATTGCCATCGCCCGCGAGCTCTCTTGAAGATGGTACACCACAAGCAAGGTTATATCTTGCTAATACATCACGACAGAATTTAGAAACCATTGTTGAAGCAATACGACATCTGGAGGGCGATCATTTATTCAGTGATGAACCAGCACAGGATGTACCATTAGCATTAACAAATAAATGTACAACCGACGCATCAGTGACATCGTCATCCAAGCAACGATTACTTCATGCAGAAGTGAACAATTTTCTCCAATTCCACTCACAGCAGCAGACTGCTCAACAACGACCTGGAGTGATTGTTGCCAAGCACTCGTGATTGAATGGATTGCACCTCATTGAAGATTCAAATCATACCAACACATCAGCCGGGATCAACCTTTTCAAATCACGATTATCTTAGGATGTAGATAAAAATTCATTCCAGTATACATGGTGCATATATTGAATTGTATTATTCATGTTAATTTTTATAGATCGCTTTGCGCGATAAGTGTTGATTTTTCGTTGATTCAATTTTTTTATTCAATATCGTGTGAACCATTTGCTGAATATGGAATAATATTCATAAACAACAATAGATATGAGAGAAATTGAGAGCGTCTATCCATCATCCGTCGTAAATTTGGTGTGATCCACGAGTGTGATTATCTTCATCCCATTTCATTATCGAGTGTGATCATGTGATATGGAAAAAAAGCAAGACACAGAGTGACACTTTATTTTTTACTACAATAAATATTTTCAACAGTTGAGAATGCTGTACTATAATCGTTTCAATTCTATTTTCATTCTTTGGTAATAGTCGAATAGAAATCGACATCACGAAATGTTATTGTATGTTCATCAATACTATCAATACCATATACATACACACGATATGCATATTGGATGGTCCATGAAGATGAAAAGAGAAGCAAATTGTCCATGTCTAGTATTTCTTTTGTACTATTGAGTAATCAGATCGCGATATTCGTTGGTTAATACTTCCTAGTGATTTTTAAGAGTGTGATTATTTTCTTGTTTCGTGGAGGAATGTAATTGTGCTTATAGTGCCAAATAACACAAGCATGAAGATTTTCAATGCCTCCCTGTGGAAGGATTCGTTAACGTTCCGGATATATTACCGACCAATTCCCAATGACGAAACAAGAATGTTTAACTGAATTTATTCATCAAAAAAGTAGGGTTTATCTCGTGAATAAATGAGCAAATGAAGATAACAATGTTACATGGAAAAATGAAGTGTGAAGATGATGATTAGTTGAAAGAATGATACAGCACAGTGTAAATACAAAAGTTCAATTCAACAACATCTCAAGTAAGGCTGAGATGACTAAAAAGATTTGTTGTTGTCGTTGTTTAGTGAGGTGGGGGTTAATGTTAGTGCAAAATCGATTCAACCATTATGGGAAGAAAATTATACATCTGAATTTAACTTATTTATTTTACAGATGATCTTGTAAATTTTTACGGTTGATTATTTTCAACATCACCTGCTTATATGAATACATACGTAGCATAAAAGTAGTGATGTAATTGTAATGTATGTACATAACTGCATGGGGACTGTTATGTTTAACACATGATTAAATTTTAATTACAAATTACTACAGTATAACGGTGTGACTGGCATCTCTGTTCTTTCGATGAGGAATTTCAGAAGAGTGTCCGAAAATTTTTCTTCATTCTGTGAGCTTAAAGAGACTGACCTAGATTGTAAAAAAACACAATATATCTCAGATATTCGTCATATTTTTCCCCCGGTATTTGTTTGTTGCCTCAATTGCATTTACATCAATTTGCAGTACAATAACGCATCATTATTTGTATATACATATAAATGTTTATTACATTGTGATATTTGCCATCAATTTATGGAATATCTTTGATAAGTTAAATAAGAAAAGATGAGGCGGCAAAATAGCGAAAGTATGTATGGTTGATTGACTGAGTTTAAATAGCGTGTATGAAGCTTGAAAATGATCAATATCGGTTTGTAACAATGCAGGCCTATATGTATATGAAAGCATCCATAACAAATAATAAGATAGTTGCATTTAGTAACTCGATTACTTGGACTATTGGGTCATTCCCCAGGCAAATAAGACAGTCTTTATCTAACTCATCATATAAATCAAGAGAAATGTTTGATGAACGAGTTAAACTATCTTTTCAATTGCTCATAATGTGTATACCAGTAAAGATAGTTAATTGATACACAGGGAGAACACGTGTCCTTTATGAATAGAAAAAATAACCGTGCCGGCGTTGGCGGGTATTTCATATCATCAACTCAACCATCTGGCATCATATATATTTTTCTCGAACCATCTCGATTGGATCAAACTACTTGACATTTTTCTTCACTACTGTCTCAGTCATATAGATAATGTTACGAGACGAAGACATAGGTAATGCCTTATCACTACATAATTAAAATTCTCATGTGCCCATAGTGTCTAGATTCATTCGTCTGATATCCTAATAAATTGAATTGGCATGGCTCGCGAATCCAATTAATGTGCCACGATATTCTTCTTCAGCTGAGTAGCATTGACCTTGAATCATACCGTACCAGGTACATTGATGATTTTGTCTCACGGTAATGATATCATAAGACATGATCATTACTTCTGATATTTATTATTAATATTTTATCATTATTATTTTATAATTATTATATACTACTTATTTGATTCATAGTACTGGCTGCTGCTCATCAATCAAGTCAAGCTCCAAATTGCATCAAAAATATTTTTTACGGTTTCAAAATAGCGAAATTCAGTAATTTGTGAATTGAACTAGGTGAGAAAAACAAAATACACGAACATTTATGTGACACAGATACGTCTACTAAATATTCTTTGTCCAGTTATGACCGACTGTACAAAAGTTTGTGGATTCCGACTATCATTCCGAATTCTTTCATTAATAATTAACAGATTTTCCGCCAGATTTCTCAACAATTCGTATCATTAAGAAATCATTGGAGATGAATTAACGGCGAGAGATTATCGAATGTATCTACGTTATGTACATGGATGTCACAATTATTATCATCATCTTTTTTATCATTGTTCTCTACCACTCAAGATGCTGGCTCACGTGTATATGCACTCACACAGATGTATATATTTGCGGTTTTGAGTGTTTGTTTTAAAATTGTTATATGAAAAAATACAAATGAGTTTTGTTGATCATTAGTATGTGCGTGAAAAATATCAACAAAAGAATAATTCAATTGGGTGAATTCTGTTCTTATGTTTTACTATCAAAGTTCTTCGAATTTTTTCCAATTGAAAATATCTCAGGTAGGAATAATCCGATATACATAGGCAATAATTCTTCATATCGGCTGGTAATGTGAGGTGAATTTGTGGCTTATCGAAGTTACTGTACGAGTGTTAACTTAAAGATGATTTATAACATCGTGAGTACAAATTCAACTGAAGAGTATAAATTCTGTATCCTGAACTGCAATATACGTATTAAAATTCAATTTTCCTAATTCGCGCTCACGTATATAATCTTTCATATTAGGTACAATATACTCATGCAACATGACGATAATCGTCCGGAAAATTACAATAACCGCGTGAAGTTGATATCGAGCATTGCTCAGGCGAGAGGGCCATGGGATGAATGATTTCTACTTTATAATACATGTGAATACATAATTCATTGATTTACATTATGTGTGTTCGAGTATGTATATTGGATATTTCTCAAAGAAGCATGTTTTCGGGAATGTATGAAAACAATGAGGATAACAATTGACCAATTTCATATAGAAAGAACGAATTTAAAATATAAATAGATAGATGTACAAGATCCATTCGTTGTTTGTATGCCCTATCTATTCATTTTTTTTTACATATTTGGAGAACAACCATAATACTATTCATGTCTTCCCAATACAAGTAGAAAGAGTAATGAGATGAAACATTTGTGAATGTCATTCATTCGAGACTGGGATTGCAGAAGAAATGATGAATCTAATGATAAAAATAGTCACAATGATGATGGCATTAATGACGTTCAGGATGATGATGATGATAATGATGATTGAATTCATTGTGTTTTCGTAAAAGTATGTCAACTATTGTATATGTATAAATAGTACCTACGTTGCTTTGGATTTGTAATGGGATGATGCCAATTGATATGTGAAAATAAATAAACATTAAAAATTATTTGTTCCATAGTTTTACGCAGATGTCATATATGACCTGGTTATTCAGTCAACAATTAAAAAAAAATGATATTCACATCCATACTGATACAGCTGTATTGATACGTGGACTATTAATCGTCGTTTATCGACATGAAAGATCATAGAAAATTCGAATAATATATTAATACAATTGTAGAAGGAGTGAGTAGGAAAATGAAGCAACGCATAGATTTATTATCAGTAGTCAATGAAATGCCGCCACGTGACAAAAAAGTTTATTTTCATTGAAATCTTTCATTATACCCATACCAATTCTTCCCAGCTGTATATTCAGTTTTGAATATTGCGAAGAACAGAAGATGATGACGTACAACTCTCATTCCCATATTATTTTGAATCCATCTTCTCTACGATGACGCATTATGACAATGATTATACGCAATATACAGTCGAAAGATGTACAATGATTTTCTATGAATATTTGGGCATTCGAGTTGCTTACTGCTTATAGAGCAGCGTGTTCACATTTTCTGATTAGTGTTGATAGCGAGGATCGGTTAATGAAAAATATCAACCTTTTTTCTTAAATATCCGTACATTATAGTTTTGAGATATAGAACCAGTTCAACACAACACATCGAACAACCTATGAATATTTATGTGAATCGAAATATTCATCCAGTGCAACTCGTTCTCGCATGTTGATCTATCTGAAAGCACGAGGTGCTAAGACTGTCTTCGTTTTGCGTTTCATGAATGGTTGTATCGCTTTCCTGTTGTTCGTCCGGGATTAAAGTTGGTAACTTTCTTTTGTCAACAGTGAATTGAATAGCATTCGCGGCTGGTTTTGTACGTAAATAATACATTCCCGTTTTCAATCCAAGCTTCCAAGCATGAAAATGCATTGATGTCAATACATTGACAGTCGGTTGTGCAATATATACATTGAGGGATTGTGATTGATCAATAAATGGACCTCGATCGGCAGCCATATTTAATAGTATTTTTTGTGGTATCTCCCAGACAGTTTTGTATAGATTTTTCAATTCTTCGGGGAATCGCTGGATTTTCTGTACTGAACCGTTATTGGCAATAATTTCATTTTTCATGTCTTCGTCCCAAAGGTTGCGTTTTGTCAAATCTTTCAATAAATGAGGATTTACAATTTGAAATTCGCCAGACAATACACGGCGAGCGTATACATTAGTTGTGTATGGTTCAATAGATTCATTGTTCCCCAAAATTTGTGCTGTAGAAGCTGTTGGCATTGGTGCTATCAAAAGAGAATTTCTTGCGCCATATTGGGCCAAATTCTTTTTCAGTTTAGTCCAATCCCAAAGATCGGTCGGTGCAGCATCCCACATTTCATACTGAAGAATGCCTTTGCTCATAGGTGAACCATGATAACTTTGGTAAACGCCCTTTTCCTGTGCCAGTTCACAACTTGCTTCAAGTGCACCATAATAAAGAGTTTCAAATATTTGTTTGTTAAGCAGTTTTGCTTCATCACTCTCGAAAGGATAACGAAGCAGGAGAAAAGCGTCCGCTAAACCTTGAACACCAATGCCTATTGGACGATGTTTAGTATTTGATTCTCGTGCTTCTGGTACAGGATAATAATTCACATCAATAATTCTATCAAGATTTCTCGCAACAATTTTTGTAACTAATTTGAGTTTTTCAAAATCATAAGTATTTTTTTCAGTGTCAACAAACATATTCAAGGCAATTGAAGCCAAGTTACAGACAGCAACTTCGTTAGGGCTTGAATATTGCACAATTTCAGTGCAAAGATTACTGCTTTTGATTGTACCTAAGTGCTGTTGATTCGATTTTTTATTACAATGATCTTTGTACAGCATAAAAGGTGTGCCAGTTTCAACTTGTGATTTAAGTATTGCTGTCCACAACTCACGAGCCTGAACTTGCCGCACATAGCGACCTTCTGATTCATATCTGTTGTAAAGTTCTTCAAACTTGTCTCCCCAACATTCATCAAGACCTGGTGATTTGTGTGGGCACATTAAACTCCATATACCATCTTCGTGTGCACGTTTCATGAATAAATCGGGTATCCACAGTGCATAGAATAAATCACGAGCACGATATTCTTCCTTTCCAGTATTTTTTTTAAGATCCAAGAATTCGAATATATCTGCATGCCATGGTTCTAAATAAATCGCAAAAGCGCCAGGTCGTTTATTTCCACCTTGATCAACATATCGCGCAGTATTATTAAACACTCGTAACATGGGAACGAGACCGCTTGACACACCGCATGTACCTCGAATTTGAGTACCTTTCGCCCTTATACAATGAACACTGAGACCAATCCCGCCAGCAGTTTTACTTATTACTGCACATTTCTTCATTGTTTCGTATATACCATCCATACTATCTTCACTCATTGTTAATAAGAAGCAACTAGACATTTGTTGCTTATTGGTACAGGCTGAAAATAATGTTGGCGACGCATGGGTGAAATATTTCTCCGATAAGTAATTGTATGTTTCAATTACTCGATCCAATTCTTCTTCATGAATTCCAATTGCAACGCGCATCAACATGTGTTGTGGCTTCTCCACGACTTTTCCGTCAATTTTCAATAAATAACTCTTCTCTAGAGTTTTGAATCCAAAATAAGTATATTCATAATCTCGATTGTAAACGATAGCAGAATCTAATACCTTAGCATGTTTTTGAATAATATCATTGTGATATTTGCTAATCATGGGCATGTGTTTCTTTGTAACTTGACTATGGAAATTATAAAGATCATTCATCACCTCACTAAAATTTTTTTTCGTTTCTTTATGAAGATTGGAAACGGCAATTCTAGCAGCTAAAACCGCATAATCTGCATGCTGTGTTGTCATTGTAGCAGCAGTTTCAGCCGCTAAATTATCGAGTTCTACTGTTGTCACGCCAGGATATACCCCCTGCATAACTCTAAAAGTAATCGCAGGGGGATCGATATAATCCATATTCAAGCCATAGCAAAGCTTTGTAACTCTAGATGTGATTTTATCATACTGAACTTTTTCCTCGCGACCATCTTAAATTGATAAAATTTCATTGTTATCGTAATCCAAACTATTACAAATTCTGGAAAGCAATTATATGTTTCCTATTGTGCCATGTACTTACCGCGTTTCACAACATACAACTTGCCAAGTTCTTTCAGTCCCATTTTGTTAATCCTTTAAAAATGGAAATAGTATTAATTTTATATTTTTATATTGTTATATTTCTACATCCAAAAAAAGGTTCATTTCAAACTTATAAGCATTGATCGTATTTACCGGATGTGAATCAAGATAGAAATTCAACAAACCAACCTGGAGACGCTCAATTTTTGTCAGCTTCAATTATTGGCACAACAAAATGCCGCACAATGTAGTTATTTGAACTGCTAGTAATAGTTTACTGGATAATCACCTCTAATATATAGACAAAATGTTGGGGCTCGTCCTTACTAGCACATTATTGCGGCGTTTTGTAAGTTAGTGCAGGTTATTTTAGGTTATGACATATTCAGTTGGCGATTTTTGGCGGCAACCTGCATTAATTTCACAATCGTAGTTTTTCACCACTAGCGCCATCAAACAGATTCCCGAATGAACTAAATTCGAAATATTTAAAAGTGCAAGAACAACAATTTTAGTCTACAAAAAAAATGATGAGGTGGCGCTAGTATTGTGAAAAAAAAAATCACCGAATCCGATAAAACAAGGCGCGAAGCCAAACTATTCGTAACGTGATTGGTCAAACATTCATACAAAAAAACGCGGACTTTATTCTTGAGCTGTACAGAGTGCTCCGCGCGTTTGCGCTTCATTTTCATGGAGTTCATTCAATTTTCAACGTTCCTGCTTATGTCCTGAGAAAGATAAGCGTCAATAGAACAAGTGGACAATATAAACTGATGTTGCAGATAACTTATGGAGAATTACACTTGATACCAAATGATAGAGCTCGTATAACATCAGTCGTGTTTGAGCGCCACGCTGTCTCCATAGTTACGAAAGGAAAATAGAACCCGTTGTATATTTTTTCTGTTTATTATAGACAGTGTTTATGCTGGATATAAATTTTGTACATGAATTACTATTATTCTGATGACAATCATGTGGCATGAGTAAAAAAGCTGCAATTTGTATTCACTTCATTTGATATTTGATGTTACAATATGAATAATATCAATAATAATGTGAATTTGAATGTACTGGGTAATGGAACGGCAACGCAAGAATTCTCGCAACGACATGAAATCGAACGTGTTGCTGACAAGCCAAAAAGAGGTATACGCATAAAGCATCATCATTGTATAAACAATCGTACATACCTGTGTATTTAATTTGAATATTTATGTTCCGAAAATTAGTTGCAGATATCCTCCCAATGGAATGTAAGAATTGGCTTCTTCACAGACATTACACCCGCCATGAGTACAAAATCACAATGAAATTAATTAACCAGGAATTGAAAAATTCCAACAATCACAACGAATATGCTAATTGTCTAAAAGTACGTTAAAATTGAGTGTTACAGCCGTTATTTTCATTCAACTTTATGATTACTATCAGCAATCCTATTCAATTATACAATTTCAATGAATTTTTTGTCACATATTCACTTATCATTGTCAGCATAGGGTTTAATATTTAGGAGAGAGGGCAGGATTCAGGAATCTTTGGATTGTTTCCGTGATAGTTGTGTGATTAATTCCACCAACGTTAATCATGTGAAAGACGTTGCGAAATCACTGTGAGAGTTTTATTCCTGATATTTTGTTTAGTGTTTTCATAGCATAAACTTGGAATTCTAATGACATTTATATCATTATCAGATTCCTCTTAGGGGATTACAAGCGATCAATTGACGCTTATTCGGAAGCCACAAAAATGTTGAGCGTACCTGATTGGGAAATACATCACTGTCTTGGTGAGCACACTTGTCTATCATACAATTTATTCTTTTGATATTAGAAAATTGATGACATTAATTTTCAAGGTATAACTTATATGGCATTGAATTATACGGAGGAAGCAATACGCGAATTATCGAAAGCAACTGAATTGACGAAAGATAAAATTCCTCATATGGCATTAGCACGATTGGCAATCTCAAATGAGAAAATTGATCAGGCAATAGAACTTTACAAAGGCGTCGTCCAGTAAGTTTGTCTCGGACTTCTTATTGTTATCAACAAAAATATACTTAATCATTGACTGTCGTGTAATTTTCCTATGCTATTTTCTCAAGATCTTGCAATGACAGCAAAGAAGCAGAAATAGAACTGGGATTGATTCACCTTCAACAGGGTGATATTTTGAAAGCTTTTCTAGCATTCGGATCGGTGTTGTCGCAATCACCATGTATGGAAGCTATGTTGCCCACGGCATATATAATACAAGTGCGACTCGTTATTATAGAAATTTTTGTGGAGGATTGATATCAATTTAAAATTGGATGAAACAAATAACATGTTGCAGAACCATCGTGAATATGACGTGGCAGTGGCCAAATATAAAAGTGTCGCACATTCTTTTCTCGAGTCATGGCAATTGTGGAACAACGTAGGAATGTGCTTTTGTGGAAAACATAAATTCGTTGCTGCAAGTGAAGATAACAATTCCATTATATCTATTATTTATATCTTGAGTCTAAATGTTTTATATTATTGTTGTAGTATTATGATTATCATAGTAAGGAGCATACATTTGATTATTTTTTTATTTATCAATAGATTACATTACAAACATTATTTTGCAAACTTTCGAACAATATCACTAGTGAACCTTCATAATTGACTCCTGTTTTTAACATATACGTTTACACAGGCAATAACGTGCCTTAAGCGAGCAAATTTTTTGAATCCAATGGCTTGGCAACCGTCATGCAATTTAGGCAGAGTTTTTCTGATGACCGATCAACCGGCCTCTGCAGCAATTCATCTATGTGCAGCAATTGCCGCTGCTTCTCAAAATCACATGCCGTATTTATTGTTGGGATGTAAGTGATTTAACTCGCATTTAATACGTCATGTAATTAAAAATTGATAATTGGTAATTACTTCTTCCTTCTTTCATTCACCGATGTTTAGTAGCGCTGAAGAAATTAAATGACACTCAAGGGGCTGAACGCGCTATATCTAAAGCACATTCATTAATGCCAAATGATCCTGTTGTACTTGTCAATTACGCAATAATTCTCCAGATACAAAATAAATATGAGCAAGCTGCTGAAATTTTGTTTGATCTCAATAATAGATGTACAACCATGAATATAGACTTACAAGTGAGCCAAGATTTTTCTTATTTAATGTTAATATGGTGGACCCAATACATATTAGCCAAGTAAATGAAACCTGTCCATTGTTTTCAGGTGCTGCGAGTTGCTCAACAGCTCTCCCGTAATATGAATGAGATTCCTAAAATTTAGCCAAGCAATAACAAAAAAAACGTAAACAAAATAGGATAAGGCTATTGTAAATAATGGCGATCCATAAAAAATGAATAAACTAGGAATTTCAGAAAAAGTCGATCAGTAATCAACGAAATCACAATTGGAATCAACAGTATATACTTTATTATTCATCCTTAACACATTCATGGAGTGATTACAACCAAATACAAATGAGGTGATTGAATAAAAAATAATCCGAATAGATATAAATATGGTTGGACAGAAGTTCAAATAAATCATGAGAGTTTGACGATTGTTTATTTAGTCAGATGTTGCTGGTGGGAAATAATTCATCTGATGTAAACAAGTGTTCATTTTCACAGGTACTCATTATATATACATCCAAATAGGTGGATGATTCGATTAAATTTGGCTGAATGTTTACCTTAGAAACGATGTGTATTTAATGTCACGATTCATTGGTGCTCATTATTCTGAAACCTAACTGTCGTTACACATTTCCACTTGATTTTCACAGTGCTTGGAATATCATTTCAGAAAACTCAGACGCATAGTGTTACAGATCTCGACAATTTTAAGTATAACATTTGTGTATGTAGTTTGCCTCATTGTCAATCATGTAACGGCTAAAAATTGATTGATGATATTAACACTACTTCGGGTATAAAATTTTCATTAAAGATCATATGAATATAAAAAAATATATCAAAATTTCAGATTTGTCATCAAATTAATTATCATTTATTGACTTGCGGAGTTTGTTAAAGTGATCTTCACAGTCATAATGAAATGGGTTATTGTTTTGTTTATGATATCAATGAAATCGTTTGTATTGTCAACACTGATGAAAGCAGTGCCACTGAGAATTGAACAAGACAAGAGGTCAGTTTTTGAGTATGAACAGGAATTTGGGATGAATCGCAATTGGAATACAATGTTTTGTCGCACGATCAGAAGACCTACGACTTTATTTTTAGAGGTATATCTGACTAATCAATCACATGCAACTCAAGATTTTTTTAATATATTCACTCGCTACTTGCACAATTCTCAACCAAGCTGCATTAATGCAATCTCATCAAGTTCGTTTGTAATGAAGTATGGAGCGACTGAAAATATAAATTGGCAATGGCTGCGCAAGTCTGATAATTATTTTCTTTATGATTCATTGACTCCGATGCCAGTTCCTCAAGTCAAATCATTTGTTTTCAATCATCCAATAATGGCTCGGGTGATGATAATGCCACTCACGAAAATTGATTTTCTTATAAAATATGCATTCGATCATTGGAACCACAAACAATATGTAGTGATACTCATGATACTAAATTATAATCACGAAATCACCGAAATGCGTATTGAAGATATTGAGAGAATATTTATAAACATTGCAAGGAATATTCTCGAGACCTTATGGAAAAAACGTGGAGTTTATAATGTTTTCATCGGATTTCCATTATTGGATTATCCTGGAACAAAATTATGGACGTATGATCCATTTAGTCGTGATGATATAACACAACATCCAGGCAGAATAGTGGGAATTGACCCCTTAATGCCACCAAATCCCAAACGACTTCGTGATTTAAACGGCTATAAACTCAATATAGGTCTTTTTGAAGCAAAGTTAACCGCAGAAATTCAATCGACTAAATTCCATTCTAAAGATCATCATCCAGTCATTGAAGACTTTCATGGTGTCGACGGATACATGGTACAAACCATGTCCAAACATTTTAATTTCACTGTTGACATCATTCCACCATTTGGAGGTGTGAAATACGGTCATGTGCAATATGGCATGGCAGTTGGTACTTTAGGTTCGATTTTACCACAATAATTAACACATGTATTTATCTCGCCCTACTTTCATACAAATTAAGATATAATTGAACGTGATTTTCTATCCAGGTGATGTGGTATATCGACGAATTCACGCAAGCTTCAATTCCCAATACGTAAAAGACTATATCGTTGGAAATCAACAATTTGCAACATCATTAAATATTGAATTCACTGCTCCTGTCGATTGGGATTGTGTATGCATAATTGTACCTTCATCTGAAGAAATTCCCAGGTGGTTACGTACTTTCATATACATGCAACCCGCTATATGGATGTGCCTGCTGATCGCCATTATTCTTGCTACTATTGTATGGCATCTGTTGCGGAACTATCATCATTCTGCTTCCAAGAATTATTCCGAATGTCATAGGAACTATTTAGCAGTATTCATTGATACGTTCATGTTAATAGTTGGTGCGCCCGTTCGATCAACAAGTGTTCTCGGCGAACGAATTCTGGTTGGTGCACTTGCACTTTTAGGATTGACTGTTATGGGAGCGTTTACCGGTACACTTTACCATAGTTTCACCCAAGAAATGTTCTATCGTCCCATTGAAACTTTGAAACAACTGGATGAATTGGGATTGATAGTTGCAACATCATCACCCAATCTTGAAGACATATTCGGCCCGAAGGATCCTATCATCAAATCATCCACTTTATCGCGACTGGCACACAAAATAAAGAGTCTTCCCAAAAATGAATCGGCGATAAAAAAAACAGCATTTGATAGGAACATTGCAGCGATATCCCGGGAGAAGGTTTTTCTAATTGATCAACATCAATACGTCGATTCAAAAGGCAGAAGTTTATTACACCTTGTTCCTGATTGCCCACAGGCGTATTATCTTGCATATCTCATGCCCGCCAATTCAATCTTCTTGGAATCTTTCAATTCCGTTATCACATCCTTGAAAGAAGGTGGCGTTACACTCTTTTGGAACAAGAATGAAATACAGAAATCAATTTATGACAAAATTAAATCTGTAACAAATGGCGAAAAAGTTAAAGTCCCAGACGGGCCAAAACCTTTTTCAATTCAAGATATGGAAATATGTTTTTTGATATTAGCTTTTGGTCTTGTTCTATCGGTTACTGTATTCATAGTCGAGTGGATAGATTTAAAAAAGTTGAAACGAATCATTGTATCCAAATGTTGTATCAGAAAATTCGTACCGAAAAATCATGAGAGATGAAGTTGACTGTGAACGATCTTCCCAAAATTCATACAAATATTATTTATCCTTATGATTGTGATTGTGAACACATTTTTACACTTTTACGAGAGACTTGAAGTCAATGAAACAGTGGTAGTGTGCGCGTGAACGAGTCTATATGTAAATAGTACTATTATTAGAAATCCAAAAATATTCGATTGAAAGCACTCAACACTGTGGTAGCTGTACACATCTAGTTATAAGTAACAAGAAAGTCCTGTGGTGAATACTCAAAAATCTCAATTAATTGTAAGTTCGTTGATCTGATAAATAAAGGTAGATCATCATGGATTACGTGAAGCTTACATGGACATTATTGATAGTTACACTGTCATTTATAGCAAGTGAGTTCCCCACCTAAGTGATACATACTTTATGTCAATTGTAGTTCAACCGTTCAAATTTTTATTTCTTGCAGATATATCACAAGTAGTGGGTACTTCATTTCAAAACATGTAAGTCTAGATTATAACATCAGTACTTTACGAAACTGTAGCCCGATGTGATTCGGTGATACGCTCACTTAACATTGTAGCAACATGATTAATTTTCAGGAATGAATATGATTCTATGGATAAGTCTGATTTGGAAAATAGGCCACATGTATACGAAGCTTATTTCCCTGATCATCAGAATTTGAATCAACGGGATCAATTATCCCACAGCGACCCTATTGTTCATCATTTGTGGCGAAATCTTCATAATAGTCGTATGACACGATCACACGTTACTACTCGAAATTCATACGGATATCCACACCCACTGTCATTGCCAAAAACTTCCGATGATCGTTCTGGTTATGGAAATAGGCAAAACATCGAATCCCAAGAGAGGTACTATGAACACGAATCAGATAATACATCCGAAGGTTTAGCAAATACTATTGGACGAACACCTAAGAAGTTGATCGATCACCAAGCAACCATGAGCAAATTGCATGGTCGCAGTGGTCCCATTGCGAAAACTTACGTCAACTATTACAAGCTAAGCGACCCTTCAAATCACCAGAGAGCATATTATAAAATACCAAAGGTACTTATTCCCCAGTTTAACGCTCTTGATCAATCAATCAAAAGTGCATCGACCGACGAGGATATTTATCAACCACGGTCACAAGTAATCCATTATAAATCTGATTCATCACTGAAATCATTCGGAAGAATAGGAAAATGGAATCCATCGAAACAGGTGTACGATAATAACTTCATTGATTATGATAATGACATGTCGAATCGATATCAGCATCGCAGAATCGAATCTGATCATCCACACAAAATCCGACATCATCATGGTGAGTGGAGGCGACCATTTTTCTGATGTACATATAACGAAGCACTTCCCATACACATGCGTATTCACTATCACAACCAATGATGAAGTGATAGAAATCTTGCAGTTGCTGTGTCGAATAAGTTATGGTGTATTTTGAATATCATACGTGATATGAAATTATTCGTATTATTTGATATTCCAGTACTCTTTCACTGGGTGCTTTTTGTTCCAATTATTCTACTATACTCCGATAGTTTGTTTCTAGATGGCTCAAATTATGAATCAGTAAGAAGTATAGACATCAGCATGTACTACAATATACTTCTCGCAATCATTCTATGTTGTTTTTTTCAATTAGAGTTCAATGTGTTCATCATGCAATCAACAGAACAATAAGAATTGATAGTTATCCTTTATTTCCTTTCTTTACTAGTTGAATTATGTCTACACTGGAAAAAATAGTATTGACAAGAATAACGTGATGGGCGGACAAATGGCATTCGAAGAATTAATCAATTATATCAAATTGCCGTCATTATGAATCGTATCGATTGTTCCTTCGTCGTCAACAACAAAACGTCTATATCCGACTTAGAAGTGTTTTGTATGGAACCTCTCTTGGACATTCCAGAATTGAATAATACTAGTTATTAATTATTAACTGTTTACAGACGAACTACCCTCTTTTTATTCGAATACATTTTTATACGGCAATTAAGCCGAGTTTTTTGCGACAAAACTTGTGTGTAGAATGGTTATTCTACATTCGCGAATCCAACGGATCATGAATTGATGTTTGGCTATATACAATCATGATGAATAAACGACAGGAGAAGTAGATGGAAACAAACATCATGAGTTGGCAACGTCAATGATGTGAAAAATGCAACTTTTTCTGTGCTGATTATTTCCCCATTTAGTTAAAATGCCACGAGTACAAATGAGTTGTGGACAAACACGTTTGTAGACCAATTGCATGTATACTTCAGTATAATTTCAGTGTGGTTTGCATGCCTGGCGAGAGTCAATCGTATGAGAAGAGTTCAATTCTATCAATCTTTCTTCTGCTTGTTATATTCTTTTAATTCTTCGAGAAGGAATTCACGTAATTTTTTATATGCCTCATCAACATCATCATTTACAATCGTTAAATGGAAATTACCAGGCTCCTCACCTAGAATTGAGTAACAATCGTAGATAATTCATTTGGAATATCAGCATAAGTACAGTTGCCATTGAAAAATTTACCATATTCCATTTCTTGCACTGCCATTGCTAATCGCCGCTGCAATGATTCTTGTGTTTCAGTATTTCTCGCCCTTAAACGTTTTTCCAACTGTTCAATTGAAGGCGGCTTGATAAATATTAGTAACGGATCCAATGATGTGTTTTTAATCTGTTTCACACCTTGTACATCGATATCTAACACACACATTTTTCCTGCATTCATGACATCATGAACAGCTTGTTTGCTAAATTTGTGTGATATATATAGAGTAAAAGACTCAAATGTAAGTTATGAATATCCATGGGAAGTTTTCATATTTAAATGAAAAAGAGAATTTCATCTACATAAATACCTCGTTCCGTACATATTGTTGTTAAACGTAGCAGTCTCTATAAATTCACCCTTATTCATTCCATCTTGCATTTGTTCTTTCGTTGTGAAATAATAATGTTTACCATGCTCTTCAGTGGGTCTGGGCGACCTTGTGGTATGAGAAATTGAAAACCCAAATGTATCTGGGAATTCATTACACATCCGTTGAATCAATGTACTCTTTCCAGATCCGGACGGACCACACAAGACTAATGGCCTTGGGCCTCGAGTGAGCATGTTGGAAAATACTGTAATATCCAATTGTCCTTCATGAATATAATTTTTTTTTCTGTCTATTCTATTTCATGAAATGATATCTCATTATTTGGAATATTCGTTAAAGCAAACTTCATGGTTTACAATAATATTGAGCACACGACAAAGACTCGTATAGTGAAGCCTTTACTGAGTCCACTGATGTTACACACAATAGAGTTAATGGGTGGGATTCGATTGATATCGATATCAGAGAAAGACATTCATACCTAGTCTCAATGTCTGCAAGCTTGATGGAAAAGCCATTTGTTCGTATGCCCGATCTCTCACATGTTGGCAAATACAAATTGCCAAATTACTCGGGTGAATTAATTGAAGAATAAGAGAGTGAATTGATTATAATTTATAGTATCATACATATAGTAACGTCATCCATAATTGTTGCATTCACGAAGTCCATGAGATCACAGAAAAAGTTAACAACTTCAACGTAGTTGTATGACGTCACGATTGAAAAGAAAAATAAAGCTCGCGGTGCTGGATAGATACTATATATATGCTACTATTCCGCCTAACTGTATATAAACATACGTACAATAGTGGCGTGGATACAGATCGATTCTGAATGTTCTAGGTTATGTATAAAATGAAAATTGAACTTGCAAAAAACGAGAATAACTTATTCATTGTGTAAATACAAATAAACTTTTGAATTGCATATATAGTCTAATAGATTACGATCAAAATTCTCTATCACAACGAACAATTGGCACATATATTTATATATATTTGAAATGATACTCTGCAGCTAGAAACATCAAAATGAACATCGGCGAATTGAAGAAATAGGTAAAGTCGATAGTGTACTAATCATCATAGGTCCTTTACCTACCTGAAAAAGCAGACACGACAACTAGTGTAGCACACGCTTCGACACACTCAATTTATCTCATTATTTAATATTTTATATATTATGAAAATTTAACAATTGGTTGGTCAAGATATCAGAAAGTGTATGCGCAATACTAATAGGTCTAACTGTGCACATGTCACGTAAACAGCTAATAGCATAAGCAATGATAGGCGAGTGATGCTTTGCATCAGCTAGCTTGGTCATCACATTTAGACGAGAACTGTGTACGTTGCGCACGCAAACGCGCGTGTCAATTGAACGTGTCTTGTACGGATGTTTAACCAATCACATTTGGGTCAAACAGTTTGGCTTCACCCAGCTTTACCTATGTGTGTGTCGTCACTCATTCGTTGTATCCTTGAAATTTCTGTTTATTGACAATGAAATTGTGATTTACATCTTATTTTATTGGAGAGTTTCAATTCGAATCTTTCATTGGATTGGTGATGTTCGATACAATTTGTCTTGAGATGACGCATGTCCAAACAGTGCAGTCTCTACCATCCTACTTTTTGCTATACAAGCGAAAATGTCTTGTATGAGTTTGTAATAAATGTGGTTTTCATAAATTTGTAATTTGGCGCCTTATAATATGGCGGTTGACGCAGTCGCAGAATGCTGAACATAAGCGATGGCGTCGTTGCTTCGTCAGATATCGAAGACAATCGATTCAACCGTATCGAACGGCATCGGGAAAACCAATCGATTGAAAAGGGATAGAGCAGTCGATGGTATTCGAACACTATCGAATATCGCTCGTATCCATTCATTAAATGACTATTGTGGCTTATAGGAACAACCTCAAGTACCACGTGGAATGATTAATTTAGACAATTGATAAAAAATGAATAATAATAACACAGACAATAACAATAGTGATGAAGAAATATCGGAGAAACATGGGAGCTTATTGAAATTTATTGAAAAATTGGATGGAGGTCAAAGGTAAGTTGAAATTGAGCAATTGAAAACAGGGTGTGAGATGAAATGAGAATTTTTACTACTGAATACAAATGAAATTTTCGAATATCTCTAGGATAAAACAAGCAAAAAGAAGTGAACCAACTTTACAAGTGTCTGAGTATCATTTGGTGAATAGTGGAATTACTGAAGATGATGCTGTTTGTGTTGATGAACTTGTCAAGACGTTGGGTGATCGAGCGCATTACACAGATATCAATAAAAAGATCAGAGCAGCTAAAAAAGGGGTGTCTATTTTATCGAAGCCATTAGAGAAACCCGCTGCGGAAAAAGTAATTACAAATGAATCGCAATATGTAAATAAGAGGATTTTTATATGACGTCTATTATCGTTTGAAATCGTTATTTAGTTGAAACGTGCAGTTGGATTTGAAAATACTGCGAAAGAGTTAGAAAAATGGAATGCAATAGTAACAAGGAATCGAACTGTCCCAACACAAGTCTTCCCATTACAACGGCCTTCATCACCCTCGAAACCTGATGAATTTGTGAATCGATTCAAAATTCAATCAGAATTGGAGAAAGAGCTCAATGCATTAGAACCCAAAGCGCCAAGTGAAAATGGTGAAAAACCAAATGAGTTTGCTTTAACCTTGGGCGAAATTATGCAGAAAAGGAACGAAACTGCAAAGTTTCGTGTTCAGCAAGTTAGTATTATCGAATCAATATTCTTGATCAATTCTTGTTATATTAATAATGTTCTCTCATTCTAGTCATATATACAAGCGAAAGCTCACAGACTGAAGAAAATTAAAAGCAAAAAATTCCATCGAATTGCCAAAAAAGCAAAAATTAAGGAGCAGTTCAATGAATTCATGAAGTTACAACAAGTTGATCCCCAAGCAGCGTTGGTGAAGTTGGATCAATTAAATAAAGCTCGTGCAGAAGAACGGATGTCATTGAAACATAAAAATACGAGTCAATGGGCTAAAAATAAGCAAATTCGGGCGAAATATGATAAAGAAGTAATAATTCCAACTCACAATCAAACGGCATGTTTATATTAATTTTTTATATTTAAGTACTATACTGAATTATCTTACAGAGTCGCAGTGAATTGGCGAAACAACTCTCGATTAGCCGTGAACTCATGGAAAAAGTAAAGGAACATGTTGATAGTGATGATGAAATGATAGAAGATGAAACTGAAGTTTCCCGACCGATTGCATCTACCGGCAACAATCCGTGGACTAACAATGTGAAAACGTCATCTGAAATTGACGAATTCGTTTCGGGTTTTCGTAAATATTGGGAAAAAAAACACGAAACTGATGAACATAAAGAAATGCCGTCGTCAGGTAATAGTAAAGATGAATGCATCCCATGCGACAATCGTGCAGAGGGAAGTTGTGAATTCGCAAGTGAGGAAACTCAGTTGTCAACAGACACCTCGTCTGGGTTGGTTCAACCACAAGGAAAGATTAGAAAAAAGAATCCAAATGATTCTGTTAATGTAAGTGAAATAAATTCGAAGAAGAAAAATAAACATGTTTCGCAGCACAAAAATGTGGAATCATCTGGAAAACAGCTACTCCCCAAAGCAAACATGACTTCACAGTCAACGCCAAAAGACATTAATGCTACAAAAGTGAAAGCTGGCACATCAGAATGGTCCATAGAAAATCTTGATGACACCTCGCCAACAATAAACGGCGTTGGCGAAAAGGCATTTGCAATAGATGACATATTCGATGCAATTGATGATAATGCTAAGCGGAAAATTAAGAAAAAATTGCGACGAGTAAAACGCAAATTGACAGAAGATCCATCAGAGAAATCTGAAAGTGCCGACACTCCGAATCATCCTACCTCTGATCTTTCATTCAAGAATATGAAATTGCGACCACAATTGGATGAGAGTTTAGATGAAACAGTAACAAAAAAAGGTGACCAAAAGAAATCAGCAGTTTCGAGCCTCGATAAATACAGTCCAAGTGACAGTGCGTTAAAGAAGAATTCTTCGACATCGCTGAGTTCTGAAGCAGAAATTGATCCTAATAAATTCATGAATATCAGAACGCGACATTCCAAAGGCCGCGCTGCTAACAGTGTCAATAATAGTAATGAACAAGAACAAGTTATAAATGACTGTAACGATGAGGCATACGAAAACGAGGAAATGGACGATAATATAAGCCAGCAAAATATCATAACTGAAGCATTCGCCGATGACGATGTAATCGATGAATTCAGAAAGGAAAAAGCTGATAAAATTGAAGAATTGCAACCTGAGAATGTGAATACAAAACTGCCCGGATGGGGTGCTTGGGGTGGGAAGAATATGAAACCTCCTCCAAAGAAAAAACGACGATTTATCCTCAAGTTTCCGGCCAAATCATCGAAGAATGAAGAAAATGAAGGGGATGTTATACTGATTCAAGACAATTCAGTACTCAAAAAACATCAAGTTAATGATTTACCCTACCCCTTTAGCAGTGTTTCTGATTTTGAGACGAGCATCAGGGCGCCGATTGGAAGGAATTTTATTCCTGAGAATGCACATAAACGATTGATCGAACCTGCCGTAAAAACTCGAATGGGTAAAGTTATTTCGCCCATGGGTGAAGATGCTCTTATTGAAAAAAAGAATGTCAAGAGCAACGAAGATCCACGTCGTTTAGATAAAATAAAATTGTAGAGAGCTGGAATCTAATAAAATGTACACATTCACACATAAATTCCCATATTCGAATCGATTAATGTAGACGAGAAAATCTCATAAACTCCCATCAGCTTGATGTTTCATTTATTCATTTACGTTCTTTATCCATGTTTTTTATTGTTAATCATTATATTCTTATATACCACGCGTGCGTAAAACATCCTATATTCGATATATTTTTTCATATTCATATATCTATATTACCAACGGAATGATCTAGTAGCCTAAAGAGGGCGCGTAGATATGTAAGGTTTACATTTGTGTGCATATACTGATAAGAGTAAAAGAGGAGGGTGGTGATGGTGTGGTGGTGACAATATAGAAGTAGTGGGGAGTAGACAAATTGAACGGAGAAGCCTGGGAGAACCTAACCGAAGAATGTAAAAGACATGAAAAACGTGAGAGACTAGAAAGACGTGAAACAGCGAGGTTGCATTTGATAACTTTATCCCAGTACAACTACAAGTGGATTGGCCAGTACACAGTTTACAAATATCACAATCAGCACAATTCTTTCAACTCAGTTAAATTTCATTGTCATTGATAAAAGCCATTTGACTCTGATTTTTATCACAAAAGTTTGTATTAGTATTTAATTGATGGTAGTTTTGCTATTCAACGGTCGTCGAAACTCCGTTCGACTGACGAGTGCCGGATAAATTTGCTGAAACACCAAACTGACAACTCCAAATTTACTGATTAATAATTGTATTATCGCAAATTATAATGGCGTCGAGTAAAGATGACAATGATGAAAGTGTGCAATTTTTCGAAGGTGTTGAAAAATTGCTTGAAATTTGGTTCACGAGCACCGATAGTGAGGATAATAAACGCGATCTTCGGAATATACCCAGGTAGATGTCAATATATTTATCAATTTGTCTTCATCTATCAAATTCACTGACATTCTAGATGATACTTGTAATATCAAGCCGAAAACGACTGTCCAGGAGTTTTTCTAGCATTTCATTCTACCCCCTTTAACTCGCAATGACGCATTTCTTCTCCGCGCAAAATATAGACCTTTTGCTCTCATACTTTTGATTTTCAATGATGAATTATGTTTATATCCAACTTTATTCTCCATTCATTAATGGTGAAGAACGAAATAGAGATTGTGATGAACTGCAGTTCGTATTAAATATATACGAGGACAAGATAAATAAATGAATAAAGAAAAACAGAGATGGAATACCTAATGTGAGGCTCGGGTCAAGAATGTCGCAGTTGTTTAATTTATATTAGAAAATTGTCAATGATGGTTTGTCTGCTAAGTCAATGAATTGTGCATTCCTGCTCACTTTTTTGTCTAACATTATTGTTCAACAAATTATATGAGCACGTTTTCATTTATAATAATTCAAGAAGATATAGAATTCACTTTTCCCATTATCAAGTGACGAAAGTACTCTCCCGAATCTTGAGAGAACAAAAATTTCCCCTTAATTTGATAGATAATAAAATTCTCAGTCTTCAATAATAACTGATAGCACTGATGCATGGCTCACGCGTTCATGAAACTCCATTTGAACAGCACTATATGTCTTTCACATCTACATATGAATGATTAACTCATCTATTTATAAAAATTAAGTTTTGCGTCAAACAAAATAGTTGGTAATTTACTCATCCGCACTGTTGCCCAATTTTCAGATCATCCATCATATACATATTCATATATGTCCACATTAATTTCGGTAGACGCGCATATCATCTCACTCTATGCACTTGACGCTTCCTTGTAGAAACTTAAAGACACATTTATACCACCGAAATCAATGTTTAGCACATGTACACCACACGAATCATGTCAATTTAACAATATTCCATTTAGTCTTACAAGTATTTCTCACTGTTCAAGATACAGGTGGGAGGCCATGCTAAAGATTGTTCGGTGCGAGATTATCAGCTTTTGCAGGAATGATCAGGTTGATGCATATGTACTCAGGTAATTTATAATTAATTAATGCTGAGGTAACACAATCAGTATCTTCAATTATCAATTAATATGTGTTCTATACTATCTTGTGTGGCTCATTATTCATGAACAAATATATCGACAAAGTAGTGAATATATACATGTATAGAGCTCACAAATGTACTCTGATGGTCGAAATATGATCATTTCATTCATTAATATGCATCGCTAGATTATATCCGCTGCTTACACACATTAAAACTGTGATTAATGTAATTAAGATGAGAGCTAGTCTTAATCATTGTTATTGTATTAAAGTTTCATTCACAAAGTATCACTGTAACATAAAAATGATAGCAGGGAACAAAAATAAATATAATCGATGTTTCGAACATGTTAATCCGGGCTGTTTTCTAATGATCATATTTGCCCTGCTATAGCACATTCAAAGATCAACAAGCTCAGGGTGGTTATCCGCACTGATAACCCTAAATAATCAAAAGTTATTTCTATACCCAAAATACATCCTATGATTGTCATTAAGATCCAATATCATATTGGTATCCTATTCGTAATCCATACGAGAATGTACACATGTAAAAACTCATTACAACGTTGCTGAAGAAATATGAGTTAAAACATTGAGAGTCATATAGTAATATTTTAAATTATGCTCTTGACCATGTCATCATTCAATAAGGTGTTGACATTATTTCCCTCTATTCCTACAGTGAAAGCAGTATGTTTGTTGCAAAACGTCGACTCATATTGAAAACTTGCGGTACAACAACACCACTACAATGCCTAGAATCGCTTCTAGATCTTGTGGAAGAATATGCTGGATTTGATGCAGTTCAGGTAATAAAATGATAGATTCCATTTTACTTACTTTTCATATTCACTCGATTGCTCGTTAATATTCGTTGAACTCAAATGTATATTGGATACTCGATGTATATACTTAAATATTATTTTTGAAAAACTACACAGATTATAGATGACTGTATATATACAGAGTCTGTTATTCGAGGCCAATATATTTTCAACGATATAGTACTTGACCTAATACATGGTTGAGTGATGTGTCTTTTGTATTTTCATACATACATATAACATACCGTATATGGATATGTATAATAGTAAACACGTGGTATATACATCGACTAGCACATTCTTTAAACTCTCGGTTTATTGATCTGAGTTAAACGCGGAACATCTCACCCAGCGCTCACCGTTTTCTACCCCTCTTGTCCCGGTCACTATCTCAATTTGTCTCCAACCTTTGAATCTTCTCATCCTTGTACCCGATGGCTTTTCAATCTTTCCACTATTACTCATGTCGTTGGTATTCGTCAACTTTTGGATTGCGTACCATATTTCAGTATGCCCTAAATCATTGACACCATCCGACTGGATACATAATCATATCCATCTATTCACCCGGATTCGAATTCTTCAATTTATTGTACGAAAGTAATATATTAACTGTGATATCTTCGGTGACAGATAATTCTATTGTTCTGGAAGGAATAATATTGGATTTTGATTGTTGAAGTGAATAGAGGTAGGGAAATTGATTACAAAATCAAAGAATTTGATGGAAATCAATTAGTTGATTATAATATAGATAAACCAATCATAGATATCACTGGCTGCGTCCAAATTGAAGCAAATTTGAATTTATCCAAACCTTGGTGGGGATATCAATTTTCAATTTATATCATACAATGAACGCAATCGCTTATTATATTAATTTTTGATAGAATGAGTTGGAACGGAAAGTTTCTTTCAATGTTGGATATTCTTTAATAGAATACTAATGTTAGACATTCGTAATCAACTTTTGAAGTGATGGACTAATCATTAGTGATAAGCTCATCACTTTTATTTTTCGAAAACATACTTAAGTATGAACATCAATTAGAAGATTAAAATACGAGATATTTGGCCGCTCAAGAATCACTTTGTGGAAATATTTCATTCACAATTTCATTGGAGATGAAATATTCGCGGCTTAAGGGATAGTTCCTGGGAATTGCTTGAATACCATCTACCACTATCGGAATGTCAATGATTGACGGAATTCTGAAAACATGTCCAATTTTATTTTCCAAAGGATTTATTTTATTCGCGAAAAAACTACAAGCGGCCGGAGCTGCAGATATCACCGCATCGTGCATTTGAGGATGAAGTCACGTTTCTTGATACAATCTTTCCAGGTACGTGTTCAATAATATTTTCAGGTGGTGAAGTTGTAGCAAATTATTTTCCTCATTACGTAATTTTCACAGATGGTGAAGCTTATTGTCTCGGTGATGTGGAGAACGACTGTTGGTACTTATACACTTTGAATCGACCGAAACTTTCGCAAACACCACGTGAGCCTGATCAAACATTAGAAATATTGATGACAAATCTCGATCCCAACATTATGTCCATTTTCACACGAGATGTATGTGCGTCAGCGACAGAAGCAACTCAAAAGTCTGGAATTGATACGCTTGTTCCCAATATGATAATAGATGATTTTCTATTTGAACCTTGTGGTTACTCGATGAACGGTGTTTCCAAAAGTGTAAGTGATTTTCATAAAATATGATCAATTAATTCTATTTCTATTTTTCGTCTTTGCCGGACATTTTATATCATAATTGTAAGATCACTTTAACTTTGCCATTCGGATTTTGTTTTTTCTCTCCCAAACAGGGAAGCTATATGACTATTCATATTACACCAGAGCCAGAATTTTCATATGTCTCTTTCGAGAGCAACATTCCTGAGGCAACGTACTCTGAGGTTATTGAGCGGGTATTGAAGACCTTCAAACCTGGAAAATTTGTTGTGACCATTTTTGCGAACAAAGAGTCAGTTGCAGCCGATTCACCACGTGAACTTGAGCAAGCGGATTATATCAATTTTGATGGTGGATGGTTGCGCAACGATGTACAGTACTGCCGCTTCAAGAATTATGATTTAACTTGCGCATTTTATTCGAAATTCCCAAGCTGATGGTTCACAAGCGGCCCATCTAATTGCTTTATCACAAAAGGCATAGATGAGGCACAATATCAATCCCCTACCCCATTACGAATACCCCATCAACCAATCGATAATATTTCCCCTTATATTCATTACCCACCCATCACGACACACTCGACAGATTTTCTCTTTCACCAGAGAATAGTATCAGATGCTACAGCAAAAAATATTCATGACAGCGACGAAGACAACAACGAACATGATGATGATGAAGATGGTGATGAAGATGACGAAGAAGATAATAAGGAAGATAATGATGACAAGGAAGATAATAATGATGATGAAGATAATAATGATGACGAAGATAATAATGATGGTGAAGATAATAATGACGATGATGATGAAGATAATGATGACGATCATCATGGTGATAATGATGATGACGATAACAATGAGGAGGAGGAAGTGAGGGATGATAGTGATGAGAAGGAAAATAATGACGATCAAAATGGAGGTTTATATCGTCGATCCGATAAGAATACAGATGAGGCGTCGAAGATCGATTCTTATCGAATAGTGGAGCACTATACATCTACGTCTCTTCTTCCTATGAAGCCAATAATTAGATCGAAAGCATATTGTGATGCCTCACTGAGACCTCCAGAATTTGATGAGTTATCGCGTGAGCCTGTTATTCGACCTATCACCACCCGTCCTAGTAATGGACTGAATCAAGAAAAAAGATTACGATCAACTGCAACGAAAACAATTACTTCCCGAGAGACATCTTGTAAAAATGTTTCTATTTTGCACGACTCAAAAACTGAATGGAATACAGAAAATGTACACATAACATGCAATCCCCTCTCATCTTCGTATCCATATTCAACACCTCATCACAAAGTTCCAACTAAAAATTTGCCTGAGCACCCTGATCACGAACCGGAAAATAAACACGGAACTTGTGGCAGTTTCCTTCCCATACTTGCCCTCATTCCGCAGACGATTGTGAGTCTCCAGTATCTCAATCCAAAAATCAAATTCACGTGGTGGCGCAATAAAATCTCGTGAAGCAGAGCCTGAATTATATCTTGTTTATCATCATCGATATTCACTTAGATTATAGTGGTGCTAATTCTCTGCAAATATGCGCTATATATTTTCCCATCAGCTATTCTGATCATCAGCAATTGGTCTTTACCTTCCTTCAAACAACAACGAAAATTAGACCACTTTCGCCTATTGTCTGATCAATATCGCTATGAGCATACGCATTTGATATTTTCTTGTGAACATCAGATCTGATTCAACGATACGATCGGTTCCTTATTCCTTCTTTGAATTTCAACCGAATTTAAATTCATCTATCTCATTTTAATAATATGTGTTTAACTTTAAAACATATATTTTCTAGATCAATCTTGTGAAGGATATTTCACATTTTCGAATATGATACCCTAAACATTATTGATTTTTCGTGCGCAATTTATTCCCAAAATTTATAGGCCAATTTCACTTGTGTGTAAAAATGCACCATATTGAATTCCTATATTTTGGGTCACTATTATGCAGAAGGGACCTGTATCTCTGTAGTTATAGAAATGTATACATTTGTATGAGTATGTTCGTTTGCAAATCGCCATGATATTTATATTACGTGCATAATTGTGCCATAACATTCAGATAGTCGAGAGTCGTTATTATCAATATTCTATTTTTTACTGTTTACCCATCAATAACCAAATGTTTATTCATCACACCGATCTCAATACTTACCCTTGCTCTGTCACTTCCTTCTTTTCTTCCCATCTCATTTGAATCCCATAGTATCATTATTGTTATGCGCGTAAATATTTGAAGATAATGCAAAAATTGAAAGTACTGTCTATAATACGCATGACTATTTTCGATTATGTAAAGTCGGATACGATTCTACAGTAGTTCATCTGAGAGTATTGTAAAACCAAATGCACTTTCTTCCTGTGACAAACTCGCGCAATTATATGTGTATATAGTGACTGTTTACTATGCATAAATATATATTGAGATTATATGTTTATATTGATAAAAAAACCTACCAAATCAAAAAATAACTGATAATAATATTAGTATAAATGAGTATATTAATATAAAGAAACACAGGTATATTATTTAATAAAACATTTTTACCAACACTGACAACCATACACTCTTACACATACACACGCACATATGCATACTGATGTATACATTATATCTGAATTCAGAGCAGTAATGAGCATATTTGATTGAACAGATGTATTGATTAATAAAGCCACTGACTCGATAGGAGCCTACACTGTGAGGACAGATTTGTTTTAGATATCAATTCATGGACATTGAGAAAAAAATTTGGATTTTTCAATTATTGCTGGATAATTATTTCTGTTAATACAATACAGAATCGCAAATACATCGATCATTATCTAAATCTTCATTGATTTGAGTAATATTTCATTTTATAATAATGCTAAAATATACTAATATACAATTTTGGTTGAAAGTCACGTGATACATTTTATTTCACTTGTGTCCCAATACACATTCATCAAAATTTATGCATTCGTCATTTGCTGTTATAGATGTATACTGCTAATGTATGTAAATTTAATTGAATCATGTATTACATAAACAAAATAAATATTCTATTGAATCTTTGATCTTGTTCATTATGAATTGATATCATTTGGATTTATGTTCAACATCATTATCATATTACATCGGTCGGTTGTGTTGATGAACTATCAGAGAATTGTGTTCTGACACGATAAAACATAGCATGAAATCGTGCTCTGATGCCATCATATGAATTCTCAACTATAACATTCTGTCGTTGCTTCTGTAACTCTTCGTCCTCCGCATCAAGATCATCCCGAACTCGCTCCAATGCTTTTCAGTTTTACCAAAAACGCATTATACATTATTTGAAGAATGTACGATGAGATTGAATGGAAAATAGCATACCTTTTCTCAAGTTCATGTCATCCATATCAGTATTACTGATTTTTGCCAATTCTTTTCGGAAGTTCTGTGTGATCTTCTTACGTATGTGATCGGCTTCAATGTTTTGTTTTGTCCTTGGTATACGAAATCTGACACAACAGCAGAAAGCAACAATAATTGCCAAAATAATGGAAAGGACGATACCTGCCAGTTGCCAAACTCGAAAGCCAGCAATCGTTTCATTTTCTAACCACTCCTCTACTTCACCCTCAACGCAATCTCCTGGCCTTATTGCAACTTCGTTCGGAGAACAGGAAACTGTTGACGAAATTTGAGGAGATACAGATGTTATAGGTGTTTCCATTATCACAATTATTAGTATCTTCTGTGTATTTCGTGAATTGTTAGATGGACTAAACTGTCTTATAAGTCGATTCAGATGGAACTATCAAGAAATATTGAATAGCATATTACTGGTAGTGGTAGAAGGTGTGGCCCATGATAAAATCAGGTGGCACACCCAACTTTTCAGCTGTAATTCTCAATGTAGAGCTCAAGATCGATAATTATGTGAAAACTAATATTTATTATTTTAGAATGTACCGGATGTTTGATCAAGTTGTTTCATGACTGCACAAAATATTGCATATCAATGTTTGTATATCGTTTTATTCATATATGCATATTATGAATACAAAACCAAGTTAAACCAATAATATGAAAACAATGTCATTTATTGTCGTGTTCATACTCGAATAACGACCTCCGTAATATTCTCTTGCATTCTCTGTATACTTATGATTTCCCAAACTGCATTGAATGACTTGGATTGTTTTAACATTCTTTTTATTATCCAGTTAATGTTTTGTGATTTTTACTTTCATGGCGGATAGAACAAGGACTTCCAAGTATACCATGTGTTCCATTATACTCTTCTCTATTTTAGTATTCCGATAGAAAGATGTATTATTTAATCTATTCCTTCCTGATGAAAGTTCGCCCACTGCAATATCAAAAAGTATGTGTGCTGAAAACTTTGTTCTGCTTCTTCTCTACCTTCTCCATCTCATACCGCTCATTCCAAGATGCATATCATCACACAATACTTACGTAATTGTTTTCTTTTCCGTGTGTTTTGATTGTGAACGCGCCCTATTCAGAACTTTCAAAAAATCTGAAGTTTTTGTTCGCATCCTCGAATGAATATAAACTTTGCTGCATTTGATATGGTAATGTAAGTAGTTACGGAACATGTGGATCAGGTCAATCGTATTAGCGCGAGCTTCCTTATTTGTATGTCTCGGAAATAAGACTGTAAACGAAACTCATTCATATATTTTGCATAGGTAAGCTAATGGAATCTATTGAAACAAGGAAAGTTGTCTTTCTAATCCCATACCGAATGTTATATATCCAATACTATCACCAATGGCAGCGTCGCAATCTTGAAGTTCGAGTGGTGGTTCACGATGATTGAACAAAACTTGTGGTGCTGTATGACTCGCTCTTCTACCCTCTTTCAGCTCTTGCAAAAACATCTTACCAATTACCATATCATCTTCATCTTTGAATATTGTACTGAATACTACTGTTACACGATCACTTTTGGCTTCAACATATCTGAAAATTGACTTCTGAAATAGTTTTTGTATGTTCCTTTTTCTCTCTATTTCCACTTGCCAATACAATTTCTCACTAATTATCGCAATGAAAATTAGTTGTTATTCTTACATAGTTTCCTGGTCGCGATAATGTATAACAGCTCTTTTGGGGCATGCCTCTGGTGATTCAAGATATTGCTCCTGAAAGTCAAAATATCTTTCGAAAACACTGGCAAAACAATGTCTCTTCAAAAGTCCAATTTTTTTCACTAGAGATTCCCAATCATCAGGTAAATCTTCTAAATCTATTTGGACTGAAACATCGAATCCTGTGGAACCAACCACGCATCACTATTTAGATATGACCTAAACAATTATTTATATAATAATTGAATAATACAATATGGTATAATACCGGGTTCGGTATCAACAATATATTGCCCGTATTCTCTCTTGATGAGATCATCAGCGCCATGTTCCTTCAATTGCTCATAGAATTTGAGCGAAATACTTATCTAGAAAAATATATAATTTCGATTGCTCATCTACTGAATAGTCAACTCATGAAAAATTAATTTATCTCCAACTGACCCTAAGTTTTGACTTTTCTCCATTAGGATTGGAGACATGAAACAATACTCCATCAAAGTCAGCAATAGTAACGTCAGTTGATTCTTGTTTATGGCTGAATCAGTAAAAATATATATGGAATACAGCCACAGAGAAAAATAAAAATCATCCAAACAATGTAATGAGAGTATTCGCTTGATGAAATCACATTTATGAATGATTTTGAAAATAATTGGAATCAGTGTTGCAATATTATAGTTAATGAGACATCGCCCCATAATTATCATCATGGTCATCACAAGTGACATCAATTAATTCACCAAAAATAACTGTACTTACCCAGATATGCAATTTTTAATCTTGTTTTGCAATGTTTCCTCAAGAATTCGATTATTTATCTCCAGCAATATCATAATTGCACTATTATTATCTATCGTACACTATATAATAATATAATTGACAATTTTATGTCACCGTCAAGTTCAGCTCTAACTATATAAAAACAAAGAATACAGACGCCCATGGAAGTCCAGATCCATGGGACAATTCAACCACAGAATTGGAAGTAATCACCCTAGCCAGTAGGTGGCACTGCTGTCGATATCTATGCTAGGTTCGCAATAACTTCCCCCCAGCGATCTCACATGTACTGAGAAGGAAAAAAGCTGTATCGAGAGCCTTCTTTATCAAACTTGAACATAATCTAAAACTCAGCCGTTTACTCAAGAGTTGGCACTAATAATTAATTCGAAGCAGGCTCCCCTCTCCCCTTTCTGTTTTGGCCAATCATCGCGTGTGATACATATTCTCGTAAATTCATATCCATGAATGATATATATATATATGTATGTGCGTATGTATGTATGCATAAGTAAAAGGTGCGGCCATTTTGCATACGCGGCATTCATCACTTGTCTCAGATATTTATGAATTTGTGAAACAATAAAAGGTGATAATACATTTTTACAAATAGAATTGTTGGAATAGTTAAATTCTGAAAATCACGATTGATAATATATAGGCTCATAGAAAATATGGATCATATAGAAGGTAAGGGTGAGTAGTATGGCGTTAACCATGTAACATTGATATGATGCTTACGCTTCTCAATATTGGTTGTTTAAAGATGGTCATGGATTCTAGCGACATAGAAAGTCAACGAAATGGATGAATCCAACTGAACACACTGGATGCGCTGTTGTGTTATGCGCCATCTGCCAAAAATTTGAGAAATTTAATATGGGATTGATGTAATAAGTGGAAAAAAGTCGAGAGGAAAAAGAAGGAATGTGATTAATAATATTGCACTGTGCGTTATTCTATACTGAGTGAACATAAGCGTTTCTGTAGACTGAAAATTCGCGGTAGCCAGAATTATTGCTGATGCCTGTAAACATGTTGCTGATATTCAATGGTGAACATGTACTCATAGTCGATTTATGAACTTACTGACGCTACATTCAACAGAAATGAATGAATCAACGAAGGAGAGTCAAAGCGAGATATATTTACATAAACGTTGGAGGTAATGATACTGAATTATCAACTGCAAAGTTATACCATAATACTATTCGTGCATTATTCGAAACAGTAACTAAATTGACTTTGACGTTGAAAAACAATTGTCTAAAACCAAATAACGTACGAAATTATCTATTCTCTCGTAGAGGAGTATTAAATATACTAGGACGAAATCTGATTCAAATTGTCGGAGAAGAGGTTGAAACCTTCGTTTCTACTTATGAATAAATAAATTTTGATTCAATTCATGACCGCCACCCAATAATTAATACTCGATATCTACTGTTTGCGTTTGATCGTTAGAGGTGATAAAATTAATATATTATATAGATACAGAAGAAGTTTCTCCATGAGGATATGTAATTCTCTGACAGGAGTATATCGAATATGAGGAAAAAAATGATGATGTACAAGAAAAATATTGCAGATTCAAAAAAATTTTGAATACATGGACGATTGACTATAATTCGCTTTCGAGTACATTTGTCAGTGAAAATATGTCTATGAAAAATAAAAGCAATTGCGCGAATCAGGTTAAAACGATTAATGATTTAAAGAAGGTAATCCCGAGAGTCAAAATTTTGGGAGCCAAAGTAAATACTCTAGAAAAATTAACGCAAGTTGATTGCAATAATAAATTGAATACAATGGACAGTGGAACATCAATCGTAACTCACTTCTCTCGGGAGAAATTAAGCAATTATTGCCGTACCTGCGCGGGGTTGAAAATACCATTAGTAGATATATTCGGCGATAAAGGCATTCAAATGCGATTGAATCAACAAATGAAACACTTGGAGAACATAGATAAATATGATAGCTTGTCAACACAGATGTGTATGGACTGTATCTGTGATTTGAAAATGAGCTACAAATTTTTCATGCAAATAAAAAAGGCTGAAGTGAAATTGAAGTCTATACATGCATCAATGAATGCGGCCGCATATGTACGACTAATGGATGATCAATGTAAAGTAGAATCTGGAGGAAATTCGACAAACTCCCAAGAAGTGAATGATTCATGCAAGGTTTCAATGAATCATTCGCAATTATCGCCGGAGCCAATTGATGAAAATCAAAAATCAGCTGATAACCATAGTGATTGTATATCGGAAGAAGGTATGAACCGAACAATAAATGATGGAGAGGACTTGAAACATAACAGTAACGATGATGCGGAATCTATTGAAGAGTTTGATCCCGACGATCCTCCATTCGATTCAGCTGAGTGCACGAATTCTATTGCAGAATGTGAGATTGGTACTGATGAGGCTAAAAATGTTGAGAATGAACAATTGGCTGATGACACTGTGAATTGCTCAAATACCGTGGAAAATGTGGCGGTGAACGATGATATATTAATGGAAAACATTGGAGATGATAAATCTAACGAGTATAATATAAATATTGATAGTTGTGTTAAAATAGAACATAATGACAAAATACATGATTCATGTTTGGACTCATATACAAAAAGTAAAGAAAATGATTTCGCTAGGGAAACTATCAAGCAGCCGAATATACTAAAGAGGAAAGCTTCGTGGCATGGGAAATCTGCAAATTTTCTAAATACCCCAGATTCAAAAGCGACGGAAGCTAAAATTCATAAGTTAAATACTGTCAATATATCTCCTTCAGATGAAGAAGGAATAATGTATGTGACTGTAAAAGGATCGAAACCAAATGAATTGCTCCTAGTGAAAGTTAAAAAAATGGATAAGTGCTACGAGAAAAAAAATGACAAGAGTCCAATTGCAAAAACCAATGATGGTAAATTCATGGATACATCTTCCAGAATGTTTCCATCAAAAGATTTATATTGTGATCGGTCGAAAAAATTTGAAAATCGCGAAGCAATTATCGAGGAACAAATTGAGCAATACAAGAAGAAGCGTGAGAAGGTGCTCGGAGCCGGTACTAGTGTCAATACTGCTGTTACAATTAATGCTATCGATAATGCTGATGACGCTGCAGCGGTAAATACGAATGAAACAATTGAACTCAATCATAGCACATTACATTTTATTAAGTTACGGCACAACACTTTAAATAATTCATCATTTGGAAACTCGGTATCATTGGAAGAACAGTCTACTGTACAAAGTAATAATCATACCGAAAATATACAACTGGGAGAGGGGTTCCATGTTAAGGAAGATAATGGAAGTGATGCTCTGGAGAATGACCCAGCTCATAATAGTGATCACAAAAATACCAAAGAGTATTTAGCGCGATTGGCGGTTATTAAACAAAAATGGGAGGAGGCTAAGATGAAGAAAGAACTACTTCAGAAAGAACTCGATGAATCGTATACGGAAGGAAATCTTGAAAAATTATCTAGAATACTGGGGGAAAAAGAAAAGAATTTACAAGAATTTCAAGAATATCTCAAGCAAAGAAAAATTGTTATAACACGATTGAAAGATGAGGATATTATATCATTATATGAGGATCGTAATGTTACAACAATGCATAATAAATTACCAGATTTAATAGATGAGAAACCTACATTAAATAGCATCGGCGGTACTGATTTTTTAGATTGTGATTATTGCCCGCAAGTATTTCCTACTCGTGGCACACTTGAGGAGCATTTGAAGAGCCATGACTACAAAATTTCCTATTTTTGTGAAGATTGTGGTAATGAATTTCCTAGTAACAAATCGCGGCGAACGCATAATATAACATGTTTGAAGAAATTGATATGCAAGTACTGTGACTTTATGTTGGAATCTAGAGGAAAGAAGCGTCAACATGAGCAGAAACATTGCGATACTATTTACGGGCAGCTTTGCGACGTCTGCGGTGAAAAATTCAAGCACCAAGGTACTTTAGATCAACATATAAAAACACAACATATGAGCTGGGAGAAGATTTTTCAATGTCCGAAATGCCCGAAGAAATTCGCATTCAAACAAAAATTGAGTTTTCACTTGAAGTCTGTTCATACAACATTGAGGGCATATCTATGTGAAGATTGTGGAGCCGATTTTAAAAACCCAGCATCACTCAGACATCATCGGATTCGCAAACATCAGCCGACTAGTAACAAACGCGAGTGCCCAGTTTGTCATAAACTCGTTCCATTTTATAGCCTCTCTAAGCACATGTACACCCATAAAGCCTACACGATCGAATGTCCTCACTGTGAAAAAATGTTCAAAAATACATCGACATTGAAGCAACATGTGAGAATACACGAGGATCAGCGCCAATATCGTTGCGATACATGTGGTGTCGGGTTTAACCGTCGCGATGGATTGCGTTTACACATGAGAGTGCATGAAAAGTCTGATAGTCGTGCACTCAAAGAGTGTTCGTGTCAAATATGCTCTGAAAAATTTCCCAATCATTCCATGCTGGTAATCCACCGTAATAGGGTACACAAAGATGGTAGACAGTATACTTGTCATATTTGCAATAGATCTATGCTATCAACTAGATCGTTAGAATGGCACATGTCACATATTCATAATGAAGCGCCCACGGGAATCGGACAGGATGATTCGGAAACTGCAACTGAGATGAAGAGGGTATCTTGCGCTCATTGTGATAAAACATTCAAGACCGAAATGATTTTGCGAACACATATCAAAAATACACATATGGAAAAAAACCCAGTTAAATGTTTGGATTGTGATCTAATGTTTACATCAGAAGTTCGAATGAGACATCATATGATGACAATTCATAATCGATTAGAAGGTACACTAACGTGTCCGCATTGTCCGAAGCGTTTTGTTAATCAACTGCGACTCAAAACTCACATGATTTCACACTCTGAGGATAGGCCCTACACGTGTGAGATATGCGGTTTCAATTTGAAAACAAAAATTCAATTGATAAAACATCATCAGAATAGACACAGCGATGAGCGACCTCTCCAGTGTCGTTATTGTCCATGGCGATGCAAACAAGTTAGCGCGTTAGTTTGTCATGAGAGAACGCACACAAACGAACGGCCTTATTCGTGTTCTGAATGTAAACAACGATTTAAATATCTCGGTGATAAAAACAAACACGAAAGAAGACATGAAAGTCTCGGTGGCTCCGGATTCAAGAGAATTGTTTCTGGACGCAATATCAAACAACCAAAAAACCACGATGGTGAAGTTTCAGCTTCGGAGCATGATCATCTTGAACATGATTACGAGACCGTCGATGATCACTCAAATGAACATGCTCAGTATGATATCAAATATGATGAAGAGCAGCAGATTGTTGAGTTTGAAGCACAGGAAATTGATGATGAAGTACGAAAGTCAATGCCAAAACATCAACAAGAGTTTCAACAATACCATCAACGAGAGATTGATGAAGATGACGATGATGAAGAAGACGAGGAAGATGAAGATGAAGATGATGAAGAGCCTGATGATTATGAAGATGAGGAAGATGAAGAGGAGAGAGCGATTGAGTCGAAGATGGAAATGGAAATGGAAATGGAGCAGCAAAGACGAAACAAAGGTGAGGCAGACGTAGATGATGTAGAATACAAACCAGTTTATCGCCATGAATATGAAGCGATTTCAAGAGAAGCCACTGAAGCTGCTGAAGTTATTATGAGTATGGAAGATGCGACCGTTTATACTGAAGAGGTGACTGCAGATAATATAGAAAATGTAGAAATGATGACTGCAGAAATGATTAATAATCAAATTCTGCAAACTGGAACAGTGGTGCATATAGAGCAACAGTATGATGATGGGAAAATTCAGGTGATTCCTGTTATGTTGACGTTGCCTGACTTAACAGATTCGACAACTGAGATGAACTTGGCTTCTGGATCAATAATGTACAATAATTAGTTACAGAATTTGATATTTTACACTATCAATAAAATTTATTATTATATTAGTAGTGTTTCAAATTTTTCCCATGAACGTTTTATAATGTAAAGTTAAAGTGTATATTGTCAAATGTCAAGCCGTTGACAAAATTGAAGAGTGTTAAAAAAATGTTCATGTTAATTGTATGCTTCTCTGCACGTCTTCAATTTATGTAAGTAATTGCTCCAAAATACTGGATAGCCCCTAGAATTCATAATTTAATTTTTTTCCCTCGATGCAATGTAACCGTTCTGCATATTTATGATTCGTTACTTGAATAAGCACATCAATTCTTTAGCAATTTACAATGATTTGGAACTTTATCTCATACTTTTCATCCCACAACGAATTTGAATATCTCAACTGAGTTGTAATTATTGGAGTCAAAAATTGATGAAAAACTGTAGTGCACATACATACATATTAATATACCCTCTCCACCCCTCCCTTTCGTATGTGTAGCAGTGTTATCATTGCTACATCAATAAACTATCGTCAGTCACGTAATATCCCAACCAGTAACGTAATTTGATTAATTTCCTTGATTATATATCAAATTATATGATTCAAATATTATATGTATGTATGTGTATATATATGTACGTATGTATATGATATAAAAGTGATCAATCAGCTGTTGCTGATAATGATGGTGAGAATTATAATAATAACAAAGATATTTTCTAACATAACTATGCGTTATACTTTCAATTCATACGGCTCATAGCAGGTGTTTGAAACCTCATTGGAATTATCACACATTTTTAATTGTTGGTGGACATTCCAATTCAGGGATCTTTGTGTGTGACGTTTGTTCTTCGAAGATTCACTTGGCGTGCATACACAATGCAAAATGTGAAATGACAAGCTGTCAATCGTAGCTGAGGATTTTTGATAAAATATTAGGGAATGTACATTCATTAATCAATCAGCTGTGAATAAAAAAGGATATGTTCATCGTTCGAATTGCGAGAAGTCAATATAAATTAATGTTGGAGAGATTGTTGTTCACAATTTCAACAGCTGATTCATATTCGTTTGGGCGGTACATTCTTTGTCACTATTTTGATAATAATCCACGAGAATTTGCCAAGCCTTTCGAGCCATGAAACCATCCGGTGGTTCTTGCCCTGCCTTTGCTAAACCTACATAACAAACAAAATATATGTCATGAGACTATTTACGGCCCATTATTTGCTTGACGTGCCGCACTGTAGAAAGTAGCGTCCAGAATAGATTTTGTTACCTCTCATACGTGTTCCAGACACGAAGTCGAAATCTTCTCGTCGTGTGGGATCATAAAAATCCATTTTGCCATTTTTGAGATCATAAGCAGCTACTTTGAACGGAATTATCTCCAATTTTTGTAATCCCTGTGCCATACTCAAAACCTGAGCACCATGAGAAGGATCATACAAATTTCCATCCGGTGTTGCCGACTTATTTGGATGAGGTATACCTGCAGGATCCCGTCCAACAATATAAAAATTAGCACCAGCATTCATTCGCGCTTTGGCGTGCCATTGTACCTGTGAGAGAAACAAAAAGAAGACGAAAAATAGCGTGCAATTCGTTTCAATGCTGAGTGTAAAATTGTCGATATTATATCACACCTCACCTCAACTGGTCCAGCATACATCATTGGACTGGGGAATATCGCGAGTAATGTGGAATTTTTATCTAAAATGCCTTCTTCAAGTACGGCTTCGTGCTGACGCATTCTTGTGGGTAATGGGACATCATCATCCTTAGTCCATCCTCCAAGAGGGTGCAATAACAATATGGGGTTCTTGAAACCACGTTCAAGTAATAATCGTTGTCTCGTGTCCTGCATCAATAAAGCATGCCCATTATGTATAGGATTACGGAGTTGGAATGCAAACACAGCATCGGCATTCATCTGCCGACATTTGGCTCGTATTTCGCTTGGAGTTAATCTGTAATCATCAAGACCGTCGTGCCATTTGATGCGTTTTAATACTTCGATATCGCCACCCATTAACCAATCTCCCGAATCATGAATAATCTTTATATAAGGATGCCGAATGTCAGTAGTCCCGAATTGCCGTGCGCATCTCTCCTCCTTTCTATGAAGATAAAACTCAGGCTTACGAAGTATCGCAATCGCTTGTTTCATATATCGTAATGCCACTGCTGAATGCCCTTCCAGTCTTTTTTTGTCACTGGTAGTTATCGCCAGGACAATAGGCACCGATTGATTAATTATAACACCATTGTCGATTATATACCCAAAATGTTGTGTCTGAAGATATTGATCTTCTGTCATAAAACCAGTGAGTGGCGCAGCCCATCCTTCAGCTAATACCTGGAGCCATTGTACATCTACTTCGGTCATGTCAATACCTTCAAGTGTATTCGCCTCAGCGCAAACATCCGCTACACGACATGGCTCAACAAACAATTCGCGAATCCTTATATTCATTTGGGAGACAATCGGAATCACTCGTTCGCGTTCCAAGAGATTAATTACCATTGATGCAGACTCTTGCAATGTATAATGTTCCGTGGTCACAATTAAATTGGGATTCAGTGGTCGTTCATACATTTGATCGATACCAGTAAAGCCCTTTATTGTTCCTTCTCTTGCTTTTTTATATAAACCCTTGGTGTCACGAGCTTCACAAACATCTAACGGGGTGTCAACAAATACCTCAAAGAATGGTAAGTCAAATTCTTGATGTATTCTTCGAGCCATTTGTCGGTCTTCCTCGAATGGAGATACAAAACTACAAAGACAAATTTGCCCGCTGTCTGCGAATAACTTTGCTACTTCCGCTACTCTACGAATGTTTTCTCTCCTGTCTTCTGGGGTGAAACCTAGGTTGCAATTCAAACCCGTTCTGACATTGTCACCATCGAGGGCATAAGTTGCAATCCCACGTTCAACTAAGATCGCTTCAACTTGAAAACCGATGGAGGTTTTACCGGCGCCTGAGAGTCCAGTCAACCACACTGTGCAACCACGAAACCCTGTTGAATTCCCGAGTTTTCGTCCTCGCGTAGCCCGGGTCACATGGTGGATCTGAGCACATACGTTCGTGCATAATGTGCGACTCTAAAAAATATATACAATAAATAATTGCATGAAGAAATAATTGAAGAGAAAATATTTCACTATACTTGTAAAGGAAATATCAAATTATTATTATAAATTCAAGAGCATACGTGTCATGATCAAGATCATCTACAATTCATATCCGAAACATAATGGTACATGAAAATAATTACCGTCATTGCACGTTTGTTCGGTGGTAAATCATCACTTTGCTTGGACATATTACAGAGTTCGTTATTGCTCGGTGTTCTCTTCATTCCACATTCAAATCTCACTGTTCATTCACTAACAGCCTTAGTGCGATCAGTTGCCTGGAGTCATTGGTGTCATTTCTATATTACAATATGACACGTAGCCATCGGCAAAATGAAATAAGTGGCCTGTGACGTATTCATGCAAATGTCTTCACCTTGTTGTGAGAAATAGAAATTCTTGACATTCAACCATTGTTTATGACAACTCAACAATGATCAACGCGGGTAAACGTGGCAAGTCCAAATCCAGACTGTTTCATACCACACAAAAACAGGTGGCACGCAAATACATGTCACAACATACATTGCACACACATATATACATATATATATGTTCATTCTCCTGGATAGGCCTCCCAAAAAAGTCCCACAGCAATTTGATTGCGAAAGATTCGAATGATTATAATTGCTACACATATTTAAGAACATAATTAAACCGACAGGCAGTGGATGAGTGGATTAATTTCCATGAATTTTCAGCAACAATATTTCATATCATTCGCTGTGTAATATTCTCTCATTCAAAAAAAACCTATGCGCGCGCACAGTGAGTCTAATGTTTTTTTTATGCGATCATAAAGGTCAGTGGCGCGTTCGATTTTTTTCAAGTGCTTCTTTGCGATTCAAGTCGATATTTATCGATTCGATTATTTGGCTATACCATCTGCATTTGAGTTCAAATTATGATAATTATTAATGAACAAGAGGATTAGTGCACGTTGTGCACGCAAGCGCGCATGTGAAGTAAACGTGTGTTGAGCCAATCACGTCACAAATAGTTTGGCTTCACTTATGAACGCCGCCAATTTCGTCTCTTTTTTTATTAGAAGAAGAACTATATATATATATATATATATATTGATCAGTATGACGTGCATTCATACGTTTGAAAAATATTAATGAATATATATCGCTATGTCACTCACACATGTGTATATACAATGCTCATTTGTTTACATTCATAGTGATTCGATATTGACACGATTCTCACAATCATAATATGCTTACATCACAGTATTTGTAGCAAAAAAATGCAGTACATGTATATATATGTATGTTTTTTTATATGAAAAAAAATCATCAACGTCTGTATGTCAGATAGATGCCTTTGAATTTGTAACCTGGTAAAATTTAAAACGCTGATATGTGAATGTTCAAAGAATTATTTGTGCAGGACAGAAAAAAATAACAAAATGTTACACGAAATTTTATTATCAATTTGGGGCTATCCGACTAGTTTGGCGCAAATAGTTGAAACTGATGTAAGTCCAAGAATTCAATATGTATCGATGGATCTGATATGATATTCTTTTTGTAATACGCATTCATTACAGACGATCCTGCTTGATAAATACTTTCATCCTGGAGAGAGGATATTGATGAAAAAAATTATAAATATTGCTAATGATTGCAATAATATCAGGAATTTTATAAAGAAATATTCAACAATCTGTGATGAGTCAGAAGATGTTGATGGTATGAAGCAGTTGAACATTATAGTAGCACAATTATTCCAAGTGAATATATATTTCATTTGTTGAGATACAATCAATAGTTTTTCATTGTAGAAGCAAGATTGCCTCAAGGCTTATATCTTCAGGGGCTTTGTGATGGCATGGATGAAGCTTTGGAACCATTTAGAGCTGAAATAATCGACTTGGAAAAAACTGTATTGCATGATGTTTACATACCTGCTACATTGGTGCTATCTAAAATTGAAAACTACCAATTTTTGTTCAGAACTCTGAATAATATTATCCGTGAAGTAAGTATAATATAGAGATATGCAAAACTATATTTTTATATATATATATCCAATATATAGGTGAAATCATTGATTGATTGCAGATAAAAGCACAAAGATTACACGGATGTGCATTACTGCAATGTTTACATCAATATATGAATACAGGAATTCCTGAAGTCAAAATAGCAATACGCAAAATGACACGTTGTGTTCATGCCGTATTTTATAAACAATTAACTAGTTGGTTATTGTACGGTCATTTGGAAGATGTTAACAAAGAATTCTTCATTCAACGTACTGAGTGTTCGCAGGGTGGCATTCTGGTTCATGGAAGCAAAAATAATTCTGGCTGTAACAAAAAAAGTAATGATATGTGGAATTATGACATAGTAATAGAAATGTTACCATCTTATATTAGATCATCTCTGGCACTTAAGATTCTTTCTATCGGCCAGACTATCATCATATTTGGAAATGATCCTCGTCAAGAAAAAGGTATGATAATGGAATAGTTATTACAATATCTCATGTGTGCAGTCCTCGAATTTGATGGATTGATTAACAACATTGAAGAGTTAGATTTACATTTTCATTTGATTTTTATAGTTTGCAGTGCGATAGATAAGTCTGAGAATACTATATGGGGCAATAATGAACATGAATACTTTAGAAAATTGCAAAGTCTTCAAATGAAACCTGTATTTAATATAACTGAATTCGAGAATACCATTGATGAACTGAAGAAGTGTGTTACCAAGCTATTATGGCAGGTTGCTGTTGATGATGCACAATTGTTGCAGCAACTAAAATTGATCAAAGACTTTTATCTTATTGGGCGTGGAGATTTATTCTTAGACTTCATCAAACTTACATCGCACATTCTTAATAAAACACCAACGAATCACACTTCAAGAGATATCAATCTAGCATTCCAAATGACAATGAGGAGAATGATGTTGAATGATGAGAGTGCTGCAGATAATTTCAATTTCATTGTACCTACACCAGAGATTCAAGTGTCTGATGATATCAGTCCACATTCTGCGGGTGTCACCCAGAAAGATCGTGAAGATCCCATTGGTGAGAGATTTCACAGGAGAAATAACTTCATAGTAAAATAATAAATGCAATCTTAGTATTTCCTGTAATCTCATTATCGTTTCTACAGATAAACAAGGATGGGGAATGATTCTCCTGCAGTATAGAGTCACCTGGCCCCTTCAACTTTTGTTTAGTCCAAAAACCCTAAATGATTACAATTCTGTGTTTCGATTTCTACTGAGAGTCAAGAAGACGCAGATGAATTTATGGAATTTGTGGATGGAGCATATGCGTTCAAAAAATATGTAAGCATTATTTTTTATGAATTGATTCAAAGTTCGAATTCATCGAATTAAAGTTGAATACATAGATAAAACTATGCATCCATGAGATGAATATATTTTTATTATGATTTTCGTTTTACTTGATATGTTTCAGTGACATCGGAGTGCTACAATTACGTAACAATCTTGTCTTCATACTCGACAATTTGCAGTACTACTTGCAAGTTGATGTTTTGGAGAGTCAATATACATTAATGGAGAGTAGGATGAAGAATACAAAAAACTTTGAAGAAGTACAAATGGCGCATTCACTATTTTTAGCAAACATTATGTCGCAGACGTTTCTGTCAACCAATTGTGAGAGGTACAAAAACCCGGTGAATAATTTGATACGTCTACTTCTCCGACTCTGCGATGATTTCATTCTACAAGCATCAATGTGGGAAATTACAAATCTGCTTAGCACAGAGAAGGAGGAATTGAAAACTTTAACTGATACTTTAAGTAGCGTCATGGATCTGTTAATAAAAACCCTGAATAGAGTACGCGCACAGCCAAGTGGGAAACATTTGGCGCAATTACTATTACGTCTTGATTTCAATCGATGGTTTAGTAAACAAACATCATAAATTTTCTTTACGTAATTTGGAATGATTTTATTTATGATGGTAAAAATACAAATACAAATTAATTTTCATTCGATAGTGTATTTATCCATATAAAAGATTAGAGTTACGCAATATGTTATAATTCCACAAATCAAATGAAGCAGAACGACCAGGCCATTATGTTCATCAAATCGTCATTCATAGTAGACATACTTATGTCTACATGATGATCAACTCCACTTCTCCATATGGTAATATTGTAATTAAAGTATTTACGAAACAATGTTCACATTCGCTTCTTGGCCACTTTCATGAAAAGAACCATATCTGTAAAATCAATGTTAAATGCAATGTTCATTAAAATAATATAACTTCGAAATCAACACGAATAAACATATGTCTGTCTCTTCTTACTGAAAAATATTGTGATCACGAGTGCCACCATTAACCAAACCCAACACCTCCAATTTGATTTCGTATGTTCTTCCAATTTTAATGATTCCGCCTTCAATTTTGAAGTATTAGATTCGGTCAATCTATCTGACTTTTCTAATGTTTTTATATCCTTTTTGATGAGAGCGCTAGCAGTGAGTGCATACTCTTTCATATTTGTTGTCATAGAAATCATATTTTCTGCTATTTTTTCCTGCATATTTCTATTATATTTCAACAAGGCATCAATATCACCTTCTGTTGATGCACCCGATGACTTTTGCGTCTTTTTCTCATCTGTAATATACATAGATACAAAAGAAATGTATCATGAATATAAACTGATTAATATATATTATCCCGCCTGTTTCATCATTTTTTCATACCCCTGTCACAATTCAATAACTCTGATTTCAATTCTCGGTTGTACTTTGCTGCAGTCCTCTGATGAATCTGTGAAACTATACTTGATTCATTCGAGTTTCCCAACAATATTGAAGTTTTGGGCAACATTTGAACAGCCTCAACCCTCTCAATTGGATTCGCCAACTTTTCTGTTTCAATAACTCCCTTTAAAAAATCTATTCGCTTAATATACTCTGCAAGTTCATCTTTCGACGGTTTACTGAAAACCAATTCTTTTATTTATTCGACGAATTATACGTAAAGACTATGTATCAGAAAATTATGTTGTGAGCAATTAATTAAAGATTTTTACACCGTCAATGACTGCAGTTTGTCCATTGCATCGTCCAACGCATGCATGTACTGAAAACAATGAAAGAGAGTATTAATGGTAATTCACAGACTAATGTGAACGTATGATATATTGTAAAATACCTTTTCCAATCTCCAATTCTGATGGAGATCTTCTTTGGCTAGTAATTCACAACGATCTAAAAGCCTGCTTATATTAACTTCTATCCTTGATTTACGGGGAATCAATGGCTGTTTAGCCATTGTTTTATCACTCTTCATTTTCTGTAAGTGAAATAAACAAATCAACCTGATCAAACATACTAATAGTTTCATGATCAATTAATTCTACAATTATGACAGTAATTGTTGAGGTATAAACATGTACTTTTGATTCATTCCAATTTGCTAGAAAATCAAAACTTATCAATGAAAGTAGGAATAGACATTATAAATATTGGTATATCCATGATACGGATAAATGTATTTCTCTAATGGATTAACGCAGCATTTTATAAACATTCAATTATATATAAGCAGCTCATTGATAAAAATTACGTATGGTTAGAGAATACATGAATTTCGTCTCACAAATATGCCATCACCTTTGTTAAATATTAACAGTACACCTGGCGCATGTAACAAAATGATGATCATTCCCATGAACATGAAACAACTGAAATTTACAGTTCATATCAAAAATCAAAAATACGTGGCTACATCTGGCATTCATACATATATATATCTCCAATATACCAATATTGTATACACAATTTCTTCCTCTTAAAATGGACGTATATACACGTGTTTTCATGACGTCATCCGACGCATTTTGTGTCGGTGTATAGATATATCATATGATTACATGCGTCTGAATCCTACAATATTTGCTGGAAAAATCCGTAATAATGATATATGAAAGAAAATGAATCGTGTATTTGGATGTCAGTGGTCATCAGTAGCATAATTGGTTCAAAACTCGATTATTCAACCAATAAGATTACTCGTCTCTTCGGGCTAGTTGCACTTCATGCGCCGGTGTGAGTATCCATATAAAAACATTTGCGTCTTAACCATTTTTGTATTGTTTTCAGGCATCTTCCAAATGGCGAATTGCATTGCCCGATTGCACGTGTTTATTCTATCCAAATGAATCGTCATCATTACCATTTTGTTGTTCACCCACAAAAATAAAATGGGATACATAACATAAATACATGATAGATAAAGAATGATATTAGTGGATGAAATGCTAGAAATATTTTTTCTCAATACAGAAATGAAAAAGTAATAGATAGGAATAGCATTACGCGCTAACTTTACGTAGGATATGATGGAACACGCAGTTGACTGATAATTACTGAACTAGCAAACAATAACGTTGCTCGGTGGGTATATCGTCATATCCATGTGCAAAAATATTACATGTAACTAGTAAATGTCCAAATGATGATACATGTACAACACAATTACACGCGGTGTTTCTCTATTGCCTTTCAATGTTGTGTGTGTGTACACGCAATTCACATAAACGATGATTACGATGATGTTGTAGATGTGTGGTAAAGCGACTAGAAAAGGGAACGTGTGGATGTGTTAGTTAACTGTGCGAACGATGTATATAGTACATAGGTAAGCAAAGAGAGCTATAGATGGTGGTTGGGGTGGGGAGAGAAAAGAACGATAAAGCGAGTGCAAGGTAGTGTGTGAAATGAGGAGCAAAGTTGGTTGCGCGCGGGAATCGTCGACTGTATGTTTGGCCCTTTTGTGCTTGTGATTTATCCAACAATAATTTGTGATCGCTGTCGCGGATTGTGATTTTTAACCGCCAACAGCAAAAATCACCGTGTGGGTGTCTTCATTACGATAAGTTGAAGCACTGGGAAAAGGTACGTCGAGCTCTTTATGTCTCTTTGGTTTAGCACGACGCAGCGACGCAATCGTGATATATCACGGAATACTTTTGGAGCACGGTATTCGAAAATTCACGATATACCAACGGTTTTTTCTTCAATTCAACAAATGAATTATTGGTAGATTTATGACTGCAAGGCAATAGTTTATTTAATGAATATATATTTGTGGTGAATACATTTAGACTTTGTTAACGCCGGACTCGCCGATTTTCACATAACCTTGTTTTCGATTGTCAAATGTAGGTTAGGTTCAATGATCACAGTGCGGTGACCTTCCCTTCTGCACGTTTCTCTACGTTTTCACACGTTTTTTATAGATACAAAATGAAAATTGAATTTAAATTATAATATTTGATGATAGAACCTCGAGTCAATAAATAATTTATCGTCTTGCTCAGAATTATATTGGAAAAATGTCTAGCTACAACAATAATATTGCTATAATGAACGTAGAATTTCATCGTGTTCATTCGATTTTGCATATTCCCACATTTCATTAGTAATATATTGGTGAATACTTCATGCTGTACATGATTTTGTATTAATTGGAAAATTTTCATACCTAATTTTACTGAAGGGCTTCATTTTAAATATCACGAGATGTACCATGATATTTTCAATTTGTAATTTATCGTTACAGTTTGTTTGTGAGAAAAAACAAGCTGATATAATGGCAACTTTAGCAGAACAGGCTTCAAAACTGCTAGATTTCAATCAGAAACTAGACATAACCCTTCTGGACAACATAGTTGGATGTATGTACGATGGAACAGGTGACCAACAAAGAATAGCACAGGAAGTCCTCACAACCCTGAAAGAGCATCCAGACGCATGGACGAGGGTAGATACTATTCTAGAATATTCACAGGTAATTTCCAATTATGAATTTAATACGAAATGTGCGATAACTTGAAACACGCAGTTGCCCTTAGTTGTACGTATTTTCTCATATAAATTACTGCATTTAGAATCAAGAAACGAAATACTATGCGTTACAAATCTTGGAACAAGTTATCAAAACGAGATGGAAAGTATTGCCGAGGAATCAATGTGAGGGTATTAAGAAGTACATTGTAGGCTTGATTATAAAAACTAGTAGTGATCCCAAGACTATGGAAGCTTCAAAAGTTTATCTGAATAAACTCAATATGATTCTCGTACAAGTAAGATATAAAAATATGATAAATATATGATACAGTAGTATTCAAAAATGCAGAACTTTTTTATCGTTAATTTCATGGAAATACGTGGATATCAATATATTATTACATATGCAGGTGCTGAAACGGGAATGGCCAAAAAATTGGGAATCGTTCATTGGTGATATTGTTGGTGCAAGTAAAACGAATGAAAGTTTATGTCAAAACAATATGGCAATATTGAAGTTGTTGTCGGAAGAGGTTTTTGATTTTTCAAGCGGTCAATTGACACAGACCAAAGCTAAACATCTTAAGGATACCATGTGCAGTGAATTTTCACAAATATTTCAGCTTTGTCAGTTCGTTATGGATAATTCACCCAATGTACCCCTAGTTGCAGTGACACTAGAAACATTATTAAGATTTTTAAATTGGATTCCGCTTGGATATATTTTTGAAACGAAACTGATTACGACATTGATTTTCAAATTCTTAAATGTTCCGATCTTCAGAAATGTCACACTCAAGTGTCTCACAGAAATTGCGGCTGTCACTGTGACAAATTATGACGACATGTTCATACTACTTTTCGCTAATACTATGCAACAATTGGATCAAATGCTACCTTCAGATACAAATATTCGTGACGCGTATGCATTCGGTCAAGATGAAGAGCAAAATTTCATTCAAAACCTTGCGATGTTCCTCTGTACGTTTTTAAAAGAGCATGGTGCGTTATTTGAGAAGAAAGAATTGAACGAGACGCTATTGAAAGCGCTCTACTATCTTGTGCTGATTTCCGAAGTCGAGGAGGTTGAAATATTCAAAATATGTCTGGAATATTGGAGTGCTTTAGCTACAGATATTTATAGAGAAAACCCATTTTTGCCATCGTCAGTCTTTATGCCGACAAACAATATAGCAATACCGCCAAGACGAGCATTTTATAGCCAAGTATTGACTAAAGTTCGATATATAATGATTAGCCGAATGGCTAAACCCGAAGAGGTGCTTGTAGTCGAGAATGAAAATGGTGAAGTTGTACGTGAATTCATGAAGGACACAGATTCAATCAACTTGTATAAAAACATGCGCGAAACACTAGTATACTTAACGCATCTTGACTATATAGACACAGAAAAAGTGATGACGGAGAAATTACAAAATCAAGTTAATGGTACTGAATGGTCTTGGAAAAATTTGAATACACTGTGCTGGGCCATAGGTAGTATATCAGGTGCAATGCACGAGGAAGATGAGAAACGTTTCTTGGTCACAGTTATCAAAGAATTATTGGGCTTATGTGAGCAGAAAAAAGGAAAAGATAATAAAGCTATTATTGCAAGTAACATTATGTATGTAGTGGGACAATATCCACGATTTTTACGTGCTCATTGGAAATTTTTGAAGACAGTTGTTAATAAATTATTTGAATTCATGCACGAGACTCACGATGGTGTACAAGATATGGCTTGCGATACTTTCATAAAAATAGCATTAAAGTGTCGACGACATTTTGTCACAACTCAAGTTGGAGAGTCGATGCCGTTCATTGAAGAAATACTATCCACTATCAGCAGTATCATTTGTGATCTACGGACTCAACAAGTACACACATTTTATGAGGCAGTTGGCTACATGATCAGCGCCCAAGTTGATGATATTGCCCAAAAAGAGAGAATTGAACGATACATGTTGCTTCCTAATCGAGTGTGGGATGATATTATTAGTCAGGCATCGAAAAATGTCGATGTTCTGAAGGATCAAGAGGCCGTAAAACAGCTTGCCAGTATTCTGAAGACGAATGTGAGAGCGTGCAAAGCTCTCGGACATCCATATGTCATGCAATTGGGGAGAATATATTTAGATATGTTGAATGTGTATAAGGTAATTTGAAAATACGATTTTAGTACTTCTCCTAGTACATATTAGCTTGATTCACTGCAATTACCATCAATTAATGTTTCTCCAATTTTTTCATCTCTCTTTTAGGTGATGAGTGAAAATATCAGTGCTGCAATAGCTTTAAACGGCGAGTCTGTGATGAAACAGCCGCTAATTAAGAGTATGAGGGTTGTGAAGAAAGAGACGTTGAAATTAATCTCGGATTGGGTGAGCCGATCGAATGATCACCAAATGGTATGATGCATATTATCGATTATAATTATGTTTGATTTCATTTATGTTGATTGGCAAATGAAGCGGTCATCACTCTTTATAATGTGAATGTTTATTGTAGGTTTTAGAAAACTTTATTCCACCACTATTAGATGCCGTATTGTTGGACTATCAAAAAACAAACGTTCCATGCGCCAGAGAACCGGAAGTGCTAAGTGCTATGAGTACAATCGTCAATAAATTGGAAGGACACATTACGAGTGAAGTGCCCAAGATATTTGACGCAGTCTTCGAGTGTACCCTCGAAATGATAAACAAGGATTTCGAAGAATTCCCTGAGCATAGAACTAATTTCTTTCTGTTATTGCAAGCAGTTAATGTCCATTGTTTCCCAGCGTTTCTTTCAATACCACCAGCGCAATTCAAGTTAGTTCTTGATTCTATTATATGGGCATTCAAACATACTATGAGAATTGTTGCGGACACGGGTTTGGCAATTCTATATCAACTGCTTCAAAATATTGAGAAGCATGAACAAGCTGCACAGAGTTTTTATCAAATATATTTTACTGATATACTACAACATATATTCAGTGTGGTAACTGACACATCACACACAGCTGGTATAATTCATTTTCTCAAAATTCATTTAATTATTTGTTATTCATATATATTGATTTTAACGACTACAATTTTCATTGTATGATAATAGGACTCACGATGCATGCAACTATTTTGGCATACATGTTCACTCTAGTTGAATTGGGAAGAATTCTTGTGCCTCTTGGTACGCTACCTGATAACAGACTCTATGTACAAGACTTTGTGGCAAGATTGCTCAAAGCCGCATTTCCACATTTAACTGATAATCAGATCAAAATTACGGTCCAGGGCCTTTTCAATTTGGATCAAGATATTCCAGCCTTCAAAGAGCACCTCCGGGATTTCCTTGTCCAAATACGAGTGAGTACATTAACTGGATTAATATTTATACTATTGATAAAATTGCTATCATTATCTGTGACAAAATGAAATAATTTTATTATTGTCAATAATAATCAATAGGAGTATACGGGCGAAGATGATTCTGATCTATATTTGGAGGAACGCGAAACAGCTTTACGGCTCGCTCAAGAAGAAAAACGAAGACAACAGATGGCTGTGCCTGGCATATTGAATCCCCATGAGATGCCAGAAGAGATGCAGGACTGAATCACTCACATACCTCATTTTTTTTCTGCACATTTGAACGAAAGACAATTTTGTTGTAGATATTGTCGTATCCCCTTACCTAAAATCGTCTTTAAAAGTACATCATTTGCAAATACATTATTGCAAAGCGATTAAGTACACGCAGAATACTTACTCCTCGTGTCAACATGCGTGAAAAACGATGGTACTCTTATTGTACAGGTAAGACCGAATCGAGGTGGTTTGTTCGTTTGTTCATCTGTTATAGGATTTTTAATGAAAATTAAATTTTTGTTGTGGATAAAATTTGAGTGCCTGATTTAAAATAGTGCTATTTCATGTCACCCTAAAGATTACAATCCGTATGGTAAGTTAGTCTTCGCGGGGTAGGTAGATAAAGAAAAATAAGAAAAACAAACAAGCACCAGGTAGCACTAAGAAAGGTTTACTGCCAATCAACAATTAATCTTGTTGTACATTACTGGAAGGCAGATGATTTTTATACTTGACAAAGAAAAATTGAGATTAAAAAGTGAATAAATACAGAAAAAAAGAGGGAATAAAAACGAAAAAACAAGACAGAAAATAGGCATAGTAAAATCGTCATAAATGAAACAAATGTTCCATCAAACAATATTATGAGTTACATAGGAATCTGAATTTTCCTTGTTCAATAACAGTAATCACAGAATCGCCATATCTGTGACGAAATACATATGTATTTCATTTATTGGTTCCAACCAGGCTTCATAATTAAATTATTGAGAGTGTCCAACTACTCTTTAAAATCTCAACAAAATGCTGATTTTTACTACAGCCCCTACTGTTTTGTCCAATATTTGATTTTTCTATTATTATTAATATTAATATTATTATTATTATTATTATTATTTTCATGAGATGCGTAAAAATGGAAAAGTTGGTGATGGCGATCTATGTCAATGTTCAAGAATGATTAATGACAGGGAATGTAGTGAATGGGGCAGCTTGTATGTTGATGTTTATTGCAAATGACTTCAAAACAATTCCGAAGGATTCCACCTTTTTTTTTCTCGGGGATGAATTGATTGAAATGCCTATCATTTGCAGTCTGATTATATCATCAATCAAAGCAATTTCACATTGATGAGTCTGAGAATTTCGAGAAATTTCTTTTTGATTTCTATGACATTGGAGAAATATATTTCTGTCGAACGATGTTTGAAATTCATTTTGAAGACCATGATAATATATTGTCCAGAGGAGTATCACTGTGTGTAGAAATGTGTGGGCCATGAGCGAAAGGAATACATGTAATTGCGGTAATATAAATAAACAAATAGAAATAAATTTGCATACGAGACGAAAAATAGTGTGTCGAAAAATGGATCTTGAATGGTTGAAGTCCGTTGAAGAATAGGTGTGTTTTTATCAGAATGATGCTGTATTGTAAAATAAATATTTCTTACTAATGGAGATCTTTGCACGTCAATACCAATTGACATTTTGCAAATTAAAACTGATCGTATTTCAATAATTTACCGGCAATTTTTCGTGACCTACCCCACTCCCCCCAACTGAATACTTTAGTGTAAACGTATTGTTTTATTTCATGAAAATTTTCTCCCCATTTGCAGAGAATGATAGCTATATATCAGCTGTATAGCTATTGGATGAGAGTGAACGATCGTTCACATTGATTACTGTTATTCATCATTAAAAACTAATACTTATGATATTTAGCTACAATTTTACATAGGCGTATTCCAAAAAAATTCCTGAATTTAAATATTCGAAAATGCGAATAATCTTATCATCAAAAATTGTGCATTTCATATACTTTCATTCGAATACATCCAAGCATTCTCCATTCTACGCCATGGATGCATGAAAAACTGGAATATTCATAGCGATCAGTGTATATTTTATAATTCGAGCCAAAGAAGAACATCAGCTTGAGCCGAACAATATATTAGTTATGTTACCAAACAAACTATTCAGAGCTGTACTGTACACTCAAATAAGTGTTGAGGAAGTTTAAAACCGACTGGAAAGTATGAAGCCATATTACTAGTTATCAATTATAATTTTTTTATTATCAGGATGGAACTTCTCCGATATCCGGAATGTGCTTTATGCTATGGAGCTTTTCATTCTCTTGAAGATCCATGTCCACTTACATGATCAGAATTCATAATTAAATGAGCAATGGCTAAGCAGGGGGTTTGCTTGGTCGCGTTGGAAATCCAGGCTCTGAAAACGTACTAATAAATATCTATTAACTAAATAATTTCATTAGGAAGTGAGTGATATTGAAATATCGCTACTTCAATCATCAAGAATTTGGACCATTAGGTCCACTTATAAGTGGAATCCATTGACATACCATGAAAAGAAATTTTACTGTAACTTTGGCTTGCTTTGGCTCACCCCTATTTATGGGAACGTATTTATTGCATATATATGTATGTGTATACATATATATTAATTTTTTCCTTTCGAATCGAACAATCGTTTCACTCATATACATACAGAGGGGGTACGAATGAACATATGTACGTAAATACACATTAGGACCATTAGGAGTATCATTTCACTGATATATACATTACATCTTTATTCGCGTTATTGTTTGAGAAATGCCGAATTCAAATAACATAAAATATACTCATGAATTCTTCAATAATGATCTCATGCGTCTGAAGGAATATATCAATTGCCGCATAGAAATTCTAATGCAGAATCGCAGCACTTATCAGGGGATTCTTTATACAGTGGATCCAATATCAAAGAGGTAAAGTTTCATGATTAAATGATGTGTCTATAATGTGATTACGTCCTGTACACATTCACATCATTCGTTGATACATTTTCGTTCCGACTTAACCATAATCTGTTCTTATACAACTTTTGCATTGGTTAATTCCAGTGTTGTGCTTGTTGAACGCAAAAATGAAGGATATCATCTGAGAGTAATAGTTGGCGAATTTATTGACGAAGTTAAAGTGATTTCGAAGCCCGAATCAACTATACCACAGCTTTTTGTGGTACCGCAGGATAGAATAGGAGAAACTGAATTAGAGATGAGAAAGATAGAGATAAAACAATTGTTGATAAACAATCGATTCACAGTTATTGAAAATGATGGGGTTTTAGAAATTGGTGGGACATTATTTATCGAGCCACCTTATCAAATTGAAAATTGTATTTGTACAAACCCAATTATTTTGAGTAGAATACAGAATATCATGTCCCAAGTAACTATTAAATGATGACGACTATTTTTACACACGTGTAATCCTCCTACTCCCCGATAACGTATAATGTAAGAGAAATTCAATGAATTCTTAGCTGTGATTCAATTTCTATCTCTTCTCGTTAATTATTCTCATATATCAGTATTTTTTACGTGATGTTTATTATCGATGTACATTATCTGACAATATAATAAAAATTCATATAGCAAATTGTTCTCATGAGCGGTTTGCTTTCATAGCGTAAAACAACCGTCCGCTGAGTAAAGTTCCACCAATTGCATATCTATAACATTTGATATGTTTATTGGGATAGCATTTTTTTACAAACCCAATCAGAGTACATTCATGCAATCTCCCTCAATCATTGAATGCCAAAAACAGTGGGTAGATTGCGTAGATTGGAATGGTTGAGGGTATGGATGTTTGATAGTATATTACATCTACAAACACACAAACAATGATTCTCAAAAATTTATTAGCGCCTATGCCTATGCGTGCACGTAAAGAAATTATAATACAGCTGCACAGCCAAAGTGATATTGGAATGATGGTAATGTGTAGGATACGAAATTCTTATTTTATCATCTGTTGCATTTGGTCATTTCATAATTTGGACACTCAATTATTATTTATAATTTATGTAACGATAGTTATATTCGAGCTAATTATCGGAATAATACTCGATTGGATTTGGATTGCGCACTTTGCGAGAATATCTTAAGCCTATTTTATCAGCTATTTCTTCGATATTATCTAATACATAGTCTATTTGCTCTTTTGTGTGTGCAGCAGATAAACATATGCGAATTCTACATTCCATTAAAGGTGTAGCAGGGAAACCCACACCAATAGTTGCTATTTTTCGTGTTGTTAACATTCGGACGACTGTACCAATTTTTGAGTACAGGTAGACCATTATTGGAACTACTGGAGAATCTTCATGTCCATAAGTTATCACACCAATTTGTTGGAGTCTTCGTCTGAAATATCTTGTGTTCCTTGCAAGCTGTTGAATGCGTAATTTCCCATCGTCAGTCCCATCCTCACCCATAATTGTCTTCATTGAGGTAATTATTTGTTGTGCGATTGGTGGCGACATCGACGAAGCATAAGCATGAGCATGGCTATGAATCCTCAAATGATTTATCAATGTCTGAAAGCATAAAAATTTTCATTTGAAGATTTATGCAACCAGCTAAATCTATCAATTATATACCTTTGCTCCAGCTATATAGCCCCCTGCCGATCCAAAACTTTTTGTGAAAGTTCCCATGTAGATATCTATGTCACCAGGATCGATTCCATAATACTCACAGATCCCTCTTCCACTGTTCCCCATTGACCCAATACTGTGTGCCTCATCCAAATAAATATACGCTTTGTACTTCTTTTTGAGAGCTATTACCTCAGGAAGATGAACAATTGATCCTTCCATAGAGTATATACCTTCGACAAATATGAATATTTTCGACCACGGTTTTTGTGTGCCGGGTTGTCCTAATGCTATCGCATTCTTCAAACATTTTTCCAAATGATTCATATCTGCAAGTCCCACATTATAATATATTGTACATTAATATTCCTGATAGACATATTGAATTCTTACAAATAATTGATTATGAAATGTACCGTTATGATTAAAAACTCGTATTACGGATCCCGATATTTTCAATCCTAAAATTAACGACGCGTGATTTTTTTCATCACTAAGGACCAAGGAGCCCGGTGTGATGAGTGTTGGTATGTTCAATGCGTTCGTAGCGAAACCCATTCCGAATACGATGGCATCTTCTACTCCTAGAAATCTTGCAGTCAGTTTCTCAAGTTCATTGTGAATATCCATGTTTCCTGGAAGTATATTTCATATAGTTTCGTCGTTATTCTCAATTGAACTTTGAGTGAATGCATATCATTAGGCTGGTGAATTATATAGACCCGTCAATGACTTACCTAGTTCTCGACGAGTACTGCAATTGGCGCATCCATATTTTTGGAGAGCTTCAACACTTTGTTCGGCGCAGTGACCCTCAGATTGAGCAAATCCTAGATAATTGTAGGAGCCTAAATTTATGCATGTGGTTTCGGTGCCAGTAAACCTTGTGAAATATAAAATACATTCGGATTGAAGCATGTATTCCCATAGAAGTATCACATTGTAAAAAGAAAAAAAGAAAAATCTATTATGGCTGTTACATGATGAAAATAATCTTTCATTCCATCTGCATAAAAATTTATTTGATGAACGACTTACTCAAAAGACCAGCCACTATCACGTGTAATCCGATCTTTCAATGTCAATGTAGCTCCAGGCACTGAGCATATAGGACGATTCCAACAATCTCGAACTCGACGATATACATATCGCAGATAAAACGTTTCAAAGCTTTCATAAAGTGAAGCGTAACCCTTTAAAAATCCACAGTTACATTTATTCCATCGAATAAATTATAGGTAGCTATATACAATATCAATAAATAATGAACCTTTCTGTTCTGCTCACGTGCTACTTTCGGCGCGAACAATAATTGATTGATGAATCCTAAGAACATAAGTATGTAGAATCCAAGGTGAGTGAGTGCCGTAGTAAATACTGATTCGTGCTCAAATGATTCCTTCAACTTGTTCGAATTTATGTTAACATACTGGGTCGATCCATGATGTTCATACTACAAATCATTCATTATTTCATTTTTATCTTGTTTCATGTGTCGATCGAAGATGAATGTGTACATTAATATTTTACTTAAGACGTATTATATTCATCTCGATAAATGATTGTTCATACGTCTAGTACATGGCTATTGTATACGTTAGAGGAAAATGTAGGAGCTGACCTGGCAGTGATTATTCATTTCCTTCGATATCAGTGCAGTTTTCTTATCGCCGGTACGCCGCATTTGCACTGCAGAATTATCATCTTTCATTTTGGCCTTTTGTACCTGTACAATTACAGAATCGAGGTGTATAACTGTGAAATAAAATTCAGTTATTTTATCAACTTTCAGAGTATGATACGTGTGACTTGTGATTGGTTTGTAATTTGTGAAACTATGCACTACAATAGATTACAAAGCACCAATAATTAAATTAAATATACTGTTGATAATTTCGACGGTGATTATCTAAATATAATTATTTCTTCTTCTTCCTACATATTTCGTTGACTTACAGTTTTTTAAATATCTAACAGAGCTTAATTATTGGCACAATATCTATTGACATTCGCTCGAATATACCACGTTGCCATGTACATTCAAACAGATTAGAAACTATGCACCAATCCCGATATAAACACAAAGATGGTATAGGGAATAAACATAAGCATATTATTTACAATACTATAAGAAAATATATTGAATTATAGTTATGAGGAATGAGGTATAACGCTTCTGTCCAATTCCGAGTAACCCGCAATAGTGAGATTGGCTGGAAGTCTTGGTCCGCATTTTTTGTAGTGCCTCGTTGCGTTTATTATTAATAACAGATGAATCCGCCAGTGGCGCTGCCGTAGTGACGATGTTTTTACTATAGCTAATAACAATGTTTTCACTATTGCTAAAAATGTCCTCAAGTTTCGAGTTCAGTTATCTTTCTAATCTCAAAATGCGATTATTTGATTCAATCCTATGTCTTTTTTACAAGAGGACAAGAAGAAAGTAGCATAACAGTTCGAGTTTGTAACAATGAAGAGTTACCAACTGTTGAATGTGGAAGGTATACGGTGAAGTTGGACGAAAGTCGCGATAAAATGAGACCTGATTCAATATTGGTTTTGAAAAACAAGAGACGCACGCGCGCGATCAAAGCGTCTGGTGTTTATAATTTCGGCTCATTGTTTCTTGTTCCGAATGATTCCAATCGTTCCGTTCCAGCATGAGGTACCTATATTGTGAGAGAAATACATATATACATACACAATAAGGTGACGATTGTTGCTTACTATACAATCTATTGCTGACCGTATGAACCTGACAGCCCAGACTTCCGCATGTCAGCGTTGACAGTGCCCTAGCATCAAGCGGTTCTGTATCAGGGGATTAAAAGTACACGAGACGCTCCACACGCATGTCGTTCATAATATAATCCGGCGGCAGAATTGTCAAATTCACAACGTAACGATACAAGTAAACTCCCATTGTGGATAGCGTTACTATTTATATGCCAATGTGGTGACAGATTATTCATGTGAATCGTGTGGTAATTGATAAAAGATTTATAAAATATTTGACTTCCAACGTAAGACTGTAGATAAAGAAGAAAAAAATTAACAGTTAAACGATGGAGAAAAATGAACATCAGCACCGAGTTGAGAATGAACACAGTTCATTAGTGAATAAGATTCAGCGTGACTCAGAATCGATGGATGACTTTGAGCATGTGGAGCATGTTACGCCGTTATCATCGCATGTAACAAATTTGGAGGATGATTTCAATGCAGCGTCAAGCAAGCTTGTAAATGTGCAGAGTGCTCCAACTCAACAAATTGGAAATATTGGAAAGTTCGAAGACCCCCTTTCCGGGTTGTCGGTACTTAGATCATCGAATGAGACTATCCCGCAGCAAGTATCAGTAACCCAGCCGTCTTTTCTGGATACTGAAAAATTTGATAGTACTACATTGACTAATGCGCAGTCGTCAGATATTTTCGCTGCATTGCAAGATCAGGTGTTTCCGACGAATACAAAAACCGTTAAAGGTGTGACAATGGATTTTATACAGTCAGAAAAATTCAACTCCAATGAGCAATTTTTCCCTCAATTTGAAGAGGAATCATGTAAATTCGGGGACCCTAGTAATAATGGGGATAAAAAAGCTCATGAGAGTGTAACCCAAGAGGGATCACAGCAACGCAACATTTCTCCAGATTTGTTATGCGAGGATGTAGGATTCTCGAACAATGTGCACAAAAACAACCTTGAATCTAGTGATAATCTTGAACACAATTATATTCCTGATATGACTTCCGAAAATGAAAATCAAGCACAAAAGAATAGTCAAGCCCTCAGTGACGGTGTTTTTAGTGATATCAAATCAACTGTTCTTCCTGCACCAGAGGAGGCACCAATACTCGATTTCCTGACTGATGATGCATCATACAATGGCAAATTGGTTGGAAATAAAACGACGGTGGAGAAAAGTTCCGATAATGATATTTGGAATTTATCACAAAATACTGCTCCGACGAAGCCTTTACCACCTTTACCAACAGAATTCGATTCTGAACAAGAAGATAAAGAATACTCAAAGATCAACGAATTCCCCTCTTCTGGAATTGTGAACACGTCTAAGAAACATGAGGTGTTGGAAAACCGTCGTCAGATATCGAGTGGTATTAACGATTCTTGTGATTTGAACTCTAACCCTGACCTAGTGCCATCTTCCATCAAAGTCGCACAAAAACCATCTGTACCGCAACATGCCCCATTGTCTGACATGGCCAACTATTTAAGCCGTCAAACAGAACGGAAATTTGAAGACGAAATTGCTCCAAGGAAAATATTCTCCGATATAGGACTGGGTAAGTATTGATGAAAATCAATGATACACAATAGTAAATGATCAATATTGCAGACTGTTTTAGATTTGTTTTGATACATCGTTATTCTATTATTTTGTACAATAATGAACTATCAATCGAATCATATACTGTACTATGATACAAGGAGCAACACAGTTAGAGCACAGCTGTCGTAACTAAAGCTATGTCAACTGTAAAAAAATATACATATATATATAGATATAAATAGAAACCATGTTTAAAAATGGTGTCTAGCTTCAATTTTATAGCTCATTCATATCTTCTTTCAAAAGGTTGAGATAACTGTAACAAAAATTGTCTTCATGCTTCGATGCCACTGTTTACATTTAGATATTCAATCAGACGCTTTACCACTCTGAAATTTCATTGTCACATTACCAAAGACTAGTTTCATTTGAGAACAGTTCATAACCACATAAATTTGAAAAAAGAAAAAAACAAATATGTACATACATTAGTTTGAGGAATAATAGTTAATTGGTATCTAAGGAAGTGATTTAGGAAAAATGAATACACAAGAATATTTATTCATAAAGCCTCAATGAAATATTTGTATACAACCAACTTGAAGTCGTAGAGGTAATAGCTAAGATATTGTTTGTTTCGATACACATATGTTCAACAATACATCTGATATCACTTCAAAAGCGTATCAGAGTGGATGGTGTAGTGTTATTGATCGTCAATGAATCACCCGCGCACCCTTATTTCTTATACACTGCGTGTTGACTGGCTTCTTCACTGTATTACTCCTTTATCATATATTGCACGCATGTTACCCGAAATTATTTAAACAAAAAAGATACGACTCTACCTGGATATCATATATCACACTCGCCCACATGCTCCAAAAATATAAAAAAAAACACATTAAATAAACATGAATTATTTGTGTTTATAGTTGGATGTGTTGGTTGGAATTAATGTTGCAATATTCATAAATTTTTGTTTGATCTTTTCGATGCGCGTTTTTTTAGTACAATAAAATTCGATCCTAAAATCATTAATTATATTAATATTCATGCATATACGCATAATGAAACCTTCCAATAAGAAGCCTGTACAATGTGTGGTCTGGTTTATATACCGCATGTACTTGCTTCGCGGTGATGATAGATCACCAATCAAAAACATTCGCGTTTTCTATAAAATCGAGTAGTGAGAGCTTTCTTAATTGGATTCAATCGAAGTGATAGCCGTAGCAGGTGATAGTAAGCAAAAAATAGGGATATCACATGAATATTTCACGTGTTTATCAATCATTGATAATGACATCATTATTCTAGATAAAGTGTGGGATATTATCATATATCTACAGTGGAATATTTTTGAAGCAGTATCACATGCCATTGTTTCCAGTTTCTCTTACTATTTTTTTCAATAATCATTTTTCATATGCTTTGTCTTTGGTTATCTCATACCCACAGGATTTATTACAAGTTCGTGTCCATGACGCATGAACAGAAAGTTCTATCTGTCATATTGAGTATATGATAACGAAGAAGAAATGTATATACTAAATTACTATGAGGAATATAATTTGATTTTAATTTTATAAATTTCGATATTATGAATGCTATAAAAAAACATTAAGTTTCTTGAATTAAAATTTTCTTTTTGTTTATCATGCGAAACCGCAATGATAGAAATGAAAGCGGACACCGCATTTTCCGATACACATGTTGGAAATTGAATACTGATAAATATGGCAATGATAAATCGTCTTTCACTATCGTACTAAAAAATTTCATATTACATTACTTATTAAAAACACGTTCATCACGTTTACATTATCAGTTGATTAACAATTTTGTATGCATGCAAATTTTCATATTTCATGTCTATTTAGAATTTTACTGTCCATTCCATTATAGCATGCAATGGTTAGATTTTATTGTGTTATAAAATACATAAAATAAGATCGTTAGCTCTGCTTTGTTACATATGTTAAGTTCTTCATTACCTACTCATATTCATTGTTTTTATTACATGCCCGTTACTATCCTCGAGGTGACACAACGATTGAATCCGAGTTCACCCGAACGTTGGTAAAGCCGACTATGCGCGTACAATTGCGGCGTACGCCATACCAGATCGATAATACTACTCAGTTCGGAATTTGTCGTGTTTCTATATACACACTAGCTTCTACATCTATGAATTATTACCATCTTCTCCATTGATGTAATAGCTGTTGTGACACCTATTTACATTTGATAATCCCCAATTTGTTATATATTTATATATTACACGATAAATATAAAGATTGAAGTGGAGAATTAATTTTCTGACGAACATATAAACAAATACGTATCGCGCCTCCACTCATAACCCCACCTTTTTTTCCTCCATTATTGTGACGTGATCTTAAAGAAGTATTTCACGTCGTGAATGTCACATTGTCAATTGAATGTGCAGTGATTGGGCATTTGATTATAGACAAGTGATAAAATAATTCGTCTCAAACACTTGACAGACATTGTGGCGAATAAGTGATAAGTTTTCGATTTGTTGCACGGTTTCAAGTTAAATCAGCATTAACATGGATTCAGAAACGAAGGCTTGCCCTTTACCTAAAAAAGATCAGAATGACAGCGACGTCTGCAAAATACCGAATAATTCTGCAAGTGGTTGTCCTTGTTTTTGGAATATTCTCGATCCCCGTAAGATTTCGAACATTTTTAAATACCACAAACCATTCTTTGAATAATTTAGTTATATATCACATGTCACATTCTTCATTGTTATTTATATAAGTCGTTTAAAAAAGCGTTGACATATCAGTATGTATTTTGTTTCATATTATTTATTAATCATACAGATTCATTGCATAATTCTTCATAATTATATCAATTATTTAAAGCTGACTTTATTTCAGTTGCCATTGGAAAATTTTCTTCACAGTTTGCGCTATTAATTTTCAAACAGGAACAATTTGTCTTGAGATTATCGTCAGTTTTTACAATGTACAAAAAACATGTGATCAATAATAAGAGTGGAGTTTGGACTGAAGCTTGAGGATGTGTGATCCACCTGGTAATTTCAATGCAGTGAAGACCATTTTCCACTCACATTATTTTTATTACATTTATTATTTACTCTCCTTATCGAAACGGATGGGACGGGGACAGGGGTATCTTGAATACGAATTTCCTTTTCTATTAAGTGTGATTGTTGCCATGTCGCGTTATCGACGTGAAGTTTTGGACTTTCATCGGGACACCACCGTGTTTTAAATATTTCCCATAACATACTGCTCGTACTCTCAACACTTGAGTGTAAAATAACAATTAGTTTTGTTTATCAAGTAGAGTTGGATCGATAGTGGAGTTTAAAATAAATATATAAATGTTAAAGTTTAAATATTGAATATTCGAATAATATAATAAATATCCAATTTATCATACCAGACATTGTATAGATAACTGCTTTTCTAAAATTACTATTGCGTGATTTTTGCAACATCTTTCATCATCATCCAACATGACAATGTACATTGTATCTTGATTACCAATTGAGATGAACGTTTATGAAAAAATATAATAGACAATGCTAGTTTAATACTGCAACGTTCTATTCCAATATCGATCCCAATGCGGATGGATTCATACACATGTTAAACAAAGGATTGAAGACATATTTCACGATATACTCATGCATTCTATTCTTCTAACATCTTTTATTTGCCCATGACAAATATAGGAACTTGTGTTATACTCACGAACGATCATGATAACAGACATAGGTTCAATCGTAGAATTAACATATGTAATTGTTCTTTACAGACGCATGGTTTAATCCGGAAAGACTGACGCCAAAAGGTAAGAATAGTAATGATTGTTATGTGTTTTCAAGTTCGCTATCAAGAGTTCAATATTACATTCATTGAAACCCTTCATAGAAGAAGTTTGCGAAATCACGAAAACATATTCACGCCCAGACATGTCGTTGTCAATTCTTTTTTTATCTATGTTCATACTCTATTCATATATATTATGCGTGATCCATATTATCACTGGTAGCCAAGTAACATTCATTCTCTGCTTTTTTTCTTTGCTCATTACCTGTCTTTGGTACTTTTTAATGCAATGACGTGTCAACGTCAAATTGCCATTTTATGCATATGAATTGCATCCAAGTGTGATTGTCACTGTAATTTTAATATACATGTGTATCTGTCTTCAATATATATATAAAATTTGTCTAGTGTCGGTTAACTAAGAATAAACGCTCGGCTAGCTTGGCTGGTGAGCTGCCAATGATTTCCGTCCGTTGTGGGCTTTAGTCGAGTCCCGTCGTATGTTCACTGTTTGTCTTGAGAATATCAGAGGGAATACAAAGCAAGCGACTGTGAATACGAGCAGTATGCAGCTAGACGACTAGAAGAGGGTGTAAAAATTTGCAAATCAGTTCAGAAAATATATAAGTGAATAGGGTGCGACAATAACTACGCGGTAGAAGTTAACTGGTGTCAATCGTTGTGCTCATCGCACGTTCTCCGCTCTTTTCATAGAGTATTTGTCTATTGTTTCATTTCCTCATAGAATCGTACTAAATCCCATTGATAAGGAAATTGGTCAATATGAATGTGCTAGAAAAATTAATGGAGATTAAGGAGATTCGGCTGAATAAAGAGGAATGTAAGTATATCATCAAGGGTAATGGACTGATGCCTCCATTATGAGGAGAGGGGTTATTCAAATGTATTTTAGATGGAAACTGGGCATGAAATATATCATGAACAAACAAAAACTTCTTTAGTTATTATCACTAATTCGTGTATGAATGTTCATGTGTATAAGAGAAACAGCAGTTTAATGAAAATAGTTAATTTCATGTTGATTTCATTGTAAAATTCAATTACTCATGTGATAATAAATACAGAGATAGATATTTCAAACACAAATTTGTAATGTGTTAATTGGAAAAAAATGTTTTCTTTCAATTAAGTATTGAGATAATGTAAAATTATAAAATTGCTTTTGCTGATATACAAATTCTCTCGGTATCCCCACAACTGCAGAATTTTAATAAAGAAAGAAAGCACTCGCTTTATCTATTTTTAGTGACGAGAATTGGGTAAAACTATTACGTAAGATGAATTCCCGATCGAGTGCCATGCCGTTTTCTCAATTCCATCAACCATTATGACCAATGTGATATATTTTTTCTTTTCGAACTCTGTTCACAATAATTATTCGATTTTGACTTCATGTTACTTATCATCATATAGAATGTTCGTAATGATGAATGTCAAATCAAATTTCATGTCTTGATGCGTAACACAAACAAAATTAAATATTCGTAGATAGACATATTTATTTAGGCGTGAATTCATCTAATTCGTTTATGTAGATTATCTTTATAATGTTCTCCAATGTGATCATTGGACTGTTAGCTTCATTGTGGGTATGGTACTATGTCAGTAATTCGCCTCTAATTGTCACATGAATCATAATACATCTAGTATGATCATATACAGCCTTCGTATTATCACAATCATACATGACAACAACTCATCAAAAATGATTGTACTTTAGCAAAGAAGTAAAACCTGTCTCAATATACATATATATGCGTATGCAGCCGTACATACACTGTGGAACAAGTGGCGCTACCTTGACTGGAAACAGAAAATATATTTTACCGCATGAGACGAAATGAATTCCTTTCTGTTTTTTCATTGAATGGTTCTATCATTCTGAGATCATTTTTGATATTTCACATGTAAAAATAAGAGAAAAAAAACTTGACTTTTCTGACATACCTCTTCCTTCAGTTCGCCACGTGGAGCATACGTGTTGTCAATATCTTTTCGCTGCTGCCCCCTCTGTCTCATACTTTCCCCTTCTTTATTTAATGATTGAAACATGAAACGGTGATTTCTTTCATGGTGATACTCACAGGAGTGAGTAGCACAGTGGTTCATAGAAGCTTGTAGACTCGTCTTTACATTCACCGGCAAGTTGTTAGTGCCCGACCGTGGCATTGCAACTGTGTTATATTCATATATTCATATAATATTGCTCAGTCTGCTCCAAAAGCGTTTTCTTCCAGTTTTTTATAATTTTATTTAACAAATTGAAAATGGTGCGAAAAGATAGAGGTAGAGGAAATGTGGCAGATGAATTACCTGAATTGGGTCCTGGTGAGTATAGAATTTTGTTAGATCAAAACACATTGATATATATTGTGCTGATGGTGAGACCTCTGGAGTTTTCTATGTCATAGCAACTTCACCGCCGTATGAATATTTTATTCGAATAAAATTCATCCTATTCATACAGTAGCTTGTGATCATTGAGACATATGGTGCCATACTGTCCACGTGATGATTTTTCGGACAATCTCATTCACTCTGTTCTCATCTAGAAGGCGAACTGATAAACGCAGTAATTTTTAATCTATGTACCAAAAATCCATTGATTATTTGATGATGGTTTCAATTGTTTTTATCTTTATCTATCATCTGAGTTGTATTCATTTTTATGTATTGTATATTTAAACATATATCGGTACATTCAACACACAAGTACATATTGATTGTCCGTCAGCTGGATTGAAGGTGTCTGTGTTGACTCATGGTGTGTAATCGAATTTGGTATTGCCACCTGTGTCTCGAATAATAATTATTCAACTAAATAATTATTTGTATATGTATGTATTCGGTTGGATTATCATCACTGTATGAATAATATGATGATCTGTAAATTAATTTTTATGATATATGACATGAATGTTGGTTGCTGTGAAGAAACTGGTGGTGAAGCTTTACACTGATTTAGATGCTAATCACTATTATGAAATAAATTCATTGAATTCGTCAAAGGTTCTTCACAAGTGCATCGCTGTAGTCCAATTAAAATTAATATGAATATTCGATTCATCTCTTTATCCATTTTATCAAACTTAGTTTTATCACAGATGATATGTTACAGAGCAATATATCAAATTGTCAATATTTATGTACAATATATTTATATAATATACATATGGAAGACTCTAGGATTGTGTTTCAATGCTCATGGCATTATGGAGTATTGAAAGCCAAACGTTAGGAATCGTAATGTGTTGAACATTATGGAGAAAGTCTCTGTGTGTTTACTCAGCGAAGTTTGGAAAGTAACCTATATATTTATTATAATTCCAGATTGAAAAAGGATACAGTGTAGATTCTTCATCTTCATTATGACTTCTTGAATCTATCATGCTATAATAATCTAATAGTGCAATATGATATTGTTAATATAATCACTAAATATTATGCGTCAATCAGTTCAATTAATTTCCCTAGACCTAGAAACATTATAAACACATTTTTCATTTTAATGAATCAAAATTGATATTTAATTGATATATTTTTTTCACGCATATTGTTGATGAAGATGCACTCATTATTGTTATATTTTCAACATTACAGTTGCCGCTCTGATCTACTGGCGCCAACCTGAGAAAACTGGAATGGTGTTTGGTGCGTTGGTGGGTGTACTCTTGTCACTGGCCTGTTTCAGTTTAATCAGTGTGTTCTCTTATGTGGCCCTTTTGACTCTAACGGGCACAATGGGTTTCCGAATCTACAAAACTATCATGCAAGCTGTTCAGAAGACATCAGATGGTCATCCATTCAAGTGAGTATTGAAATTGTTCATTTATGTACATAGCAATACACATAATATACATATGCAATTCAGTATGTTTATTAATACAATTACCTCAATTACAGAGACATTCTTGAAATTGATCTGACACTACCTGCTGAGAAGGTCCATGAAGTGGCAGATGTTGCAGTCGCGCACGCCAACGCTGCTGTTTCTGAACTACGAAGACTCTTTCTTATCGAAGATTTTGTCGATTCGATCAAATTTGGTGTTCTTCTTTGGTCTTTAACTTATGTTGGGGCTTGGTTTAATGGCATGACGATCATCATCATTGGTATGTTATATATATATTGACATAAGTGTAGCATAAGTAAATAATAGTAGTATGATTGAATATAATATTTGATTTACAGGAGTTATTGCCCTCTTCACACTTCCGAAAGTTTACGAAACGAATAAATCGCAGATAGACCAGAATCTTGCATTGGTGCATGGAAAAATTAATGACCTTACAGCCAAGTGAGTTAATATGCAATTGAAATCCTCCAAAAATTTCAATCCATTGCATCTCAGGTCCTAAAATAAATTTTCATCTCTTACATTTTTCCTTTTCACACCGTTCATAATGTCACAAACTTATATATCAGTATATACAATTATCAAATGAACGAATAATTCGAATCCACATATTAATAAATGTGTTTGAATGCGGTTGTCGATCAGGGTCAAGGCAGCCATTCCCTTAGGTAAAAAGGCGGAGCCCACGAAGGAAGAATAAAACATAATATAGTTTCGAGAGTTTGGGAATCAGCCAGACGAGATTGACGATTTATCACCTGGGAGAAGCTGTGGGAAAATACCTATGAATGACACAGAGAATGGTAATTAAATTTGATCGATATGAATTGGAAAATAATATATGTGTGTCTGGAAGTGATGAATAAATAACAATCAACTATGCACAATGAAGGAGATACTGTGGGGCGACCAATATCGCGCGCGCTCGCGTGCGTGTGGGAATGCATAAGCACTGATAATGAATAGCTATTGCTCTCCTATAAAATAAAAGAAATAATGTTAGTTAATAATTGATTGTTCATTCATTATTATCAACATTGTGATAGAATAGCATTGATCGAAATTGATCTTGCGATTATATAATGGGGTCGCTTATTTATTTATTTATTTTTATGTTGCTTTTTTTTCCATACAACGTCGTTGTTCCTCTTAAAATCATGACGTAACAATTTTATAGTGACCGTCAATTATATATTTCCGCCATATTCCCCTCCCTCTTCCTCTTAATTCGCCAATAATTCTCTGACCTCATAACACTGAAACTCATTCACTCTCATTTTCAAATCCACCTTCAATACCACAACCAAATAATATAATGACATACTGCGTATTCAGAGGGAAAACCATACAGAATCCCAATTCTGTATCAAAGTTCAATCTTTTACTCACTGCATCGATACTTCATTTGCGCAATTGTTGTATCAGATTGATTGTTGATCCTCCTTATCATTTCACATTATATTTTTTTCATCACAAATGGACTCTTCATTCACAAACAGAGTGGAGATTTCGCCATAATTATTGTGAATGTTGAATGTATATCAAATGTGGTATATGGAAATTATGTAAATTGGCGAAAAATAAATGAAATTATGAAGGGGGAGGGAGAGGTCGATGATGTTTGTTGAAGCTTGAAACATGAATTAATCAATCAATTGTCAATATCTTGATGTATGCGCTAAATGGAAATTGTTTCTTTTTTATCGTTAGATATTAAGATACGTGGAAAACAGCGATTGCCCTTGACTTGTTTTCTTTTATTTTTTCAAATTTTTCCTCATTAATTGACAAATGAAGCATAGAACGATGGGTGGAAATAATATAAAGAGGAATATATTGTATCTAACAACTTTGAAATGTTGAAAATTCGAGAAATATTACTATTATTATTATCTTATTACAATTATATAATTAATATATATCATGAATCCAATCGCTCGCAATTTATAAGGAACAAGAATAATAATTATTATCCAACAGCAATGTCAAATGAAGATCAACATATTATTACGGTGGATCATTGATAGAAAACAGATGCAATCTTTATATTATATTATAAATAATCTGCTATACACATAAAATATTTCAACCACATTTTCAATCTTACAAGATATAGTGGTAGTATTCAGAATTTGAACTGTAATACACATACTGCTTCGTGACATGTTTTCATTATGGCATCAACATTCGCACGATTTATTTATATGAATAAAAAATGGTATTCCTAAGACGAAGAGTTAACTAGTGTTTCTATTGTGACATGATACCTTCTACAATACTCGTTTACCATTACTCATAAAATCGCTACCAGCATGCTCTTATTAATAAATGAGGTGGGATTTTTGTGGAATATTTCAGGCAAACTTGGAGTTGGTATATATATCTATATCTGTCTTACCACCCGTCGATTCGTTGACACTTCTCCACATTCTGAGAGAGATTTCTTCGAATGCATCGCTACGCATGCGCGACCTTGGGACAAGGTGACCGTTCATCATCTGAAAACACTCACGATGACTTGAGAACACGAGAATATTCTGATCAGTAATACACTGGCTCTGATTTGCGGTAGTAACGTTCATGGTGAATGCAACATTGTCTCCACATAATACCAAATTTTCATCTGTTGCTTATTAACAAAATATCATAAATTGTCAAGATGTCCATGAGTGAGGTGGACCATGAAAAGAGAAAGCAAATTTCAGTGAGAGGCATTGTCGATGTTGAGAATGTCGCCAACTTCAAAAAGACATTCAACCGGCATCTTCATTATACCCTTGTGAAGGATCGAAATGTTGCGACATCCCGGGATTATTTCTTCGCATTGGCACACAGTGTTAAAGACAATCTTGTTTCGAGATGGATTCGAACACAGCAATATTATTACGAACAAGATCCAAAGGTATGCTCACAATAACATCTGAAATCGTATCATTTATTCTTTCTTATTTTGACAGAGGTCTCATATTCCACGACCTTGTTACCAATACGGTCAAGAAATATGATATGCCATTGTAAGTTCATTTGGTATGCGTCCAGTTGCGTTATGTCTGTCTGATAAAGGGTCATGACAGATTTATTCTTTGTCATTAAAATAATATACTGTCTATGTAAGATAGTAATATATTTCAACCGTACGAAGAGTAATTGTTCTTTTTAAATACCATAGATATGCATAAATTTGATGTCTTGCGTCGGTTTACCCAAGTTTCATACCATTCTCATCACAATAATTTAGTTATTTTTGAATCATTGTTGCAGAAAATTGTTAAATTTATTATATATGTTGCAATTTCTCATTGACCTTCGGTGAAATTGGCAAACGAGATATTCACAACATTTTAGCCAATGCCAAGATCTTTTAATATTCTTTCTTGCTTCTTATTGTTGTCGTCATTAATTTCGATTCCATCATTCAGACTTTACGGGTCAATTTATTATATGTCTACAGTGATAATTGACATTAGCTTCGTCTATTTTAACACATTGTCGTTGATTACTCGAATACTAAAACTGTATGATGGGATTTGTTGCGTTTTACAGAAGACTCAACGTGATATATTAATAGCCGACACAAATTACCATGCGCCCCGTGAAAAATATTTCCGGAGGTGATCTTTGTAGTTCTTTCGAGACCCCAGATTCCAATTAATGTACTTAAACACCGATGATATGTCCAAATATTTCTTCAAATCCTTAGTGGAACTTATGGGGAGATAAAAACCTGTTAAACGCTTTCAGAGTGATTATGTTCATTCTTCGTACAAGAATTTCCGCATCGCAAATTGACTAATTCAAGTAGATCACTATGCTACGCAATTATCCCCATATTTCACCTGAAGATAAGAATTAGACCTATTTCTATGTTTGTTCCGGATAGACGGATAAATTGATCAATACTATCAATAATTACACGCTTAATTGATATATATATATATATATATATGTATGCCGTAGATCGCTATTATATGAATTTTTCTGTTTATAGAGGGTGTATTATCTATCATTGGAATACTATATGGGTCGAACTCTGCAAAACACCATGATCAATCTGGGGATTCAAGGTGCGTGCGACGAGGCCATGTATCAGGCAAGTAATCAATTTTCATATGAGTTTATGATGATTATGTATATCCATTTGAATGATGAAGACTTTAATTTACAATTGGAACTTTGAACAGATGGGGTTGGATATTGAAGAGTTAGAGGACCTCGAAGAGGATGCTGGATTGGGAAATGGGGGGTTGGGCCGCTTAGCCGCTTGCTTTTTAGACAGCATGGCTACTTTAGGCCTAGCGGCATACGGTTATGGAATTCGTTATGAATACGGAATTTTCGCTCAAAAAATAAAGAATGGTGAGCAGATTGAGGAGCCTGATGATTGGTTGCGTTATGGTAATCCATGGGAAAAAGCACGACCCGAATTTATGCTACCCGTCAATTTCTATGGACATGTAATCGATACGGCTGAGGGTAAAAAGTGGGTCAATACTCAAGTTGTATTCGCTATGCCTTACGACAATCCAATTCCTGGTTACAAAAATAATACGGTTAATACTCTGAGATTATGGTCGGCAAAATCACCAATAGAATTCAATCTTAAATTCTTCAATGACGGTGATTACATCCAGGCTGTATTCGATCGTAATTTGGCCGAAAATATTACCAGAGTTTTATACCCCAACGACAATTTCTTCGAGGGTAAGGAATTACGATTGAAACAAGAGTATTTCATGGTCGCAGCTACTCTACAAGATATTATTCGGCGATATAAATCAAGCAAGTTCGGATCACGTGCGTATTCTCGCACAAATTTTGATCAATTCCCTGAGAAAGTTGCTATTCAACTCAATGATACTCATCCATCATTGGCGATTCCCGAGCTTATGAGAATTCTTCTTGACGTTGAGGGCTTACCGTGGGAGCAAGCGTGGGATATCACCACACGTACTTGTGCCTACACAAATCATACAGTTCTACCTGAGGCCCTGGAACGTTGGCCTGTCTCCATGCTTGAGAGTATTCTACCTCGTCATCTCCAAATTATATATCATATCAACTTCTTGCATTTACAAGAAGTTGGAGCGAAATATCCGGGTGATTTTGATCGCCTTAAGCGTATGTCACTTGTCGAAGAAGATGGTGAAAAACGTGTGAATATGGCTCATTTGTCGATTGTTGGTAGCCATGCAGTCAATGGCGTTGCAAGAATACACTCTGAAATTCTATGCAATAGTGTTTTCCGTGATTTTTACGAAATGCATCCAGACAAATTTCAAAATAAAACTAACGGTATCACCCCACGCAGATGGTTATTGTTATGTAATCCCAATCTTTCTGATGTAATCGAAGAGAAAATTGGAAGTGAATGGACTTCACATCTGGATCAATTGCAGCAATTGAAAAAATGGGCCAAAGACCCAGCATTTCAGCGTAGTGTTGTTACAGTAAAGCAAGAAAATAAGATGCGACTTGCAGAAATGCTGGAAAAAGATTATGGTGTCAAAATCAATCCCGCGTCAATCTTTGATATCCAAGTGAAACGCATTCACGAATATAAGCGGCAATTACTGAATTGCCTGCATATTATAACACTGTATAATCGAATTAAGAAAAATCCCTCAGCGCCATTTGTACCGCGAACAGTTATGATTGGTGGCAAAGCAGCACCAGGTTATTTGCTCGCCAAAAAAATTATAAAACTTATATGTGCTGTGGGAAATGTCGTTAACAATGACCCCGTTGTCGGTGATAAATTAAAGGTGATATTCCTTGAGAATTATAGAGTCACGTTGGCTGAGAAGATCATTCCGGCTGCTGATTTGAGCGAACAAATTTCAACTGCTGGTACTGAAGCTTCTGGAACTGGAAATATGAAGTTTATGGTAATTTTATCCTTTATTCAATCTGTTATACCTTGATGGGAATACATAATTGGTTTTTTAATTACAGTTGAACGGCGCATTGACGATTGGTACATTGGACGGTGCGAATGTTGAAATGGCAGAAGAAATGGGAAACGATAACATTTTCATTTTCGGAATGACAGTGGATCAAGTGGAGGAATTGAAATGCAGAGGATATGATGCTTGGCATTATTACAATACATTACCCGAAGCAAAACAATGCATTGATCAAATATCTGGTGGCTTTTTCAGTCCAAATAATCGAGATGAATTCAAAGATATAACTGATGTATTGATGAAATGGGATAGATTCTACCTCTTAGCTGATTACGAAGATTATATTAAGACACAAGATCGTGTTTCTCAAACTTATCAAGATTCATTCAAGTGGGCAACGATGGCAATTAATAATATTGCCTCCTCGGGCAAATTTTCATCAGACAGGACAATTGAAGAGTATGCTCGTGAAATTTGGGGTGTTGAACCATCGTGGAAGGCACTGCCTGATCCTCATGAGCTTCGTGATATGTAAATTTTTAATTCGTTCGTTCACCGTCCTACTATATTATTCTCTGTTAACAGTGAATGCAATAAATAACTTCTGTTATTTATGATAATGCAACAAATTTCCGTCGTTGATAAGCAAAAATGTTACCATATTTTCACAGCTACAATCTTCTCAAGATATATGTGGTGGAGAGAATATTGACACATTATGAACAAGATTAGACAATCGTTCTCATTTACCAACATACATAACATCCAAGCATAAATGACATGCATCAAATTTATAATAAATGATTTCAATGTTGTCACACACACGCATACACATAAACACACTTCAAATCATGCTCATGGAAATATATATCTTCAAATATCTGGTCACCTCGGTGTTAACGAAAGGAATGGCGCGTACTCTATAATATTTAATATGCCAGTGGGGGTACATACTACACATACCTGACTCGATATATATATATATATATACGCTATACGTCAGTTGAATTATGAAAAATAAAAAAAATTATGTATATCTGTATATGCACACTTTTAATATTCTCTGATCGTCCAATATATTTTCATTTCATTCTTTAGACACTCATCAGATATACAGTCTATAAACTTTTGAAGTTTCGAGTAACTTGTGCTCTCTTTGAAAGAAAAAGAGCTGCACACTTACCACTCAAGGATTATAAAACCAGACAGCATGAAGGATTAATAGTAAGTTCATGTTGCTCTTTTGCCCACTCAAACCAAGAACAATGATGGATATGAGAATGGTGAGCAAGGAAAATTAAATTTCGTGGGTGTATGTACAGTATTGTACCCATAAACATATAGGCACGAATTTGATACTTCAATATTCATGTTGACCGTGCCGAATACATAAAAATACTCTTCGCATACCTCTTCAATGTTCACTGTCACGTTGCTCGAACGCTTGTGATCATATGTATATGTATGTACATATATGTATAGGTATATGATCCATAGCTTTTGTAGATTCATCCACAAGTGTGGATTATACATACATTGAATGTTAAGTTCGGCGATATCTAATTGTTCAACATGTCGGACGACCGACGGGATGCTCTCGAACGTTTCCGTCTGGAATATCAGAATGAGTGTGATGAAACTGATTTATTTTTGGTGAGTAACATTACATAATTGATTGATTATTTTGGAGATAAATCGTGTCAATGCTTGAATGCATCAGTCCATCGATGACTCGTTCAGTCTGAAATGTTCTTAAATTCATTCGATTCCATGTTGTAGATTATTATAGATATTGCACACGTGGGATATGCATACGTTGTCATGTGTATTTTTAATCATTCATTGATGTGTCATGTTTTGTGTGCATTATCTATATTTACCCTTGTGTACATGTATAGTTGCGTGCGCACACTCTGAATGTTGCATGGATATTTGAGAAAAAGCGCCAGTTTTCAATCGCATGTCGCATCTGATGATTACCACATTGTCGACTATTTATCAAGTATATAATTGGAATATATGAGATGAATAGTGATTTTTACGTTAAATCATAAAAATTCTGATGTTTTTGTTGCAGAGTAAATCACAGCGTGTAACACCAATTGGATTACAACCAACTTCTGCTATCATTGTAATCGGCTATTTGCCTCATCATACCACGAGGTATTACAATTTGCTTTGTTTATTGGATTATTTACATTTGTTGAATTTCTTATAGATGTAAATTATATTCCGATAATTATGGTAATTGTGTGGAATTGTATTGATGGACAATTGAATAATGTGAAACATTTGACATCTGAACAAAATTCAACGATTTCTTTCTAAAGAGAAGAACGAAATTATTTTAAAGTTTGTGCATGGATATCTTTATTCCCATCCTTGCAGGTTTCATATCAACTTGACATGTCGTTCAAGTGGAAATATAGCATTTCACTTCAATCCAAGATTGGATCGGGGCTATATTGTGAGAAATTCCAGAGTTAAGGGCTCGTGGGCGACAGAAGAAACGTGTTCTCCAGCAGCTCCTGCCAGTAAACTCTTTTTACGAAATTCTTATTTTCATCTCGTAATATTCTGTGCGTCACATGAGTTTTATGTAAGTTTCACAATCGCATAATACGTTTATTCTATATCTCAATGCGATTAATAAAATAATTATCATTGATATGTGTGTACATTTAGATTGCGGTGAATGGTCAACATTTTTGTACGTTTTCATATAGACTACCTTTAGATTCAATCACGAATTTTGAATATTCTGAGGATGTTGAAGATGTGCGGATTCGAAAAATTACTCTTTGCATATATCCTGATCCTAAGATAATAAATCCAACTACGAATAATGTACTGACTGATCGGCAGCCACTCACAGACAATCTCGTATGTTTTTGTTTATGATTAGATACTATTCAGTAATACCTGTACAAAAATATGTCAACGTATTATATTTCGATTACAGAATGTACCAGCAACTATTTCAATCACGCCAGAGCTCCAATTTGGCGCCAGAATATTCATCAAGGGCCGTCTCAAACTTTTACCTCACTCGTAACTAAATTCAATTTATTTTTCATGAATATTCTAAACACTTCTTCCACTAATATACCTGAATGGATTTTCAGGTTTTATATAAACCTTCAGAAAAGTCAATTACTTTATCCACATCCCGAAATAGCATTGCATCTCAACCCACGTTTTCAATATGGAAATAGTCCACCATGTGTTGTCATGAATTGTTGGACTGGTGGATCGTGGGGTCATGAGGAGCGCCACGAGGGTCATCTCACCTGGGCTCCCGGCCGAGAATTCCTATTGACGTAAATTGAAAAAGAAATTTCACTTTATCTACTGAAATTCTTCTGTTATTGCATCTTCTATATGAAAATATATATTCATGTATATAATTCCCCTTGTTTTACAGGATACGATGCGGATATGATGGTTATGTAATTTGGTTGGGGAACAAAATGATCGGTGAATTCAAACATCAAATAAAACCCTTGATAGTCGACACATTGTTGATAAATGGTGACGTGGTAATAAACGAATTGTCCTTAAGTTTTGGAGACTGAGAGCTGTGGTCGGTAACTGCGGTGATTGGAGAAAAAAAATATAAACGTGAGAGAATAGCAGGGCATATGCGAGAATCGGACCTAGTTTATTCTATCTGTGGCTGCTCTTAATTGAAAAATTATTCGTGATAAGCAAGTGGACAGTATCTGGCTATATCAAGAGTGAATTTCGTCGCTCCGAGTCAAGGTGTATCAAGTTTATAATCTCCAATGTTTTGTGGAGTATTTTTTTTTATGCTTTATTTATCTTCATTCGATTCTCGAGGTAAGGTTTACACTGTTAGCTTGCTCATCTGTCTTCAAAGTCTGTTTTTTCTTACTTTTTTTCTTCGATAAAATTATACGCACATTCTTTTACGTGATCCTCTTTCTTTTTGTACCCTTTTTTTTTCATCGAATCTCATAATTTGATATTACTCCAATTGTGAAACATAAAAATATGTTAATACAGCTATTTTAATAAAATTATTGAAGTTTTGACTGAGTGATATTGTGACTGTTTTTGAGAATATGATATTTATGACATGCAGGTAATGCCCATCAGGGCAAAAATATTACAAAAAAGAAGAAAAGCAACTCTGTCAATAGCTGTTGCAGCCATTATCCATTCTAATTGTGTTCTTCTCGTCGTCGAGCAGATTATATTTCCACTGTCTCCACTGCCTGCATTGCTCGATAGTAAATCTGATGTATAAATTGACGAATCATTTATATGACTCTCGCTTAATTCTTGTTCACCAATTGAATGTTGTGACTGAATCTAATTTTAACAATAATTAATTTCCAATTTGAATTGTGCTGAAAGCGAGTTAACATTTATAAAATCGTATAAAGCATTTTGAATGACATACCAATTGAGTGAGATCAGAAAGACCCAAATATTTTCCTGGCCATCCAAAAAGAATTTTCCTCACAGTGCGTGGTAATGGTCGACAATATGGTCTTCGCGACAAGTTTATTACTATTGTGGAAATAACCAAGGATATAATAACTTGATAGAGGCAACCACTGTAAAACATAACTAAAACGATTCGGTAATGTTATTATTAGAATTTAGTGTTGAGCAACAAATAATCATATGTGAATGAAGACTACCTATCAGCGGTGGTGTTGAAGAATGTGGTGGTATCCTAATTGCAAAGTAAATGAGGAACAGTGAGATTATGAGGGCAGTGCAACTACATAATATCAATTTTTCTTTGCTCTGAGGCGGTAACCAAAAGTTGACAAGACACAAAATAACAATCGCTGTAAACATATTGTCTGATTGTAGTTGAAACATGTTACAGAATAATTTGCAATAACTAAAATAATTTACCAGCAGCAGGTGTTACAAATAATGAATTGTACAGAGGTGAATTCCTCTTGATTGTTAACGTGAACAGCAAATAGATGTAGGGCTCGTCTGGACAGCATGCGTATGTAGTGATATTTCGAAGTCTTGTGAGCTCCAAGAGTTTCCACTCGGAATTCTTGATTAAATGAACAGCGCCTTCTAGTGAAGTATTGTCCAGCCTCAAGTCTATTTCATTACCAGGGTGAGTCCAAGAACCAAGTTTTAACGCACACGTTTGCGTATCGAATGGCCACAACCGAAGATCCAAATCACATAATGCATGGAATTGCGTAGGTGGGACCCAAACAACTGATCCATCCTCATAAATATGGCAGTGAGTGTCTCCATAATGTTCCATGGCGGAAATTGTAACACTCAAAAATTTCATCAAAATCTCACGATCTATATATGATAAAGCCAAAATATACATACCTGTTGTAGAGGATGATGTCTGGCTGCCACACTTCATGATTACCAACTTGGAGTCGGCGAAGTCCACCATACTCCGTAGAATTCCATCTCAATTTATCATCTATCCACAACTGCATTATTGAATAAAAAACGATATGAGCCAATACTATGTACACATACCTACATAATTATTTTTCAATACTTTGCAAAAGCTATTATATTCTATCAATATATCAATGCATTTCTATACGAAGTTATTTACCATTTTCACCCATGCTTGGATACTTATTGCAGATTTGAATTCGTCCTATTACAAATGAAAAATACTTTCATATTCATACATCCCAATAAGAACAGTATATCAATTATAACATCAGTAGAGGTATTGTCAAGTATACATGCCACCGAGATATGGAAAATAGTTATGCCAAAATAAACTCTTGTGGTGTTGTAATGCTGCGCTGGTCTAGCAAATTTGTCATACTTGAGAAGTAAATCACGTTTCAAATGATCTGTCCATGTGGCATTCCATGAACCAGATGCTGAAATGAAAATAAAATGATAATGAAGCTATACTACAATATGTGTGTTATATGTGAATATTTTTCTATGAAAAATCGTCGGTGAACAAACTGAAAAGAGCCAGGATATTCGTATACATACAGAACTATGCATAATATATGTAATAAACGTGTCTGTATGATTTGATGGATTGGTCGTGATGAACACGAAACAAATGAAGGCTTAAGTGGATAAACGGTATTGCATATTGACTGAAATAGCTAGGAGTGAGTCCTAAAAGTATTTCTCCATCTGTCCTTCCAAGATATTAGTTTATACATAATATTTGTTCTTATCTTAGCACTAAAAGTATCTACGACGCTAAACACGTTTAGTTGATGTAATACAGACGATATAATTGAATTCCTACCTGAATGTTTAGTAGATGAATATTTACATAGACTCTCGTGACACTTGTATAATATAGAGAATATTCAAAATTATGGATGGGATTCGTAAATACATATGTCTATCAATTAGTCCCAATTAAGGTATTATAGATACTGTGTGAAGACGTTTGAAATTAATTTTCGTTTGACTTACATCCAGCTTCGATATGCCGAACAATACTGTTGTTGAAGCAGGAAAGAACGATGAAATAACTGATTAAGGCACTGCACAGTCGCACTTCTATATGATACATTTTCCCATTGAATGTCGCAAACACTGGTCGATTTGGTGCCACTGTCCAGTCGTTACTGACAATGGGACTGATGGCAATTGAATGATATGACTATATGGCATTTGAGTGTTAACAGAGGCAAATATACGTAAGGGCATTCTACTTCCATTACACCAACTGCCTACAACCAGATCAATTATCGTATAAAAATTGAAATAGCGGTCATGTGCACTCCACAGTCATTCCTTCTATCTGCGAATTGTGGTAATATAAACTTCACTGTTAAATTTCATCGATTCGATTAATATTATAATGTATTAATGAACTTCACCTGAGACACGATATCTAGTCTCTCCATAATTCGATTTTCGTGGCGGGAAACAAAACAAGCCACTGTGCATTAATATTATTAACAAATTTTTTTTTTAATCTTTTGTTTTCGTATAGTAAAACGTTCTTCATCATGACACCATGACACATGACCAAACGAAAGTTTAATGTTCATGTTATTGAAGTTATTCGACTAGTACTCCCAATATAAGGAATTGAAAGATCGATTAGAGAAGTATCATTCAAAATGGAAAATAGTAGTCAAGGTTGGGCCTTTTGATGTGTGATGAAAGAGAAATGATACTTTTTGATTGATGTCAATAAATATTTATATGTGCGTTTTTTTGTGTATATGTAGTTAGCCAATTTTCGAGTGAACAACCAATCACAAGTGTTCAATTATCAAGATCGTCATCGACTCGGACACCGAGTTTTTTCATAGATAGGAGATTGTCTGAAGCAGAAATGGAAAGAAGGCACGAGTGGCTTCAAAGAACACGTCTGAGCATTGCCAACACCAAAACTCGTGCTAAAATTTGCTATCAAGTCGCTTTTCCTGATAAATTAAATGGTCTTTATTGTGCCCGTTATTCTCCAAGTGGTAAAATTATTGTCACCAGTTTTGGATGTGGTGCAATACAGGTTGACAATAATAGGGATCCAATTTCTTATCATTTCTAATGGCTTTTAAAATGCTGATTTATCTTGAGTAATCCAGATACGGAATGGAGAGACTGGACAATTGAGATCCACAATGCGTAGTGGTGTGGATAGATCATTTCCAGTGATGTGCTGTCGTTTCAATCCAAAAAACGAAAATATCTTTTATGCTTCCAGTGCTTGCGGGAATATATTTATGTGTGCGGTTGATACCAATGAATTTTCTCGATATATAGAAGGTGAGTGCTGCTTTATGATATATAATCAATATAGTTTCATGAATGTTATTTTATAATTATCCTGATAATTTCTAGAATCAGCAAACGAAGTCAATACCATTGACATAAGTGTTGGTGGTGAATACATTATTTCAGGTGGTAAAGATTCTGCTTTGCGACTTTATGACGTCGAAACAGCTAAAGTAATATAACCAATATGATAATCATGATTTTTACAAGCAACATTGATTTTCATAATTTAATTGAGCATGAATATCGCAGCCAATTCATATTTACAAGCGAAATGAGGCTGATTTTATGGAAGAAAAAGTTGGGAGGTACCACCGAATGCGTATTTTCGCTGCTAAGTTTCATCAGTCATATCCTGATCTCATGATTACTGGTGGATGGGATGATACTGTTCGGGTACGCTTACCATATTTGATCTAACTAATGCATTTTGTTGGTGACCAAGTGAAAAGTAAGAAACAGAACCAATATATATATGTATATGAGTGGACAATGATTCTATTTAGGTGTGGGATCGACGAGTTCCAACAGGTTCAACGCTTGTAATAAAAGGTCCACACATTTGTGGAGACGCGATAGACATGAAGGTTCACGCCAAAAATTTTTCATAATATAAAAAGAAACATTAGAAATCAATATCACTTTTTGCTGATATTCATAAAGGTGAGAATGATTTTAGTCGGATGGTTAATTTTCAGGAAACGCAGATAATAACGGGATCTTGGGTGGTACGAGGTAGTCTCCAACTCTGGGATATGACAAGTGGTAAGCTTATTGATACCATTGTACCGGAGAATAGACCAACTAGCTTGGATGGCGAATTCCTTTATGCGGTTCAATATTTCGATGGTGATTGTGGTGGTGATCACGTTCTTGTAGGTGGTTCTGGAACTGGTGCAGTTGAAGTTATCAATCTTAGTGAAAAGAAGGTGATACTGATCATTTGTGCGCATCAAATGTCCATCAATAATATATAACCATTTTATCATCTATTTCTTTGACTAATTGCAGGTTGTCGGTAGTTTCAAAGTGCACAAAGCTGTATTGACATTGGATAGTAATCAAACATCCATTGTATTTGGTGGTATGGAATCAATAATTCGTATAGCGAATTTCAGTTGATTGAAATTTTATAAAATATTGTATAGAAATGCGAATAAGTAGAAGTATTGTAAAGAATGAGATAAAGTGAGGTGAGTGACTGCGCATTGCATGTATAACGTAATATCGGATACAGCTGTATCGGTGAGATCATTGTAATCATTATGATGATGACGATGTGTTGGGCGGGGTAGACCGGCGACAACAGTTTTTGGATGAGATGGTAGAGGGTAATGCCAAGTCGAATGTCGAGTGATGCCAAAGTTAAATTTAAATTCGGCGTTTCCATGGCCGTCCGCGCGTGTGCTAACCCTGGACCAATGATCCAGGGAGCAGTCTGTTCATGATTCTCAATGTGACCCGTGTTCTTAACACAGGAAACAATTGATTGCTGATTAAATATATCGATACTGCTACACTAATTTCACAAGTTTTCTCCTAAAAATTATCATTCTATTTGCATAGTCTTATTCAACATTATATGTGTGCTTTGTGCCTGTCAGAGTTATTTCTATTCAATTTTTTATTGTCAATGGAGTTATCGCTTGATGAATTCAAATAGTTGTAGTTGCAATAGTGAACATTTTGTCGGTTTTCGTGAAAACAATTCACTGAAATCGAATGCATTGAGAAACGGACGAGAAAAACAAAACCGAAAGTGTGCCCAAATAAGTGAAACAGGTAAATTGTTGGTAAACAATTTATAAAAGAAAATTTAGTGGTAATTCAGCGATTTTATGAGTAAGATAATTCGTCTATGTTTGAAAAAATATTTGTATCATGTTGTTTTGTCACATGTGGTTGAATGAGTGAGTCGCACTGGATATTCTATCACGGTAATGTATCTATACAAAGTATACCAACACCATGTCAATATTGAATAAATAAAATAAATTTGAGAGTGACAATAATTATCATGAAATCCACTGAATACGATCACCTCAATGTGGCCCAGAGACACGTACATCCCGTTCCGACTATTTCCGTTCAATTCGTCGCGTCTTATTTTTGGAATGGCCTACCAACATTTGCCGGCCTCAATTTCCAAACATCCATTCGATAATTTCTGTCTTTCCTCATTTTTCTTCACTTGGTCTCTTATTCACATCCATGTTTCATGCAAAATCTAAATCGTGATCCATTAAATCAAGCTTTTTACAAAACACGCGATCTTGACATTTGTTTTTACAAAAAGTACATAAGAACTATCCTCTTCTGAACAATAATGGCAGTAAAGAAATATTATTTCTCTATGTTAATAGTATCTTTATCTTCCAAACATTAATCTGAAGATACTATCGCTTTACCGCGGTCTCTTTTGATTGACTATCGCAATAATCAGTCCACTCCAATCAATGAATTCCAATTGGATCCATTACCCACATTTGAATATGGTCATTCAACTTGTGGGACGTGCGAATCAACAAATGTTGAAATCAAAATTGTTGGCTTACGTCAACTCCGAAAACTATCAATGAGACATCCGGTCACTTTTCATGAAAGAAAGAAATGCATATACTGCGTTGATATGACATCGGAAACCGTTGCGCAACTGGAAATAAGAAAAATTATGATATATTGATGCTATATATTAAATGTCAGAGTCATAATACAGCAGGATATTGGTGCCGCTTGTTAAAATATGATCGATTTGAAATAAATGAACTCTAAACAATGATGCGCTATTCGTCACAAACAAATATAGACATTGATTGATTATGGCCATTCCGATAGCCCAATTACCTCCAAAGCAAGGTATCACAAATAATTAAAAAAAGCCACAGCATAACTTTGTTCTTAAATGTCAATAAAATTGATGTCAAGTAAACTAAAAATTCATTCTATAAGGCATGTATACACATAATAATACTGCTTTAATGTAAGTGAATGTATAATATTATAAGATTGGTGCCTTTTCATAAGACGTTAAGGGTTGAAACAGGTAAAAAATGTCGGAGCAACCTCGGCAGTCGGCCAATGATAGCCCATATCATCCTGTCTCGCCTACAACCTTCGGCGCATCATCACATCTTACACAATCACCACATACGTCACAATTAGCCCAATCATCAATAAGGCCACGAATAGGATCGTTTAGTCCGATTTCTTATCCTGTGCCATATCCAAGGACGATTCATCCAATGAGCCCTGTAACTATTGGTATGCCAATTTCACCGGGTATGTCACCTGTTGTTGGATGTCCATCTGGATTTATTCAGTGTCCACAACCGAGGTGGCCTTCACCCATTCCATCCGGAAACTCTGCTCCACGACCGTACATACCACAGGTAAGTTTGATTATAATGACAATAATAAAAACAGTAATGACAATTATAATATTCTTACAACTAAGGGCATGCCGAGTTCGATGGAATGTAGACGAGTTGGCTCGGAACCTGTGACATATCATGACATGCCCCCTGTTTGCGGTCCACCTGAATATCTAATTGCTCCATACCAAGCTGGTGATAACAAGTACATAGGGGTATCTTTGGAATCCACACACAATAATAATGAAGACAGTGGACCAAGTACTGCTGAAATCATTGCCAGTCAAAGTCAAGACTATGTCGATGAGAAATTGGCTGAATATCAAGCTACCATTATTTTCCTTCAAGGTCAGTGATCTCTCCAGGATTTCATATATGTATATGTGTATGTATCGCTAGTTGATTGTTGATTTTTGTTATTATTGCGTTGGACATATGTAGTAATACGAAGGATGCGAAGTGATTGAGTAAGAGGTGTGAGATCATCTATGCATTCGTCTATGTAAAGAAGTGACGACATTATTATTGGCTTTTTCTCTCACATTTGTGTGAGTGAGTGAGTGGATTTGTCATGTATACATTTAATTGTTATGCCCAGTTTTTATTGTACATATTATTTCACGTCTCATTTAATTCATCAGACACAAGTTGTATTTCTGTTAATTAACTATTTCTTCCAATGGTGGAGCTGAAATGTTGAAGTTTGCCACAGTGCTTTCAGTTGTTATGAGATGGAGATTGAGGGGCAATAAATGTTATTGTTTATTATCTGAAACGAGGTCCCATAAATGTCGTTGGAAGTATCACAAATCGGTCTCTCGATATCAAAGCACTAGCGCGGAAATTGAATTAGAGATTGATCTCCAACTGGTGACAACGTTATATATGTATATACATACAAGCATTGATTGAATTATCAAACATTATTGTAACGTATATGAATCGAAGCGATTTTGTTTTGATCAATTCACGAAAGTGATCTTTTTTCTCATCTCATTTCTTATCTCTTTATGCTCTTGTATATGTTTGCATAAATTGTCATTGATAGTTGGAACATTAAAGAAATTATATACCGGCCCGGAATTATTATCTTATCGTTCATGTTTATATCAGTTGGTTAAATTTAGACAGCGGTCAATTGAAAGAGTCACACACATTTTATTCTTGCTCACTCTACCCACAACATAATTAATGCAGTATGCATAGTCTGGGTTCATCAATTATTGAATACTATATATATCCATTGCACAATCGCCCTATATATTCTGTGCTAGTTAAATTTTTTGTTAATGAGTTTAACGTTTTTTTTTTCCACATATTTTTTGTAATGTATAACGTAGAAAGTTTGAAACGAGATAAGAAACCCTCCGAACAATATCTCATTTAGGGAATGAATCCAACTACTCGATTAGATTATCCGATAATGTCTTAAAAATATTAATGTCTAATCAATGAAACGAAAAGAATGTTTCATGCGCATATGAAAAATTTTCCATAAATGATTTGAATGTCAGGAGCAACTGCATAATGATAAAAATGGAATGGATGACGCTAAATTTATGTAAGAATAGGCATATTGGTCGTGTAAATTTGGAGTAACTTGGTGGTTGGAGTTAATACAATACGGCAAACGGCGATGCCGCGAAATTGTTCGATGTCGATGGGGGACGCATCTTTGTAAGCATACATACACACATGTAAGTATGGTGGGAGCATAAAGTTTCAACGCAGCCAGTATTGAACCGGCGCTCAAGTAAACGTCACGTGCTATAATTTCCTTTTCTCAATGTTTTCACGTATATAATAATACACAATGATACTTTTCGTAAATGCGTATATGTAGAGTCGTTGATTCAGGAAATCATTACTTTATTTTGCAAACATTTATAAAAAAACTTTGTATGTTATTGGTGACAATGTTAATTAATATTAACTTCAACTAATTGTTGTTAATAAAAGGTGAAATTATTGCCCAATCAAAAGTGGTACCTACATTCTACGTCTAGAATCAAAAGTAGTATATGAATACATTCGACAATATTATAATAACCGGTTTGTTTTGGGAACATCAATTTTGACGTTCATGGTTTCTTCATAACAAACATTATCACATTTTTAAAACATTTCAATGTTTTGGAATGTATGTGACATTACTTGTAAATAAACAATGTGAAAAAACTATGTGTTGACATGTAGTGAACAAGAGAATACGTCTGTAACAATATTAAATAAAAATATAGTGAGAACAGGAGTGGAATATGTCACGACCGACCGCACCCAGAGGTGACGATTGTCCACCGACAGGTGATAGTCCTAGAACTCCACGTGGCACGTGGCTTCGCGACCGGGTTAGTTTATTTGAAAATGTTGTATCGTCTCAGGGACGTAGTACCAGTAACGAGGACCTTGCTGGGCGTAATTACGCACTAATGCGTTCTGGATCAGCATCATCACGTGCGAGTTTTGGCTCTTTTGAAGAATCATTTGAGTATTCACATGAGGAAGACAATGTCAATGATTCAGGAATTGTAAAATGTGATAGAACGATTGTTAAAAGGAGCGTTCGAAAAGTTATGTCAACTTCTATGTTTTCAAATCGATCAAATAATACATTATCAGAATCAACTAGAACATCACGCGATGAACATCTTGATAATACCGATTTTACAATTTACACTGATGACATTCATACTCATGACAGTAAGTCGAGTTCAGTGACATCATTCACAGAATCCGGTCAGCCGGAAAATTTGCACAGACACAATGAATTGAATACACCTGTGGATAAGATGACACGAGAGGATACCGCATCTTCCGACTGGTACACCGAGTATCACAATCAAAATTTTCAAAATGTTTCTGCGCGTGTGGAATATGTGTGGAACCGGAGCGAGTACGATGCTCATATAGCACAAATAAGAGGTTTGACGCGCTGTTATCTATTATATTGATATATACATTATTGAACAGACAATGACACTTTTTCTGGCGCAATCTGAGATATAGAAATATCAAAATTTGTTCACTGGGATTTTTCTTTTCTAATAATTCACTTTTAAAATATTATTGAACCTTGAAAGAATCAAATTGTTGCTCAACACAGTTGAATCTATATTTTTATTCCCATACAGGTATTTTACTACCTGAATACAATTTAATATTGTATTGGAATGACTGTGTATAGTTTTGTCATCTATTCATCTCAAACAACATCATTTTTTTGTTAGGTGTTGTCATCTTCCACCGCGTATACATCTAAAAATATGTCATGGTCATATGAGTAGTGTAAATGGAGAGCCGCATGAAATTACATCTCGTTGGAACTATCAAAGATTGATACATAACTAGTCACCTATCAATGATATCCAATCATGTCACTCCTTTCATATTTACCGAACTTATACTAGAGTCAGTTTCATATATAATTATTATTTTTATATCTCTTTCTGTGGATTCACAATTGTAGTCACGAATGCTCAAAAGAATCACGAACGATCAGATTTTCATATGAAAACGACGAAAAGAATAATTCGATATCATGACGTGACATAAACTTTGGCAAAGGATTGTGGAAGTTTATATATATGCATATATACAAAGAAGTGTAGCCTTTTATACATCTCCTACACAAAAATATGATAATAGATTATTTGAGTCATTCGCGATGTCTAAGAGCGGAATGGCAGTGCCAGGCCGACGTTCCCAGAGGAAGCATGACTATTGCTTGAGTATTACATGTACATTTGTTCGATTCGTGAATCGAACCAATATCACGCGCACATAATATTTAACTAGCTGTCCGCAGTAAATGCACCATAACTATGTATTGTTATTGGACATTTACTAATTCAAGGTTTTAATTCACTTCTGCTGTGAATACGGCACTAAAATCATTGTTATCATTTCCAACTGCATAGTATGTACTGATGAATTCATGCTGGGAACAGAATAATTGTGTCATGTAATTATTTTGCTATAAGTGTTCAATTTTGTATTTTCAGATGAGCAAGAGCGCGTTCAAAAGAAGACATTCGTCAATTGGATAAATTCTTACCTCTCAAAGGTAACTATTGTCTTTTATTGTCTTTCGAATTGGATAATTTTTATTCGATTTTAATGAAATTAAATATCAATGGGAATTGACATTATAAGTGGTGTTGAGACATGGCACTTTTTCATTTGATAAAAATTCTCCAAGTATAAAATATGAACACAATCGGTGCCTGGCTCTCGACTCACATGTTTCCTGATCCTTCGAAACTATTTTTTGCTGCTCGTGACATGCATGTCAAGAAAGTAGCGTGCTCGTAAATACTCTTCTCTTTTGGAGAAGTTGTAAGTCTCGTCCCGATCGATTTTGCTATGGAATGGCCGATACAAAACTAAAATTCGTTTGGTATCATGAGAACTCTCAGTGTTATGGAGCAAATAAACACAAGAATTCGTGTTTCAGAGAAATCCGCCTCTCCGAGTGGATGACCTGATCGAAGATTTGAAAGATGGAACACGGCTACTTGCATTATTGGAAGTGCTCTCGGGTGAAAAATTGGTAAATTACTTACATTCAAATTGAATTTTTGCCGAATCATGGCGTCTGACGATTTTGTCGAATCAGTGATGGAGCTGTGATCTTCATTAGTTATTAATTTGTGCATTTTTTTTTTATATGAATGCGGCAAATTCGATTTTGTAATATCACATGTAGCCGATTGAACGAGGCAGAAACTTAAAGCGACCACATTTCCTCAGTAATGTTAATACGGCACTTCAATTTTTACAAAGCAAAAAAGTGAGTCTATCAACTTTTAATATTCCTCCAGCATATCATACATAAATGTTATATTGATAATTTATTCTTTCACCATATTCCAATTCTTCACTATTTCAGATCAAATTAGTGAATATAAATGCATCTGACTTAGTCGATGGCCGTCCGCCAGTCGTTCTGGGTCTTATTTGGACCATCATCTTATATTTCCAGGTACCAAACTTTAAATACTAGAATTATAAATTACTTTGAACACAGAAATATCGCACCTAGAATCAAATAATGATCGGTCAATGGGTGATAATAAACAATGGAAAATATTTTAAATAATAATGTCCAATGACAATAATATACAAAAGCAATCGTATCAATTGACAAAAATATAGAATGAATATAATTTAATATTTATGAAATGATACGAATAATTCCATAAATGTTTCATAATGCACATCAAACATTTAATAAAATAATCATATATATGATTATAAACAACAAACTACATACCAGCCCTATCATTCAATGTAACACACCCAGCACTACAGCTAACATTTTTATACTCAAATTATCGAATGGAATCTATACGGAACAGTACTTGCTTCGTCTCACAACGACAATAGCCAACTGAATAGTATGGAGGAAAATAATCAACATAATAATGAGAAACATCAATGCCTATTCATAAAAATACAAACTAGATGATTCAAAATCTTATGATATAAGAGAACGCAAAGAGAAACAAAAAAGTAAACAAAGTCCTATGTATACTTTCGTGTATGTAGACACTCTGGCGTATAACAGATAATATACAGAGTCGAAATGATTCAACGATAGTGGATATTTTGCTTGTATATATTGTCGTTTCGGATTCTTTTTGTTATTTAATATTTTCTACATGGATATTATTTTTATATGACCGATGATTTGTGGGCAAATAATTCGCGACAATTGATCCGTACGACATTTGGTCCGGTGAAATAAATATATGTACAGATATCTGCGTATCAATTCTTGTTGGGATCAAATGTCGCGGATGGAATGTCGTAGATTTTTTGTGTTCAAGGAAATTGTTATGTAATCAAGTACAACACAAAAATACGAAAGAAACAATCGAGTTTTTCCATTGGCATAATTAATTTGAGCTAGTGCGGCATTAATATTTCATCAATATGTCATGAGTCGTTTATCGAATATTACATTGAATTACAGTAAAACCTCTTCTTGTTACGATTTTTGGAATCTACGTAAATTTTGATTTCGATCATTGATTGACCTCTGATATCTCTGAATTAATTCAGAATAAAGGAAAAATGAAGGACAATGGTTTAAACAAAATCAGTTAACATTTTTTTACTAATATTTAATTTTTGTTGGGCTGAGGCTTGACGACAGGTCGTAAGAAGAAGAGTTTTTACTGTAAAAGCAATCAGACGCGAGAAAATATAATGTTGCTAATTTAATTTATTCTGACGAACAAGCTAAGATCGAAGGATCGCAGAAAGGTGAGTGTACTCATTTGATGAAATATCATGATGCTATAGCAATGCGCGATAAAGAGAATTCAGACAGTTCCATCGTTTCGTACTCATCGCACAGCACCCCAGTACCAAAGTCGTATTAACACTTGGATCATAACAACATGATAGCAATTTGATAGCAATTTAATTACTTATAACGATCACTTTTTATCACATATCCCTTTCTGCTCCCATCATGAGAGACAATAGCTTTTATATCTTGAAAATGAGAAACATCTCACCATTCATATTTACTGATTGAGACGATGATCATGTAATTCAATTATAAGTGTATAAAAAATATTTGAGTCTACAATATCACAAGACAATATACAGTGGATAATGGGTGATTATATCTCATTTTCTGTTCTTAATCGTTTTTTAGATTGAAGAGAATACAAGAGCACTCGAGTATCTCGGTCGAACATGGGGCAGTCATAGCAGTCTTGATAGCCTTAGTACTCAAGGTTCGATTGCGAGTGAACGGAAAAGAGCCAACTGTGAGAAATGGAAACAGGGTGCAAAAAAGACATTACTACAATGGGTGACCAATGCATTACCCAAGTAATATAAATTATTAAAATTGAATTAATGATTGGACATTTCGAAATTTTTTTCTTGTAACTTCAATTCATCTATGAACTCGGATTGTAATTGATTGTTTTAGAGATTCGGGAATACAAGTTCGAGATTTTGCTGCGAGCTGGCGCGATGGGAATGCTTTCCTCGCAATAATTGATGTGATAAAACAGAATTTAGTGAATATTGCGAAAATGAGAGGAGCTTCTAATAAAGTCCGTCTGGAGACTGCGTTCCAAGTGGCCGAAGTAGAACTGGGTATCGCTCGACTATTAGATCCGGAAGATGTAGATGTGCCTCAGCCAGATGAAAAATCGATCATGACGTATGTTGCACAATTTCTTCACAAATATCCGGAGCCTAAGTCACCTCGATTCGGCTCACTTCCGACTGTTCAAGAAGAATATCAAATGCTTCTTTCATGGCTGAGTGATCGTACGAGACAACTTGAACAATTAGACTTGACACACGCGTTTCCATCAGATTATTCTGAGTATGCTGCTGTCAAAGCTGATATCAATGATAAATGTATGCTTTACAAGAAACTGCATGATGCTATGAATACGTCCACCATAATCACTATCACTCATGACTCGTGGGAAATTATTGAGAGGTTGTGGAGTAGAATGCAGTACCTTATGATGAAATGGCTTATGCATCTTGACTCGTTACTACCAGCTGAGTTTGCAGAAGTAGCCAAATGGTTGTCTATGGCAGAATCAATTTTAATGTCTGATAATGATATTCCTGATGAGATGAATGAACAAACCGCTAGTGTTATTTCTCAAAAACTGGAGGACCATAAGAAGTTTTTTATCAACCTTCCGAACATGACCGAAAAATTTGCACATGTGAAAAACTTACCGATAGCTCGTCAAATACCTCAATCACAATTGGATGATATGCAAATGAGATACGACCAATGTCCATCCCGCGCTAATAAACGCAGGATTAGATTGAAATTTCTAGAACACAAATGTTGTTTGGTTGCGTTTCTTCATCTCGTTGAAAGTAAACTCGGAATATGGAGTGTGAAATATGGTAGTGAAGAGAATGTTGAACAATTATTGGAGCAATATAAAAATTTTGTATCACGTAATAGAATTTTCCAAGAATTTCAGAAAGCTTTTATAGATATGCAACAAGTAGTGAATGAGTACAAATGTGAAAGTAATATTGATTGTGAGGAGAGTCACAGTATCGATAAATTCATGCGTGAAACTGATGCAAAATGGAAGAAGGTCTCAATGGATCTCCGATGTGTTCAGAGCATGCTCGAAGAAGTGAGAGCATATTGGCGTCGATGGAATAATATTACTGATGAATTTTCAAAATGGCTTGCCAATGCTGAAAATGCTCTTGGTCTTCCTGACGATGAGAAAATGGAATATTTCCATGATATTAGCGTATGGATGGATAAATTCAATCAAATATCGGATACGGCAAGTCTTCTCATAGCTACAACTGATGATCGCGTCGCAGTGGCGTTACGCAATCGATATGATGATTTGTCACATCGTTGGGAACGTATTTTTTCCGAAACAAAGCGTTACATGCATGCTGGCGACTTATTGAGAAATCGAAGGGATTATCAAAATGGTGTAGAAGCTTTGCGTAAATGGTTGATGGATGCTGAATCAGCATTAGCTACATCGCAATTAACATCAACTGAAAAAATCAAGTCGTATGGTGAGCAGCTACAATTACTCAACACGCAAATTCAAGATATTGAGGAATTATTCAAGAATATTAGTAAAAAATTCCAATCTCTCATTCAACATTTATCGCGCGATGAAGTTGACAAAATGATGACCACTATGAAGAAAGAGAAAGAAACTCTGGTTAAAGTACGAGCACTTATTCCAGTGCAGTTGCATCTTTATCATCAACTTCTCGTTCAACAAGAATCACTCGAGGCTGGACAAAAAGAGATATCCGACTGGTTAGATGGGGCTGAAGATTTTCTATCAAACATAAACCTATCGAATGGTAGAGATTTAGCTATGAACCAGTTAGAGCGCCACAAAGCTTTTTTCTCGCGAACACTATACTACAAGTCGATGCTGGAGTCGAAAAATAAAGTGTTCCTCAGTATTGCGAGATCAATCAATGCTAATGGTAAAGTTGGAATGACTGAAGGTGGTGCACAGTTACATCAATTGCACGATCGATTTAGCAGTGTTGTACGTGCTGCCCAGATGAGTGAGCAGCGTCTTCAAGAAGTAATACGATGTTGGACTAAATTCCGGGATTGTGAGAGGCAAATAATTGAATGGATAACCGCAGCCGAGAATCTCATGAGTGATAAACATATCGATAATCGACAATCTGTCAATAACCACAAGAGCTTTTTCAGTAAAGTGAACGAACGCTGGATGCAGGACTTGATTAATTCTGGACAAGATTTAAGAAACGCTTTACCCATCGAACAACATGATGCAATCACAGAAATTGTCAATAAACTTCAGAAACATTGGAAGGATGTATTGACATTGGCTCCATTGCATTTGATGAGATTAGAATTTCGTTTGGATGAAGCAGCTTTCATGCAATATCTGAAAGAGATCGAGGTTGAATTGAACTCTGAGCAGCAAGCCTTAATTAATAATGAAGATTTTGAAGCTGTCCTTCAACGTAATAGGAATTTCTTTGCCGCCCAAGGAATTGTGATGAAGATTGAACAAAGCCTCTCGAATCTGAGAAAAATTAGTATGGCTCACACTCAGATGAGAGCCGCGGATGATGTTAGCCTGCAAGACGCCATGTCACATGCAGAACAATTGTGGAATGAATCGGCCCAGCGAATTGAAATCATGAGAGAGAAAATAAGTCAGATTCCCAAACAATGGGAGGCTTACAGAAATAAGTAATATATTTCACCACCGATCCCTTTTTTACATTCCATGATAATATAAATAATTATTATTCACTCATTATAGATTCAACGAGATGGTTATATGGATGGACCAAGTTGACAACACTCTGAGGAAGATTTTGAAAGAAGTGAACAGCGCTGAAGAATTCGAGTCGGAAAAGACTGCATTTCAGGTAAATAGAAATCACGTATTGTCAGTGCTTATATTTTTTAAATGAATTCCTCTATGTTGTATGCACATAATCTGAATGAAAAAAAAAAGAATCCTTTTTGTCCAAGTCAGACTATCCATTAGTGACAGTAATATACATACCCTTCAATGAATCTTCATCTTGTAATAATAGAAAATTAATATTTCTAGCGAGTTTGTCATGAAGCTGATAGTAGGCGCGAATCGATGAAGTGGTTAGTGCAGTCTCTAGATAATTTAACAACTAATCGTGCAGATCATGAGGCAGTGGTCGAACAAAATCGATTGGATGAGTTGATTACACGCTACAAAAATTTGATCCCGACTATTGAGATCACTATGACGAAAACCGATATATATTCGAAGTGTTATACATATCGGAGAGAAGTACGTGAAGTTTGTACTCTACTTCGCGAAGTCAGGGAACGAAATGATATGGAGAAAACGACGGAAATGTCTGAACTGGATTCAGAAGCTGTGATTCAACAAGAAAATCGATTGGGCCAGTTGGAAAAACAACGAGCAAATATTCTGAGTATGCTGCAGCGTGGAAAAGATCTGTTAAAAGATCAACACGCACCAACATTTGTCTCTACTGAAATTCAACAACTAGAGAAGAATTGGAATGATACCTATGGGCAAAGTGTTGAGAATGTAAAGAAGCTAAAGTCTCATCAGAAATTGTGGGAAATTTTCCGAACCGGAAAGGAAGATATTGTGAATATCGTGAAAAATGCTAAAGAACAATTGGCAAAAGTTGAATCGAATAAAAAAGTGCACAATTTGTCACAACTCTCTACTGAATTGAAAGAATTACGAGGGTCAACTTCAACGTTACTTAAAACCACAGAGACGATAATGTCACAATTGAAAGAAACACGTAGTGAAGTATTCCAAGTTATACCAAGTGATAGCCAGACAAAAATTAATGAAGAGTTTACAAAAATTGAAAACATAATAGAAACTACTGTTCAAACCATTGAGAAAAGGATCATTTATCTTGAGGAACATTGTGCTAAATGTTCTGAATTTCAATCGCAAATAATGGACTTGAAGCAATGGGCTGAACAAAATGTGGTTCATACCACTGCTGATATTGAAAATGATGCAACTATACCCGAAGATAGGGTCAAGAAAATCGAAATTCTACAGAAGCAAATTATGGAAAAGATCACTAAAATTGACATATTGGAGAAACAAATCCGGGAGTTTATAAAAGGTGAGTGTATCAGAATAGTTCAAGTATGTTAGAAAATCCTGGTTTGTTATTGTTTATTTCATATTCTTAAAATTCGAATATGCCAAACTCTGTTTCTTTCATGGTTTTTTTTATCCATCGGTATTTTTTTCTATGTATTTTTAGATGATGATGAGAGTGATGTTAATCGTCGGTTTCTGGTTGAGATTGAGAACTTGCGACGTACTATTGATACTATACAGAGCAATAATATCGCGCGAAGAGACTTGGCTGTGCGTAATTTGAGTACTTGGAACGAATATCAAGTTGAGGTTGAGAAAATAAAGCCATGGGTTGAAAAAGCAGCGTCGCAAACTGTTATGGTGGAGTCGAAGCCAACGACTTTAAATCAAGCAAAAGAGAGACTTCATGAAGCTAAAATTTTGAAAAGCCAATGCGAAGAAAATTTGCCACGGGTTCAAGAGTTATTGCGTATGAGCCATCAGATAATTGGAACAACTGTGGCCCGGAATGAAAGTAATGCGATTCATGCGAATTGGAATGATTTGCACGATCGTATTAACCAAACAATCACCAAACTGGATAGATTAGTATCATTATGGAACACTTTTGAGTGTGATGCCAAAGATTTCGATGATTGGCTAATTCGTACTAGTGAGACGTATGAAACTATGCCTAGCAATCAAACACTCGATATAAGTATATTGGAAAACAATTTGAGCTTCTTGAAGGACCACAATAGAATCGTATGTGATCGACAGGCCCAATTGATATCTTTGCATCAGATATCAGATGTTGTGAGCCATGGTATCACATTGGAAGGAGCGACTAATCTGAAAGGTCGTGTAATTGAAATGAAGACAAGAGTTGGAAAACTTGCGGATACTATACGGCGTGATATCAATTTGATATCTGACGCATTATTGAGCAGACAAGAATTTTATATGAAGATATCTGATTTTGAGAATTGGATGATGCAACTGAGAACACGAATTGATGAAATTAGTGAGATGAATACTGAAAATATTGATACAAATCTTCAAATTATTCATGCATTGCTCCAAGAACGTTTAGAAAAACAGGCTGACTTCTCAATTATTTATGAAGAAGTGAAACGGCTTTGTGGACAAGGTACTCCCGCAGAATGTGATGCTCTGAATGATGTTTATACGAATCTTGTGAAAAAATATGAGGGTCTGGAGGATGATTTGCAACTGCGGAAAGAAAGCATGGAAAAATGGTGTGAACTTTTAAATTGGTTCAATGAAATGGGAGCCCAATTGGACCATATCAAATATGGATTGGAAACAAAAGGGCTTAGTGTTGAACATTTGAAAAAGTTAGCCACAGAACTGCAGGCCATTCTTTTGCAAATATCTACTAGGAAAAATTTCCATGTCTCTTTCATTGATAATTCTTCAGCCGGTATTCGCATGAAAAATCTTCATGGAAAACCATTAACAGCCACTTCGCTCGTACAAGAATTAGAGTCCAAGGCGATAGCATTGGAAACACAAATGTCGAAGAGACAAGATAAATTAGAAAGTCTCAATTCTCGATGGGATTCTTTTAAGAAAAAACAGCAGAATTTAAATGAGGCGATTCTCCTAGTGCAAACAGACCTCCAAGATATTACAACAAAGGTTGATACATATGATAAAATATCTGTGGCTGTAGAAAACATTGACGAGTTGATATCCAGATTTGAAAGATTAAAAAGCAATCGTGATAGTCTTCACAGAGAAGGTGATGATTTGATCAAGGACGGTCAAGAAGTTACGACGAATGTTCAAGTTATTCTGTCTTCGATGGATACGAATTGGGATAAAGTGAATGAATTACTTAGAGAGCAGCGTGAAAAATATGCTGAGATGAATTTAGTTTGGTGTGATTATCAGGCAGCTCGCGAAAATTTAATGAAATTTATCGAAGACTCACAAGTTTTAAGCCGATCATCCTCAAATGTTCCCAATGACTTGAGCCAAACAAATCTAGCCCTGGAAAAGTACAAACATGCTTTGGAATTATTCAAAAAAAGCCAACTAGATTTGGAGAAAATGGATGAAAAAGCTCAACAATTGATCAAAGCACCATCACTTATGTCACACTTCAAAACCGAAACTGTCGAAAATGATTTGTTGATAATGAGAAATCAGTGTCAAGAGTTGTATAAGAACATTACTGAAAAAGTGCAGTTGTATGAAGCTCAAGTTGTGATTTGGAAACAAATTGAAGATTCTGAATACGATTTGAATCGTTGGCTGACTGATACAATTGCGGGACTAACTTCAGCATGTGAAAGTTTAGTTGATGTCGAGAATGGCCATGCAAAATTGGCACGATATCGGGAAGAATTACCAACGTATCAATCGATTCGTGGTGACATCAATAACAAAATTGGACAGCTGATCCAAATGAATAATAATGTCCGCATACCTGCATTGACAGAACTTGATCAATCGTTCGAAACTCAATTCAATCTTGCGGCAGAGTTAGTCAAACGATTGGAGTCTCTTACTGCAAGTATGGATGAAGATGAAAGAGTAATTCGGCAAGTGTTAAAAGAATCAAGCGATAAAATTTCCGAGATCCGTGAAAATTTGATGAAATGTGATGATCTCGTGGGTGACAACTTGCAAATTCTCTCAAGAATAAAAAAATGCCAAGAGTTACAGGGTGAAGTTAAAAAATGCGATAAAAATCTAGAAATGATACATAAAAAAATTGGCGAATTTTCCAAAACCTATACAGCAGTTGAACGTTTCAGTCTTCCAAATGAATTACAGTCGTTGCAGCTACGGCGAGATGGTGTATCAGATCATGCACGAAAGATAAACACAACTCTGAAGGCCTTCTTGTCTAAGCTTTATCATGAAAAAGTCAATACTTTACAGAGAATAGTGGCAGCCCACAATGATAAAGTGCTATGGTGTGAACCAGAACACATAAGTGATCGTTATAATCTTGAAGTGAAAATGGCCACTCTTGTTGATGTTGAATCAGGTATCAGGGATATTGAACTGAAGAAAACAGATGCCGACAAATTTTTATCACTTTTAGAAACTGTTGAGTCTGATGAAACCATTAATGGGCTGAAGGTTGAACAGGAGAAGATTGCAGGAGAATTCGCATCACTGAAGGAAAAATATAATTCAATTCGAACTACATTGCAACACAATATCGCGCTGTGGCAGAAATATGAATCAACATTCGAGAATGTGAGTACATGGCTGAAAGAAATGGAAATTGAAATGCGAACGGAGAATTCATCATTAGTCGAGTTGTCACATGTAGAAGAGAAAATTGAAAAAATTGATAATTATCAAAAGCATGTGCATGCATATGATAAAGATATGTTGACGTTAACCCAAATTGGAAAGGAAATACTTGAGGTGAGTCCAGAATCGCGCGTACCTCAGTATGTGGGCAATCTAAACACACGCTATGATGCAATTCAGAAATTTCTATCACACCATATGGACAAATTACAAGAGCTGAAATGTGCAAGGGACCAATACAAAAGTCAAATCAGTATGCTTGAGAATTGGATTGACGACAAGGAGAAAGAATTGAAATATTTTGATGAGATCTCTGGTCCAAAAGCTATAACATTTTATCAAACGCGATTGAAGCAATTGGAAGCTTTTAATACTTCTCGTGAACAGGGCCAAATTATTTTCAATAAAACAGCCGAATTCGGCGAAGCACTTTTTCCACAAACAACATCCGATGAGAGAGAAAAAATTCGGACTGAACTTCGCAATTTACGCAATCGCATTGACGCTTTAGTTGATAAATCCAATATCATTCACAAAAAAATTGAATGCGACATGATGCACAGATCATCATTCGAAGATAAATATGAGCAAATAAAGCAGTGGTTAATCGTTGTAGAAACCAAACTTGAAAATCAACAACATCTTCTACCAACACTTCAAGAGAAGAAACTAAATTTACATTCATACCGGGTGTTAGCTCAAGATGTGGAGGCACATCGGAAAATACTCGAGCAATTACAAAATCGTACGAATGATATTACTGATGACGAAGCTCGTGATATGTTGACGAGCGTAGTTGAGGGATACAATAAATTATCGATGGATATTGGAGATAGAATTTGTGTTGCGGAAAAGCATGTAGCAAATCATGATGCTTATTCTCAGACCTTTGATAAAATGCGAGATTGGCTTGATGCAATTACAAAACAATTTTTGCCATTATTGGAAGATTTGGGTACAGAGGGAGTCGATACAGCAAAATATAAAATCACACAACTTGACAATGTCTTCCAACGAACAAAGGACGAAGGTGATCGTATTTTCGAGGACTGTAATCAACAGCTCAATATAATATTAGAGCAAACTTGTATAACTGGCCATTCAACACTCGTAGATAAATTTGGTCAACAAAAAAAAATATGGCAAGAGTTTTTAGTGCGATGTGAATTAATGAAAAATAGATTGGAGCAAATGTTAGACGAGCGGAATGATTCAGAAAAAGCCATTCAAGCTATGGAAGAATGGAATAAGCAAATGGAGTTGCGAGTAAAGGATCAAACATTGAAGAGTAGCGAAGAGAACAAACGTGATTACTTAATGGTACTTCAAAGTCTCGAAAAAGAAATAGCGGAAAAAGGTATTGATATCAATGCTACTATTGAAAAATGTCAGGGGATTCATACCGAATCCGAACTCTCAACAAGAATATCACGACAAGCTACTAAATATCAATCTATCAAAAATCAAGCCAAAGAGGCTGTGGCACGTTATGAACAATACGTTAAAGAGCATAATTCATTCAATAACAGATATGATGAACTTTTCAACTGGATTAGAGAAATGCAAAGAGAGTTGTCAAAGCATCATGAAATCGTGGGTGATCTCGTTGTACTTCAATCTCGACAAAGACGCATACGTGATCTTGTAGATATTAGAACGAAAAAAAATCCATTATTCGAGTCAATAGTGGATTCCGGTGAAAAGCTTTATATGCATACATCCCCGGACGGCCGTGAAATCGTCCGTCAACAGTTGAGGCATTTGAGGACTCATTGGGATGAATACACTGAGGATCTTCAATTGGCCATGCAAAAACTCGATCAATGTCTCACGCAATTTGCAGAATTTACATTATCGCAAGAACAACTGACAGGGTGGCTACGCGAAATTGAAAGAGATATGCATCAGCATACAGAATTGAAATCAACTCTTGAAGAAAAACGGGCGCAGCAACAAAACCATAAAATTATGCATCAAGAAATAATGTCCCATCATAATTTAGTGGAATCCGTTTGTGATAAGGCACAGCGGCTTGTTGATCAGACAAAAGATACATCATTGAATGTTTACCTTCAGTCTATTAAGCAGCTCTTCCAGAATATTGCTGCTAAGTCACAAGATCTCTTGGAGAATTTAAGTGATTGCGTTGATAAACACAACCAATTTAATATCGAGTGCAAAAACTTTGAAGATTGGTTGAATGGGGAGAGAGAAAAATTGAGGGATTGTCATGATATTACTGGTGAACGCAGTGATATTTCTCGACGATTAGCCACATTAGCAGTATTGAAACATGGTCAAGCAAATGGTACGGATTATTTAGAAAAATTGAAGGGTAGTTCGGTGATTGTGATCAAAAGTACTGCACAAAAAGGATCCAACATTATCCAACAACAAGTTGAAACATTGTTCAATGGCTTCCAGCAATATCTCGTTGATATTGATACAATCGAGACAAAACAGAATGCTGCCATGACGAAATGGCAGGATTTCGATGATTCCATAGAAATTTATACAAAATGGTTCCGCACTATGGAGATTGCATTCAAAGATCAGCAATTGCAGACATCTTTGAATGAGAAAGAAAATCGATTGCAGTATTTCAAGGACATGCGTGATTCTATTATAAATAAAGAAGGGGAAATTGATGAGTTTGTTGATAAATCCCATCGTTTGTTCAATTCGAGTGGTGTGGAAAGGATCAAGCTCATGGTATCACAAATTACTAACCGATATCAATCACTGCATGTCTTGAGCAAGGATGTCATTAGTCGATGTCAAAGTATCGTTGATGATCAGAGAGTGTTCGATGAAATATTGGTAACAACGGATGCGAAGTTGTCTGCATTGGAGCAGAAATTTTCTGAGCTTGTTGTCAATGAAGTATCGGACAGCGAGATCGAAGTGAGAGGATCTCATTTGAAAATGCTCCTCGAGGAGCAAGTTCAGATTGAATCACGTTTAACTACGCTCTATACTGCAGGTGAAAAGATATTACCGACTACATCGTCACAAGGGCGCGAAATTGTTCGTCAAAAATTGCGGAATATTCGTGAACGATGGGATAATCTTGTCGAAAAAATTTTAGAACAGCAAAAGAAACAAGATGCTCAATCACTTCAATGGTCAAGTTATCAAGAAACACTACAACATACGTTCGTTTGGCTAGATAATATGGAGAGTGCTATGAAGCAGGACGCTGTTACCCCATGGTCTACCCTACAGGAATGCCGTTCTAAGTTGATTAAGTCTAAAGCTTGGCATCAGGAAATATTGGCACACAAAAGAATTATTGAAACCATTTCTGATAAGGCAAATGCATTGATTCAAGCAACTCGAGTGCCCCTCAATTTGCAAGACTCAGTGAATTCAGTATCGACACGATATGAAAAATTGATAAATGATTCACAAGACACGATAAATAATATGGAAAAATTCGGTGAAATTCTACAACGATTCCATGATCTCCAAGAGTCTTATCAAGAATATTTGAAACTACAATGGGAGAAATTGGCAAACTATACAGATTACACCGGCAATAAGGCCACACTTCAAGCAAGACTCGAAAAGTTGATTGCGTTACGGGATGGCCAATCCGAAAGTGAACTTGAGCTTGAGGTGCTTGGAAAACATGTCGAATCAAATGGCCAGAATTTACCTGCACGTACACGTGAATCGATGGAAAGAGATGTTACAAACTTCAGGTAAACCAAACAATTATTTTATTGTTATCTCATTTACGTGTTTAATATCTGAATAACACGTCATTCAGTCATATGGAATTTCAATTATTTCTCCTTTGTACAGATTTGAGAATAACAAGTTTACGGCGGCGGTAAATGACGTGGTGCGTCGCATGGAAGATAGAATTCATCAATGGGTCGAGTATGAAAATGCGCTCGAACAGTTGTTGTCTTGGCTCTCGGAAGCTGAGGCTGTATTAAAGAATTACACATTGAAAAATACATTGGATGAGAAAGCGGAACAGTTGGAAAAATACCAGGTAACATTTATATAAACAGTTCGATATAAAGCCATTCATTATTTTCACTGGAGTTTGCTAAATTATAATATTGTTGCAGTTGTTGATAGCAAATCTACACAAACACGAAGCTGAATTTGACAAGATGAGCGATGAATCATCGGAACTCCTAGAAATGAGTAGTGAAATGAGGTACTCTCTCAATATTCAGCAAGTCACCCTGAGATTTCAATCAATACAATCAACAGCAAAGGTAATCATATAAAATAATAGTTCAAGAAATTATCAAATTAAATTTTGCCACATTCAATGAAATAATCATTGACGATGATAGTTTGTCAAGTATTAATATTACTTTCAACATGAAAGTAATCCTTATCAAATTCCGGCAACTGTTATTCATATTTGAATGGAATTTATTGATAATTGATTGATCAATCGATTGATTGGAATTAGCATTTTGAAAACGAATTCTCGATTAAACAAATAGTATTCGTAACAGCAATTAAATTTGTAAATTTTCAATTGTAGTGTTGATTTAGTACAAGTTAATGTTTTGCACGGTTATCTATTCGCATGCCTGTATGATCGATGAATAAAAGTTTTCTAGATGCATAAAGTTTATTGATTTTGATTAGGAATTGGTGAAAAAGTGTGAACAAGCAACAATGGATCACATGGCGTACGTTGAGCGTTACAATCAATGTACAGAATGGTTAACAGCATCTGAATCTAAGTATAAAGCCACTCAGAATAGTGCTCCAGCAAATAAACATGAGTTAATCGATCGAAGTGAAATTTTACGTGAAATTTTATCACGTATAGCTAATGGAACTTTGCAAGTGAATAATACTGTAGAGGCTGGCGAACATTTGTATCCAACAACGGGATCAGAAGGTCGTGAAACGATTCGGCAGCAGCTGCTCGAACTTCATCGAGCATTAGACACGCTTTATGATGAAGTGACGTTGACAGAGCGTGATATTCGAGTGAAAATATCGCAATGGTCAGGTTTTGATGATTGCAGCAGTACTTTTGACAAATGGTTATGTCAAATGGAAATGCGAGTCGGAGCGGATATTGAATTGAAAACCACTCTAGATGAAAAGCGAATACAACTGCAACTCTATCGTGATTGTCTCCATGATATTCAGGGTCATCAAGAAAAATTATTGGCACTCCGTGATAAAGCAGAAAGTCTGCCAGATCAAGCAGAAATGTTTTCGAAAATTCTTGATGATATGACGAATCGTTATTCAGTAATATCGAAACGAATACAAAATTATGTGGATAGATATGAAGCGATTGTGACTGATCATCAGCAATACAGCAAAGCTGTACTCGAGACTCATGAGTGGCTCGATGCGACCCATAATGCGGTTAATCTATGGGGTGATACTGATCTTGATCGTCTATCTATCCATACAAACCTTGAAAGACTCGAGAATTTACTCGGCGGTCTGTCAGAAGACGAACCTCGTATTCAACATATCAGAACATTGGGAGAGCATGTTATTCCCGGAACTTCGGAATCTGGCCAAATCAATATCAGATCACAGATGGATTCATCTCAACAGGAATGGGAAGGTCTCGTGTCAACCGTCAAGTTTACCATTGAAACGTTACGAAATAGGCTGCAACAGTGGCAAGACTTCGAAGAATCAAAAGAAAAATGTTTGAATTGGATTTGCGATATTGACACAAAACTCCATGCTGTAGATTTGAAATCCACTTTGCCCGAGAAGAAGGAACAATTGAAACAACTTGGCATCCTTCAAGGTCAAATTCGTGCACAAGAACTTGAGATTGACGCTATAATGGACTGGGCCCATCAACTTGATAAAAATATATCATCATCGCGCACATCAAATATATCAGAATTGCGAATCAAATATCAGCAGATAACATGTCAAGTCAAGGATTTGAACAATCGATGGCATCAATATGTTACCGATCATCAGAATTTGGATAACAATTTGTCATCATTGACAGTATGGCTTGGACATATCAAGGATAAGCTCGCGTTTAGTTCAGATTTACGTATATCGACACAGAAAGATCTCACTAGCAAAATGGAAACATTACAACACCTGTTACTTGACAAAGAAGAAGGGTTTGCAAAGGTCCAGGGTGTTGTTGAATTGGCGCAGACAGTCATGGCAAATACAGCACCGGCTGGTCATAAACCGATCAATGAAGCTATAGCAAAATTACAAGAACAATGGAGTATCCTAACAGCAAAAATGCTAGAAACCAAAACAAATTTAGATGATTCGATGAATAAATGGGCTGGACTTCTAGATCAAATTCATGCAATCGATAAGATTGTTGATTTTATGAATACTTGTGTCAGTGAGATGCTTCCGTTCAAAACGACTTTGAGTGACAAGAGATCCCAGCTTGAACGTATTGAAGCACTCGAGGAGAAAGTTCGATGTGAGAATGTAGAGGTAGAAAGTTTGAAAGTGCGTGTGAATGAGATGATTGCCAGCGGGCAACAGGGTATGGCAGCTTCTCAGGCACGAGATATCTTTACGAAGTTTGATCAATTATTTGAAAAAATTGTTTCATTACTTGCTGAACGTAAGGATCAATACAAGGATCACAAGCGTTATAAGGAAGCTCATGATGATTTAATTGCGTGGCTCAGTCGTGCAAGAGAAAAAATACCTTCATTGAAACAGCGTACTCTCAGTGATAAACTATCAATCGAGAATTCAGTTACAACGTTAGAAAGCTTATTCAATAAAAAAGCTCAAGGTGAACTCTTGGTAGAACATTTGCAACACACCGGAAACGTTGTATGTGCAACTACTAGTCATGAAGGTAGTGAAATAATTCGAAATGAAATTAGGGCGTTATCTGAAAGTTTTGAGACAGTATTTGCTGATATCACACGGCAAAAAAATCAATTGGAAATAACGGCGGGTCAGTGGCGAGACTATAAAGATGAATATGAAAGACTCAGTGACTGGCTTCAGCAATTCGATATCCTTATTAAAGCACAAAAAAATTCTCTTCAGCCAAATGTTGAGGAAAAAACGAAACAGTTGAAGGAAGTTCAAAATGTTCTTGATAATTTGACGACAAAAGGTCAAGAACAGATTGACAAATTCAACAACACTACATCAGCACTTTCTTCACCACATTTGGATTCATCATATATAAATGATCAATTGCGTCATCTCAATTCACGTTATCAAGTTCAACTAAACTTGGCGAAAGACGTACTCAACAAGGTAGAAAGTAATCTCGCACAGCATGTAGAGTATGAGTCAAATCTTGTAAAAACAAGAAATTGGATTGAGAATGCAAGACAAATACTCCGTCATGGTACAGAAGCTCCATCAACAAGTAGTCGCGAAGAATTGCAAGAGAGATTGGAAAAAATACAGGACTTGTTGCGAAAACGCGAAGATGGCCAGAATCTTGTACATATTACTGTTAATTGTGGTGAAAAGGTAGCGAGAAATACTCGGTCTGATGGCAGAGAAGAGATAAATGCCCAACTGAAAGAGATACAAAACGACTGGGAGAGATTGGTAAGAAAGATTTCCACGACTAAGGTAAATCTTGAAACTAATCTTCTTCAATGGGCAGATTATAGTTCATCATACTCTCAGCTCCAACAATGGATGAATGAGAGAGAGGCAAAACTCCAACAGGTTTGCGAACAGAAAATTTCTAAAGCCAAAAAAGGATTGGCTGGACTCAATTCATTATCTATTGGGGAGCGAAAAGCTAATTTGAGACAAACAAATAGTATTGTTCAGGATATTGTTGCATTTGAGCCAATGATTCAATCTGTGGCCACGAAGGCAGGTGGCCTCCAACAAGCCACACCAGCTACAGAAATATCTATAAAATATGAAACATTAAGTAAGCATGCCCAAGAATTATATGCTAAGCAGAAAGAAACTGTTGAACAGCATCAAGCATTTATTGATAGCGGCACTGAATTTGTTCAATGGATGAGAATAGCAAGAGAGAGAACCAATAAGTGTTCTGAACCAACTGGTGATAAAGAATCATTGTCAAGTAAGATTACTCAAGTGAAGGTATTATTCAGTGAATTACCAGAGGGTCAGAAAAAACTGGAGAAAGCTTTAGAATGTGGCAACGCTGCATGCCAGAAAACTGAAGGTGATGATAAAGAAATAATCGAAGAGGAAGTTGCCATGCTACAAGAGGAATATGACAATCATGTTGATTCATTAAATAATATCAAATCACTGCTTGAAATCGGTATAGTCAAATGGACTGAGTATGAAGATCAATATTCTGAAGCCTCTGATTGGTTAATTCGAACCGAACATCTGGTGCAATCATACAACAAGTTGCAAGACAGTCTCGAGGGAAAGAAAAATGTTTTGGAACAATTTCAGATTCATTTGCAAACATTGTTTGATTGGCAGAAGGAACTAGATCGATTGAACATGCGAGCGCAAAAATTGCTTGAGACTTGTGCTGACACGAGAATCTCAAATCAAGTTACGCAACTTACAACTAAGTATAATACTATACTCTCACTCGCCAAGGAAATTATGCGCCGATTAGAATTACATTACCAGGAGCATCAGCAACACAATACCTTGTATCAAGAATGTCAAGATTGGATTGATCGAACGCGAGACAAACTAGCGGAGTGCAAAAATATTTCGGCATCATTGAGCGATATCAATAATAAACTGAACACATGCAAAGCCATTCGTCAAACCCTAGAACAGGGTCAGAACAAATTGAGATATGTATTGGAGTTGAAAGAGAAAGTAATTATGAATACGGAACTAAATGGTGCAACCAAAATTCAAGAGGACACAGAGAACTTAAAAGTGGAATTTGATAAGCTTATGTTGGATGTTGAACACGTCCGGCAAATGCTGGCACTTAGAGCATCGAATCTTGAAGAATTGGCCAAAATACATCGTTTTATCATTGATTGGCTGGACGAAATTGAGAATAAAATCGTCCCAGACGATGAAACATACAAAAATGATCTTAGTGAAAAGCGGGTATTACTTGAAAAATATCGTACAATTCAGCGAGATATTCAAAGTCATAACGATACAATAGATCGTTTCAAGACACGTTTAGATGAGGACGATACCATTCCAAAAGAATCTTATCAGGCAACAATTGATAAGTACTACAAATTTCACAGACTCGTAGCACAAAGAATTGAAAACTTGGACAATCAAGTCATGGAGCATGAAAAATTCCAACAAATGCATTGTGAAGCAATGGATTGGGTGAAAAAAATGAAAGCTGAAATACAACAATATAGCGTGACACATGGTGAAAAAAGCAAAGTAGTTGAACGTGTCGGGAAAATGAATGAATTAATTGAATCGGTGGCCCAAAAGGAACCGATCATTTCTCAAGTTGTCGGAATGGCTGAGAGAGTTGTTACATTCACAGGTGCAGAAGGTCAAACCATAATACGACAATCTGTATCACAACTCCAATCTGATTGGAAAGATATACAAACACAATGCCACAACTCACAAGAAAAATTGAAAAATTGCGTTACCATGTGGTCTCAATTCTCAACGCATATTGATAAAATAACAGAATGGCTGGATCAATTCCGAATCAAAATTTCCAACCAAGGTGGAAACGAGGATAAAAAACCCCGAGACTTGGTTGATTGCAAGCAATTGGTTGAGGAGGCAGTCAATCAAAAACCATCGCTAGAAGAGCTGAATGATAAATGTGAAGCTTTACTAGAAATTAGTGCTTGCAATTGGGTAAGAGAGAAGGTCGTTCAACTTCAATCATTGTACACGTCTTTACTAACTGAAGCTCAAGGACTTGTTTCTAAGATGGAAAAAAATATGTCGGATCATTCCGAGTTCATGAAAGCAAAAAAGCAATTCGGAAGTTGGCTGCAAACTGCCAATGATTCCGTCCAAAAGTGTTTCGGCACTGGTAGTTTACAGTGGGCGCGTGATGCGTTGGAGACTATTCAGATAGTTTCAGCGGGAATGACGGATGGTCAGCAGATCTTCACTACTCTCAAAAATACACATGCAAAAGCGATAAATAACGCTTCACCTGAACAATTAGAACAATTAAGAAATTACATGTCAGATTTAACATCAAAATGGGATCAATTGCATATAGATTTGAATACAATTCAAATACATGTGAAATCTGTTGTTGCACGATGGGAAGATTATGGAGAAACATATGAACGTTTCAATAACTGGCTGACCAATACTGAAAAGTGTATGGAACATTCATCGAATACGAAAGGAGAAATAGGCGAAATGAAAACTTTCTTGGAGCGTGATCGACATATAGAGAAAGAAGTGCAATCGAAGAAGTCAGAGTTAGATCAATTGCTCGCTGAGTCCATGGAACTTTCTCGTTGGTCGTCGGATGAGACTATTCAAGAGCAATGCAAATGTCTTGTTGATCGATGGTCATCATTACTGCAACTCATAGATGAGCGGAAACGCTCGATTGAAATTGAGATGGATGATTATAATGATTACCATACAGCACTTCAGGATACTGAGAAATGGCTACTTCAGGTTTCTTTCCAATTAATGTCACATAATTCGAAATATTTGAATAGCAAAGAACAAACCATAGATCAAATTAAAGTCCATGATTCTCTTGTAAACGACATCGAAAATTATGGAAGCAATTTGAATCAACTGAATGACAAAGGAGAACGCCAAATCAATCGTTATATATTGGTGAATTCTGAAATTGACACAATTGTACATAATCAATTACAGAATGTTCAAGATAGCTATAATTCTCTGTTAAAAACAGCGATACAAATTAAAAATCGATTGAATGAATCACTTGCGAAATTTGATGAATATGAAGCTACCATCGAAAGTGTAATGAGCATGATGGATATATATGAACCAGAAATTACCCATCAACTAGATGTACCGTTAGACACTTTAGAATCTGCGAAAAAAAGTTTGGAATGTGCCCAAGAGCTTTATGATAAACTCCAAGTTCAAAAAGGGAAGTTGGTCGCAGCTGTTGAAGCCTGTGAGGTCGCAACTGCCTTTACTTCTCGGCCTGCGAGTCCTCTCGATACGCCGAGTAGTGCCAGCCAATCACAGGAAATTCGAGTGCGCACTAGACTTGAAGACTCTATTGATCAGGTAATAATGTATTTGATAAAAGAATTTTCTCTACTTCAACATTACATAGTTTCATTATTATCCATTAAGTCATTGTGTAGTCCATATTACACTGTCAAATCTTGTAATCACGAATATTCTCTTACCATTGATGATAGCAATTTAAAATACAATTAATAATTTTTTCTCTTTCTCTTCCTTCCTAACTATTTAGATACAAACATACATGAACCATGTATCAAAGACAGTTGATCAACTTGAGGAACAGATTCGTCGAAAAAATGCGCTAGTAAGTTGGATTAATCAACAGCGTGCATTATGCGCTGAATGGAAATCACGACCGGCCAAATTGCGTTCCGAGGCAGCACAAGCTGAAGTGCAAGCTATGAATGAAGTTTTACGAAGCGTGACCGAACAAAGAAGTCTTGCGTTAGTTGAACTAGCCAACTCCGGGCCAGATGGCGACAATATTTTTGATCAAAATCTCGAGGAAGGATTCAATAAACTTGAGAAAGAATTAACGGAATCCATAGCTGATAAACAGGTAGTGCAAGATTTGATCAATAAATACAGGGCTCAAGTATCGGATATTCAAAATTGGTATGACGGTCTCTCAAAAAAAGTTGATATGATTGAAAAAGGAAATGGTCTAAATATCGGCCAAAAAATTGCGGCTGTCAAAGAAGTAATTGAACATTTTGAAACACTTGGTCCCGCAAAGTTGGACGACGTGAAAAAGCTTGCTAATGGTGTGATAGATTCGGTTAGTAATTTCGATTCGCAACAAATTGAAGAGCAAATCAAATCTATTGATAGAAGGTGTAGCGATATAACGAAAAAATTGCAAAGAAAAGCCCAAGTATTCGATATGACAGCACAAGGTATTGATGCCACTAAACGTGAGATTGAAGAAAATAGAGAGTGGATCAATGCCAAAAAGCAGCAGGCAAGGACAGCTGAACCACTTGGATTCGAGTGTAAAGTGGCTGACGAAAAGGTGTCAATGCTGAAAACAATGTTGAAAGAAGCGGAGAATAAACAAATTATCATCAATACATTGGAGAAACGTGTGGGAAATATGCAAAATGAGCTCGAAGCAAGTGAACAACAACAACTTGAAACGGACACAGAAAATCTTCGTGAAGAGCAAACTCTGCTTTGTTCGATCATTCATGAAGAAATTTTGGGAGCCATCGCGGCTGCGGATACTCGACGAAAATTAGAGTCAGATTTACAGTCTGCAAAATTGTGGATTAAAACAAAACATAATGATCTGAAAAAGCTGAGTGGATATTTACCGTTGAGAGCAATGAAAGTTCAGCATGAAATTAATAATCATAATGAAATTAAAGATGACATAACAGCATTTAATGAGAATAATTTGAATAATCTTTTGAAACAGGCAAGCAGTATAATGAAAGAATGTAATGAAGAAGATAGTGCAAAATTACAGAAATTATTAGATAGTATAAATGATGATTGGAATACATTGAAACAAGAAGCTGACGTAAAACAAGCATCATTGATTGATCTCCATCATGGACGAACAGCCTTCGAAAATGAAATTGATAGATGTCAACGATGGATAAAGGAAGCAGAAACTGCGACTTCGGCTGATTTACGAACCTCAACTCTCGATGTACTTAGAGAACAGCTTGCCAAGTATGATCGATTAAAGCGAGAAGCAAAAGTGTGTGGTGATGATGTAGAAAAATTAATTCAACAAGGTAAGTCAATATTACCTACTGTGAGTGATGCTGACAAGCTTGAGTTGCGAAATCAATTGAAGGAAATGAAGGACGCCCATAATCAAGTTAATTGCCTGATTAATGAACGCGGAATTGCTCTCGATAAGAGTATTGCTGAAGCTGAGGTAGCCGCAGCCGAAATCGCTCAAGCTGTGCAATTTATATCTGATATACAAGAAGAACTGCAGAATTTAAATAAGCCAATTGGTCCCCGAATTGAGGATGTAGAAGGAACATTAGCAGTGTATGAAAGAATTATGAATAATTTGAAGGACAATAAGTCGAAGCTGTCCAATTTACAGTCAGCGAATGTGGATCTTAGTGGCATTATTACACAGCAGGACGATCTCATTCGAATTCTTGAGGCTCAAATTTCACGATTGAAACAACTCCTTCGCATTCGTCAACAATTCATCGCTTTAGTTACCGAAATCATGACATTCATCGCCAAGTATAATGAAATCATCAGAGACATTGAAAACCAAAATCAAACTATTGAAGAAAAAATCGAACGATACAATCATGTAATATTAAAAATACAAGAATGTGAGGCGACATTGGCTAGTGCAACAGATAAGGGACGACAAATTGCGGCTGATAGCTCGGCTGTAGATAGTAATGATATAACTGGGCAATTACAATCTCTCAAGCAACAGCTCCAAAACTTGAGGAGGATTGTTGAGACATCGAAAGAACAATATGAGTTGGCAGCGGCTGAACATAAAAGACTTTCTGATCAGCTTACTGCTATACTTGCAGAAAATAAAGAAGAGGAGATTGAATCACGTCCGCTACTAGAAAGGACAGTTGATAGTGTACTATCTGAAATTGATAACCACGAATTGCTTTGTGAGTCCGTCAATGAATATTTGAACAAAATTAAGAGTTTGAAAGAGTCCGTAAAATATGAAGAAAGTATGCCAGGTTCTTTAAAAGAGATGTTGAGCAAAGCCGTATCTTTATTATCGTCTTTGCCCAGAGAATTGCAAGACCGAAGGATTTATCTCGATACGAATTTGAAAATGCGCCAAGATTATAAATTATTGACTGAGAAGTTTCATGATTGGATTCATGAAGCCGAAGTTAGGTTGCAATGTGACAAAGATGGGCTTGATTTTGAAAATATTGTCAATGATCTTGAAGAGCATCGGATATATTTCAGTTCCGAATCTTCGATTTGTGATTTGGTTTCACATCAAATTCAACAAGCAGCTGATAAAATTTGGCCGTCCTTGAATTGCGCAGAACAGGAAGAATTAAGCCTGGAACAACAACAGCACACCCAACTATTAAAAAATACATTGAATTCCGCCAAGTCTTATGGTTTACGTTTGGAACAGAGCTCGGAACGATGGCGTGATTATAAACAAAGTTTGGAACGTACTAAAGCTGTTATGACAAAGGCGCAGTTGATCGATGTGCCCGTGACAAATATCGTTGAACTTCAGCTCCATACACAAAAAATTGTTCATACACTCGCAGATATTAGAAATCAACAATTTGAAATAGATCAATTGAATGAGCGTGGTCGTGAAATTGCGGCTGAGGCGGATGCATCAAATCGACAAGTGGTCAATTTACAATTGACAGAATGTAATGCTCAGTGGAACAAAATTATATCCGATTTGGAGAACAGCAAAAGTCTTTTTGGAGTGCTCTCAACCAAATGGGAAGAACTCGAGTCGCGTTGGGCCCATGTAGAACTGGAACTCAATGCCGTTCATGATAGAAGCAAACTCGTTGATACAGTGGTGAGATCTAAGCAACACATACTCGATACCGCCGAATTTTTGAATGTAAGTATGTGATACAAATGATGTTATAATGCATTAGCCATATATTTCATTGCATCTAACTCATACATTTAATTGAACGTACATGTATAAATATCTATTATGAAAAATGGTGACATATTCATATTTTTCATGAGACATTCAATTAGATGGTGTATTTTTACGTTAACAGGAGTTGATAACCGAAGCGATGGCGCTACAACCAATGATAAAGGAGTTGACAGTTCTGGCACAACCAGTGATTGAATATCTTATGGCATTTGACGAAACACCAGCACATGATTTGGAGGAACGCCTCGACCGTCTCGATGAGTCTGCAAAATCGTGAGTGATAGAGTTCCTCATAATGCATCATACTAGTCATATCAATATAGGATATTACGATATAATTATTCCCATTACTATTTATTCCAATGAATTTCGCATTTAATATATGAACAATCTTCCAATGAACAATGTGATTCGAGACTTTCTCGTCATTTTTGTTCGGGCTATTGCTCTTATAACGCGATAAGATTCATTTATAGTCCAATTTGGAAAAATTATGTTATCCTCCCTTGATAAAAGCGTTGACATTTTATTGTCTATATCTCTCCGTGATTATGAATTGTTGATTTGAGTTCTGTGAGTGTTTCCCTTTTTTTTCCCAATCTTATGTGTTCATTTTATATTTTCAAGCCAATTAATATCATTGTCACATATCAAATTTATGTGAAATTTATGAAATATTTATCCGAATCTGCGACGATCTTATTTTGGTTTGAGCGCACGCTGTTTTCATTTACAGTGTTTTCAATTTCGGTAATCAATGAGTAGAGATTAACAGTTAAAAGAATACTATCAATGCGGATCAAGTGTATTCATAATTACAGTGATAACACCAGTTATCATACAGCTGTTAATTTCACTTGTAAATTACACCTTCTTGTTTTCAAATTTTTATCTAAATATGTTTCATAATCCAAACATGATTACGTAATAATCATCACCTAGAAATCTTTCATCTGGTGAAAAAGAAGAATGGACCAAGTCCTGCTTCGTTTCATAAGCTGTATTCATATGAAATTTTATCACAATTTCATACAATTGACCTGTCGTCAATTTAGAAATATTAAAATTTTTTTTCCACAACAAAAACATGGATCTATCGAAAGAATATAAATACAGTGCAGCAACATGGATGCTGTAGCTTTGAACAATTTTTCAAACCGCAATGATGAACCTTTGGCTCAACACTCCACTGAGAATATGGAGAAGGAACGGTTGGCTATATGTTGCCGCGCGTTTCGTGTACATTGTCATGTGCTTTGGTTGAATTATTCTTAGTTCATGATGCAGCATACAGTACGAACTCATGAGCTATTAAACACCTCGGAATCGGCGTCGTAACACCGTCGTCCCGATAAAAGTAGCTGTTGAGGCAACAAAAAATATAATGCGCATGCGTTGTGACGAAGAGCCGGGGAAAAACTAAAACTGTGCTCTCATATCTTGGATCGTTTCAAACTGTGTGACTGTTGCTGCATGACACAAACGTGCTGTGTCTTACCATAAAATCTAGTCTGATTATTTTCATATTATACATTTCATATTAATTGATACTCAATATTTCATTTGTGCGTAATGCAGAAATAATATACAACGACATTAATTTACTTGCGACAGAAAAGACTTAAACGAACGAGATATATCGCGCGCTAATTCAAGCCTACATTGTAGGTAATAACTACATAAATGAAATAAGAAACCAACTATGCATGTGAAAGCAAGTGGCATCATTAACTAATAAGTTGTTTTAAACGATGAAGATTGCGAGTGCATTATGGATTCTCTTGACTTCTTGATGAATCAGTTGATAAGTTAATGTAGGAAGGGAAACATAAATTTCACCGGGTAATGATGACTCATTTCACATTATCACTATTTAATTATAGATTCTTGATGATCAGATTGGGCAGGTGAATGTGTGGCGCGAATAAGAGCCGGATCGGTTCGTGATTGTACATACAAAGTAGTTCTTTATTTATATATGTACACACACATACATGTAAACGCACGCGTACATGCCGCCTACAACATTCTGTTTTCATGATGTTTTTTTTAGTTTTATAGTGAATGATCTCATCGTCTCTTGAATCATTATTTCAGAGTGCCATGCCTATTCATATTGGAAAGTTCAATATCGCGATTATATTGAGTTTATGCTAACATCATAATATGCTTATACAAATAAAAGAGGGAGAGAGGGGAATGAGGGTTTTTTTTCAATTCATGCCATGTGATCGCTTGAGGCGTTATTCATAATATTAATTTTCGTTTTATGATTGTATTGCGATGTTATTTAATTTCGAAGATGACGACACGTATTTGTATAGTTATGTGGTCGACACAACATGAGTAGAAGTAGCGAAGAGCCAAGGCTATTAATAGTGGGTCGACTGTTTAGTTAGTCTACACTCTTGCACTCGAAACGCCAGTACGAAAATGGAAAAAAATATCAATAATGAGAAAATAATTTGATGAGCCACGTTTGCTCCATTTTAAAATATCATCAACCTCAAAAAAATTTGGGGCTTCTTTATCGTATCAATTTGATCTTGTACCATTTATATTGGATATTGAGAACAAAAAATATCTTCAAAGCACACAATTTCATGTTTAATCGATTTGGGCAGCATTGACATACTCACATCAATTCGGCTCGGTGAAAATTTTGACATAAAACAATTTTACGATTACAGGCTTATCAGTACGCTTCAATCGAAATTGGAGAACGTTCAGACGGACATTGAAACACTTGCGCGGGACGAATCGCGATCGAACGATCTTCAGGAACGTATTGAAAATTTCCATCAACGCATTAGTGATTTTTATGTTTTTGGTGTTGATCAAAACAGTATTGAAGATTCGCTGAACCAAATTTGTAATAGTATAACCAACATTGTTGAAGAGGCGAAAGAATTTTCGAATACCACTAAGACACGTTATCTTGCGAGTCAGCAATTACTACCAAGTGATTTGATAGAACAATTGACACAGCTTGAATTGAAAGGGGAGGCTGTTGTCCAGATGATGGAAGGAAAGCAGCGGGAACAGAAGAGAGCAAGAACCATCAGGACTGAGTATTTGTCCGGTGTTGATGAACTTCAAGCATGGCTGAGACAAGCTGCCCTCAAAATTCAGGACAGATCAATAAATCCATTAGAACTCAAGGAATTTTCACGACAGATCCAGTCTGAACTTGTATCCATGACTGATAACTTAGAACAAACTACGAAAAAAGGTCATACAATTATCGAATGTACGAAAGACGATGAGGAGAAAGAGTTAATTCGCAAGACAATTCTCGAATTGAATGAACGATTAAGTCAAGTCAAGACATTATTGGATGAAAAGAAACAGCAAATCGATGATTCTTTAGATGCATGGCAGAGGTTCCTTTCTCTTTATGAGTCTGTCAAAACATGGACAGAAGAAAAAAAGATTTTCTTACAAGAGCCACTTAAACTAAATACATTAGTTCATACTCGACAAAAATTCCACGACTATTCGGTACGTCATTTTCTATTAAATCCAGAATGATGAACACAATATTTATATATTTATTTCAGTATTGTAGCATTATCTATAAATTACAGACTGCCGTCAAAAGTTGCAAGCAAGTGAATAAAAATTTGAGCGAAATGGGCAAAGAGTTGGAAATGATCGGTCAATTTACGAATGTTGGTGATCTTCCGGGAAAATTAGCCGAGGTTGAAGAAGTAAAAGTAGAGGTGGAAGGGCAATTATTGGAACGGGTGGGTTATTATATCATCACATTTGTCTGACATCTAGCATTATTGTTAGCCATGGATTGAGTGAAATCGATCATTAAAATAATATTTTTATATTTTTTTTTGTCATAACATTATGCAGAACGCATTACTTCAAGAAGCATGTGAAGAATGGGACCAATGTGAGAAAAAATTCAGAGACACGAAAAACTGGATGGAAAAAGCACAACAAAGTTTGGAATCAACACAGAATAAAAAAAAGCCTTTAAGAGATCAGCATGCAATTCGTGAAAAAATGTTGAGTGATATTGCCATACAGAAAACAAAAATTTCAATTTCGGTGGAAAAACTCAGGGTTCACTTTAGGTCAGATGTCGGTGATGATAGTAATATTGTTGAATCTGCCAACGCTATAATTACTGAATTAAATACTTTGAATGACACCGTTCACGAGCAGTGCATCACATTGGAGAGTTGTCTCTCACAGATTGATCAATACCAACAGGTTAGGCATCATAAACATCGTCATATGATGTAACAAATTACACATGTAAATATTCATGTGAATTCATGAAAGAATATCGGGGTTCATCTTATTTACATTTCCAGGAGATTCAGCAAATGCGACAGAGTATTGTTGAAATTGAGCAACAGTTGCGCACTGTTTTGAGCCCGACTTACCTACCAGAAGACCGCGAGAGGGCAATACAAGAGCAACAGGTAGGTCAATTTCCTTTATTGTTACTATTTGCTATCCTGCATCAATTACGCATAAGCACGTATCAGTTGAATATGGCTTTTTTAATTCCAAAATCATCTTCAAAATATATAAAAAGCAAAACCTATGTTCGTTATTAGATCGCTGGTATAATTAATATATATAATCACACGAATCAAATCAATCCGAATGAATACTCACATAGTTTAATATGATTGCGATTATCATGTATGATAGATACTGTAATGAATTCCAAACTTTGAATTTTCAATTTAACTCTAATTGCCCACAATCCACATTTCAATTCCCTCAAAATTCGTAGCGATATTTTGTTGCGCCTAATTGAAACAGTGGGTAAAAGATTAAAATGGAATGTAAGTCACAACTATTATCAACAATCCTATCCTTCACATCCCATGATTGCCAGTTAATCACATATCACAAGCTAATATTCATCCAACACTTTGCATGACCCTATAACAATAGTAGAATTACAAATCACGAATTGATGTTTGAATCATGTGGATAATTAAATAATTGCATGGCCCACTAGAATTACGAGTTGACATGTTCAAGAATGAGACGATAATGTCCACCATTATTACGGTGGTACATAGCTCATAAGATCGGTTGGTATCTATTCTAATTCTTCCCTTTTTTTTCTTTTCTCACAACAATTACAAGCTCTGTTTTTATTTTATTCATACTGTCTCACACAAAGATTACTCGATTTTGTGTGTTCAATGTGCATATTTCCTCTTTCTCATCTGATTCATTCGCTCTCATTGAGAATAATCAGTATAAATTATATATTATCATATGCACAATCGAGTTGTCTCTGTCCAAACGTGTGATATGTTCAGCTGTTCATATTGATAATTAGCTTGGACGAGTTACATATATTATTTCTTACTATTATTTCAAATTGTATTTATATTCACTATTCAAACATTGGTCATTTTATTTACGTTTTTTTTTCTACCACCTCCTTCTTATCATCCCACTAAATTATCCGCACACTCACCTTCATTTGTACTTCCTTTCTTTTCACTTTAATCTACATATCTTTCTGCCTATCACCTACACAATTCCTCAAATTATGACTTCTCATGGAATGGACGCAACTGGCATTCAAGATTCATCGCGACAGTATTAAGTCACTTCAAAATAAAATACATGCGCGTTTAGAGCGTTCAAAACTAGTGGCGCAGCGTGGCAAACCAGAAATCATACCTTTGGAATAGTGCAAATAATACCTCCGGAACTTCATTCCAGATGATAGTGAAACCACTATTATCTTTGCAATTGACAATATATCACTCATTACGGGGAGTTGCATGTTAATAAGTACTTGTGTACCATGTATAAATACTTGATAAATTTCTCCATCGTATTTCTTATATTAGCAATCTATGAGATTCACTTTCAGTATAATTGTGCAGTAATGTGTATCGCGTTCGATGGTTAGTGAGAATTCTGGTATCGGAACGGTGGGCAAAAATGCAAATAAAATTATATCCACAAATGAAATATACCTTGTCTTATTCAACGTTGATATATCAGCATTGAAGTACTTTGCCTACATTTTATATTAGATAACGACAAAAATTATAAATAAATTGTACAAATGAGATTGATGTATGAATATTCTTTGGCTGTTGCGTCATGACGCACAGACCTTGCAGAGACGTGTGGACAATTGGAGGCAACGATCAAATTCGCTGTTGGATAAAATTCACACGATGGACCCGAATTATTCTTTGCCCGGTGAGCTAAACACGTTCAGACTGAGCAGTATTGTTTCGTATGCGGATATGGCTGCTGGTCGCTCCAATCCAAACTCTAGAGGCTCTAGTCCTCATAGATATCAACGAGAAATAACCTCTGACTCGTCGCTTATGACAGTATCGCTCACACCATCAATTGATACGCATTCAATGGAACATTGTGAATACACTAAGCAGCCTGTTACCAATAAACAACCAAATCCAATGACACACTTTGGAGAATCGAATATTGATTTGGTTCGAAAGAAAAAAGAAAAAACTACCACGAAATCTGGCTGGAATTCCAATAATTTTGAAAACACTTCTGGAACGTCGAATCATCGTGGTCGTTCACAAACCAAACGTTTCAAGACAAAAAAAACTACTGACCTTGTTGAAATACCACAAGTTCAAGTAAATGTTGACATCACTGAGACCAATACAATCAGTAATGAGTGTTTGCCGACTGTACAACAATCATCATGTCTGGCACCGCCCAAAGAATCAAGGCGAGCTAGATCATCAAGCCCTATTTGGAAACCTGGCTCAGTCACGTATGCAGCTATTGTGAAGGGAAATTCAACTCGATGTCTTCCCGCTGTGGTTTGTGATGAGACCAATTATGATTCCATGGTTGAATATTCTAGTGGACGAGAGACATTACAACCTGTCACGAATGAAAGAAGGAGAAGAAGTCTGGGAAGTGACGTATCGAATGTCAATTTCGCGGCGACGAAAATGGACCAGATTATTACTCGTTCTGAAAACGAATCGAATGTAAGGATGGTACCATTTCATGAGAATACGTGTCAAGTCCTGACAGTGCATCAAGATGATGAACAAATGAAAAATTGTCGAATAACTGAAAACATGTACGCAATCGCTGTACAGGATCCGGCCAAAATCGAGAATGACAGATATACCCCTGGTTTACTCGAGTTTGAGAACGTGATCAACACTATCCCTGCTAACGCCTATGATTGTCAATCTCGTGAGATCCAATCGAGCCAAGTCAATACAATAACACATCGTTACGACAGTCATATCGAGTACACCAATATTTATCAGCAATCGCATTTGCATGAGGGCCATCATGCATATCAGGAACATGATTCATCTAATCTCGACTCAATAGCTATCAATGAATCCCTGTTAGAAGCATCGCGACATCAGCAAAATGAGACGCAAATGCAGATGCATGAGGATTGTGATCGCACAATATTATTCCAGTCTGATAATGTTCATATTGAAGACGATTCTATTAGAGACCGAGTAGATGGCAATCAAGTTGTAGAGCCAATAGAACAATCATGTAAAGTGCAAGAATCCACTATATCATATGCAAAAATTTTGTCTCAAGGCTTACCTTTACGCACTACATCATTTCCGCTTGATAGACCAGAATGCCATAAATCAGAAAACCGTCCACACTCTCCGAATGAAGTTACACCACATGTGCCTGTATTCGTGAAACCTCATCCTGTATTGGAGCCAACAAAATCTGAAATACCAAAAAAATCCATGGATAATCAAGACAGTTTCATAATAATTGAAAAGAGGGGTTCACGTGATAAGGTTCAAACAAAAGATTTGTCGAAACGAGGTGCTATTAATAAAAATAAGAAACAAAAAAAAAGGATTGAACAAGTTACAATAATGAAACAAATAGAAAGACCCGTTCATACTGAAAGTATGGAGGCTTCAAGTGGAAGCATAACACTTCCTGTTCCTGACGAATCAACTCGGAAACCACAGAAAGTGGTCAAAAATAGTGAGAAAGATGAAAAACATGAATCTTGCAAATCTGGCGAGCGAAATAAACCAAAAAACACTAACAAAAAAATAAAAATGTTTGAAGGAGATGAAATCGATATTGCACTCAAGGAAATAGCGCGCATGAATATGCAGAAGAACAAAACTCACACGGAAAAAGTTAAAAAAACAGAAGGAGATCAAAACGCCAAACGTGATAGATCTAATCGTAAACCGATTGAAAAAGTTGATAAAACACAAAAATCTGAATCGCACGATAATGCGATGGTGACTGATAAAGAGTCTGAAATCAACAAATCATCTGGGGAATTGACAAAAATAAATGATCAAGCTGAACAGTTGCCGCGAACATCAATGAAATCAAAGTCAAAACAATCACGGAAGAATAAAATGAACGCACATGTTCACAAGATAGACAATGAAGGGAACAAGGATCAAGTACAAGAAATATCCCATTGTGAAAAAACAGTTCAGATTACTCAACAACAAGAGCTGGAAATTGATTCATCAACTGATAAAAGTTCGGACATTCTGTCGGCATCCAATATTCAGATGAGTGAATCATCTCTATCTGATTCAAAAGGTCCAGTATCCAATATAGAATCTACTGAGTTCGGAAATGACTCAAATCAAACACAAAATGTTCAGTCCTCAAAGGAAATTCAAATTGATTCTTGCACAATGGAAACATCCATATGTGTTACGAAAAAAGAGTCAGTATTCACAAATCTTGAATGTACAACTGAGAAGTTCATGACATTGCGACCCGCTGATGTGGAGGCGTGTTTAATAACAACTTATGCTGCGGTTATGGACGCGCCTCAGGCTGCTGACGACTTCGAATCATCGAGTTCAGCAATTTCGACTAATTCCAATAGTACGTCTACACATATTCAAGCTCAAGCTGTTGCATCAAATATCGATCCAGTTGATGTTAATTCAATCAGTGCTCAAAAAAATATTCATTCAGGCTCGAATGATGTCGATTCCTCAATTAAAATCGAGACAAATGCAACAGAAATGTCGATAAGCTATCCCACAGATCCGATTCTCATTAGAGAATTAGTGCCCGAACTGTTGAAGCACGATAAAATTCACAACAAAATTTCAAAACCAACACAATTTATCATGGAGGACCTTCCACCTCCTTACTATATGGATTATCATCAATATCGTATGGCAGAGATCAGTTTCCATCAAAATTATAGGGTTGTTAAAGTTATCAAGCAACAAACACCCTTTTTATCAACACCACTGCCATCGTTAGTGCAAGAATCGTCCATGTCACAATCCAATTCATACAAATTAGAGCCCATTGTTCAAAAATCAGCAAAAATCAATGTCTCGTCATTGTCACAAGTAATTGTCGCAGATACAGCTAGCAATACATTGGTTAATACTGTCATTATTGACCAAAAACCTGGTAAATCACATGAGCAAGATATGTGTGAGCAGCCTTACAACGAACAATTGCAGGATATGGAAAATGCAAAAATAAAAAATGACATTGCCTTATGCTGCGAGAAAATTTCACAATCACTGGATAGAGGAAGCTCCAATAATTCAGAATCAACAAGTGTTACTGAAAAAATCAGTCAGCACGACGATCGACCAGATATAGTAGAGGAAAATCAGGCAATTATAGATCCCGAGAAATTATTAGAACCACCTGAATCATCTTCGCAAGTGGAAATTGTTCAAGAAAAAATGACGGATGTGAAGAATGCTCAGTCTGAATTGGTAAAGCTCTGTGAAGTACAAGAGGAAGTAAAACCATCTTTGCAAGTGAGCGCGATGGTTGAACATAGTGAAATTGAATCATCGATGAGGCAAAATATAACTGAAAAACAACAAAATATTGTGAATGCATCAGAAAAATTCGAAAGTAAAATACACGATGCAATTGCGATGGGAACTGGTGATGAGCGGAATGATCAAGTTCATTCGAATAAACAATTAATGAATGAGAATTCGATGTCCTCGGAAGACACTTTAACTCAGGGATTCCTCATTATTTCAGATGATGTCTCACTCACTATTCCTATTGATCCACAGAACACAGTCAATTCTGAATTGCGTCCATTAACGAAATGCAAAGCTACTTCAAATCTTGTGTCACAATCTGAGGACGCTCTCAGTGAAATTGATGATGGATCTACTTCCGAAGTACACTTTTACATTGATGAAGATGATATTGTTGTCGTAAGCAAGGCATTACAAATATGTGCTAGTGACGAATATCATAAAACTGAGGATGAGATGATTGTGAAAAAAACTCGTACCGATAATACAAGAAAAATATTGAATATTATTGCTCTGGATACATTTTGGTTGGACAAGCACGAGTATCATGATGCTGAGAGGAAATTATTTGAGCACATAGCAGCCAAAAAAAATACAAAAAACATCGAAATTGAGAATTCGTTTGATCCTCATGATGATAATGACGATATGTATGATAAATTTGGTAATAGTGGACCTAAAGGTCCTTCGTTTAGTTCTCATAAAGACTCTTCGGCCCCGCGAACGGAGCGGTTAGTGGCAGATTTACCGGGTGGAATCTGTAGTTGGAATGACTATAGCACGTATTTGTCACTTGAACATGAGGAAACGCGAATGGATTTACGACAAGGCAATGATTGCGAACCGTTTTCTAGAGATTCCAATGTAGACGAACATTCTCGAATTTCCCGAGCATCTTACAACTCAACCTCTTCCACCTATTATTCTCAATCTAACATACCGTTCACCAACTTCCAATCACCGTTTCCCATACAGCAATTAGGTGTAGACAGGCAGAGATCTTCATCACAGTGCAGCAGCATTCAGAATTTGACAGGGGAAATTGAGCCACCTATCTGTACAAACAGGATTCGAGGGACAAAGGTGTGACATTTACCTTGTCAAGTGTTCGATTTTGTTGCATCGTACAGTTGAAATTTATTTCATGTATATTCTGCAGTTTCCATCGTCATCATCATAATGTTTATTTTCATATTATCGTGTGGACTGATCAAATGACCGGTTGATGTTCTATCCCATAAATTTAATACAATGCTGTTCACGCATGGCACAGTGTGTGCATCGCTTCCACTACAAGTATCTTCCTGCCTCGTTCTTCATAAGCATTTTCAGTGTTTGCCATGTATTAACTCACGAAAATGCTACATATATATATATATATATATATGTACGTGTCTGTGTGCGTGTGTGTGGCGGCGGAGAGTTCCGGCTTTTGCAGGACACTGCATCCTCAAACCTTATTATATGTTGTCATTTGAAGAGGTACTAGGAGATGTATACTGGATTCTGGATGTGTTCAACAGAGTGATACACGTTAATGTGCCTCTATACATATACATTCCTTCCATCATACACCTGTCCATTTCAAAAGTTCTATATGATTTCTTCCCACATTTAATCCAACAACATTTATCATCAGAACTCATATTGAGATTGTTTTGCCATACGCATGCTGATGATTTATGTGATGCATTCACTAAGTTGTATTCCGATTTTATCTAGTTGACATTGTACGTTGCAGGAATCATTGGGTGAAGAAATCGTTGATTTGCAACGAAAACTCGTTCAATTGGAATTATCGATTAACTATTTACCTCAAGACAGTCTCGCAAAATTGTTGCCGGCACTCGAGGTAAGTCACACTAAATATTTATGTTCATTCTATTTTTTCTATGCTGTTAACAACCGAACATCTAAATAATTCATTTGATGTAACAGGTTATTTCAACGCATTTGCGAGAATATAATGATCGTGCCACAAAACTTCATGAGGAGTTGGTGAAAATCGATTGTGATTCAGAGATTGAGGAATTGACAACAATATTAACTCAAATTCATGCTAAAATCACAGGACTTCTACATCCAGTTGAACAGAATATTGCAATTTTACAAAACTCGCAATATATCGAGCAACAAAGCGAACAAGATATCAATGTTTATAAACATTTCCTCAAAGAAACTGATGCATGGTTGATAGAGCTCAATGAAGCTATTAATCAGAAACAATCCACACTTTCATATGAGGTTTGTACAAGTATAAAGTGTATACTCATTCTCTCATTTGTATTTCAATACGAAGATATTTTTGATCAAATATTATTATTTCCATTTAGTCAACGCAGGAAGAGTTAAACAAACGAATACAGCGTATTGTTACGTTCGAGTCCCTTCCCGAAGTTACTGCCTTGGCAATGTCATTGAAAAATGCATTACTGAATACGAGATTGCGAATCGAAGAAAAGCAGCAGGTACTCAACGATGCTTACAAGAACATTGGAGTTTGCACAATATTCTCCATTCATCAATGCACGGTGTCGGGAATCGCTTAAATATAATGATTAATGAATATCCCAACAGAGAAAGAATTCATATAGAATGCACTGATATGTAGTTACTTTAGAAATGCTTGCCTGGTAGCGCGCGTGCCTGTAGAGTATACATGTTCTCCAACTCAATTGTCATGCTTTACACCTCCGTCATACCATTCCGAATCCATCGATAGTTATCATTTGTAAATTCCCTTTGGCTTTTCATATATGCAAAAAAACTGGGTATATAACATTTCATTCATCACATATTTTTCACTTCACAAATCCGCCCATTATATGCATGCTTATATTCACGTATTGGTGGAGGAGAACCCGATATTAGCAGTGTTCCACTATTAATTTCACATCAATTCACCTATGTATATTCATATACTATTCCTTATGTTATTATGGCAGGGATACATGATTATATTGGCGTTGCATGTGATAATACTAGGGGAACGTTCATGTACTGTTATATCACAATTGTCACTATTAAATCGTAATCATCAATTCGTTTAATTTTAATTGTATTTTCATTCTATTCACCATTGCTATTATTTGTCTAAGCACCCCATCATACAATGTAAATATAAAAAATCGAAATACAAGATATGTGCTCTCTTGGAAAATTCATCATATACTAAGTATTATACTGGAAATCCATGTGAAATATGTGTTGTATAGCTTGTGTATTCATCATGCTTATCATCAAGCTATTCATCTGCTTACATAATACTTAAGATTATACGAAAACCCCGTCCTCTGTATCTACTTTCCAGCAACTTTCTACCTTGAGATAAAGAATATGAATATAACTTTGGAGTGATACAGATCAACAGAAATAATGATCAAATAGATGACCAAATCCTGCCAATATTCCGAGTGCTACCTGAGATAGACTTGAATTTTATTGCCTACCTAAAATATATCAATACTCTTTCCGGGAAATACATGTCCTAGCACTTTCGGGATTACGCACACCTTCGCATACATGAGATGATATTAAAAAAATAGTGGAATCTATCACAATTGCGCGTACGTCTTACCTACGTAATTTTTTCAGGAAATCGAACAAAATGAGACGATCCAAGCTTCTGACGAAATTTCCAAACACGATGTTACCTTAAACCATACAACTATCCATTCAGCTGATGACAAGTCTCAATCTCGGGCAGACGCATCGCTACAGATTGGCGATAGTCTCATTATTTGCGAGACGCCAAAGCAATTATCGAAACAAACATCGACGTCGCACATTGATGCATATGATATGCAACCAGTAAAAACAATATCTACAGAAGTCCAAGTCTCACCCGCGAGTTCCCAATCAGTTCAGGAAACAATCAAGATAATAAAAACAGCAAGCGATACTCATGATGTGATTGAAATTGCTACGAAAAATATTTCCTCTAATTTGAGTCAAGATACAATTTTGCATGAACACAGCGACATGGTCCCCGAACACCCGAATGACATTGTTGTAGATATGAAATACCATGATCCGAAACTGCCGATGAGAGCAACTTCGGAGCTTAATATTCAGCATGTAACACCGCGACCGTTTGAAACAATTTTAATAGAACCCGATGATGTGACAACAGAAGTGGTTGTTGATGCGGATGGAACAAAACGGATTATTGTGAAAAAATTGCGAAGAGTGATTGGTTTATCGGGTGAATCAACACAACAACTAATCCATTCAGCAACCAGTAGCATGAAACACGATTTACTGAGTAAACAGACTTCTGTAGAAGGGATAATGAGCAGTCCACAAGTAATTGTCACGCGAACAAAACCAGATGGTACAACGGAAACATGTACAGGAAAAACATATGGTGATCAAGATATAACTACTAAAACCACTGTCATGAACAATGATGATTTAGAGGGCGAAACATTCGAAACGTTACCCCTACATGAACATCAAGAAATTCGGAAAGATATGGAAGACACTAAATCTAGAACTGAGAAGGTTGAACGCGGTTCTTCATTTACAAAAAGCGAATATCAATGTAAGACTGCGACTGTACACGCCACAGTGCAACACGTAACACGCCGAGTAATAAAAAGAACACGGCGAACCGTTCGGAAAGTAACGATTATTGATGGTCGTGAAACAACCTCAGAGGAAGTTATTGAAGAGCCGGATGAGATTGAGATCAATGATCAAGACATTCCACATATTAGTATAAATATATTGGAGCAAGCGAAAAATAATCTATCCGAAAAAGGGGATTTTCAGAATGCGCAACACCTAGCGACATTCGAAGGATCATCGAAGCCAGAAGAGCAAGATGTATTGTCTCATCCATTTATTACAGAATCAAAGGGGGAAGGGGAATTAATTGAAGTTATAACAGAAGAATGCTCCGCTGAATTTTCACCAATGCACCAAGGACTTGTACCATTGTCCGAAATAGACAGCACAGAGGATCTGGTGGAAGAACAATTGAGAACCCCCGTAGCTTCTATTGCAGATGACTCGCAGGATGTAATTGAGGTAAATGAAATGAGCAGGGAAGTGGTAGAAATATCGAATCAAGAAGTGGTTGATGCAGAGAAACGTGGCGTTTTTCAGCACCCAACTGATGAAAGTGTAGATGGGAGTAACGAACACGTAAGCTCGGATACAATAACAGAGCGCGAGCTATCGAAGAGTGAAGCCACTACTTGTAAGTCGGTGGATACACAAGTCAAGTGTGACATAGTCGGTATTCAAGTAGATGACGGCACGGTAGAAGTAGTAAAGCACTCAGATGATAGCAGCACTGTAGAAACTATTGGTAAACCTGGTCTTATTGTATTAGAGATGCTGAAAGATACTGCGAAGACATCACATGCGGAACAGTCAGTGCATCTATTTCCTGACGTCATTGATGATAGCTCATTCCAACAAATTACCCCTGATGACATAGATGGGGCTGCTGTTACACTGAATCCATCCCAAAATTTATTAAAGAAAGTCGAAATGTTAGTGACGGTTCAGAAGATTGATCGAAATATGGATTCGATGACATCCGCTGTGACTCAAACAGATCAACCAACTGACGAAACTAGAAATGAAAATTTCGATGACGATGCTCATATTAGAATACCATTGCAAAGTGATACACTTGCAGCAGCTCCCAGCGAATTGATCCAGACTTGCCAATCAACGACATTTGAGGAGGGAACCCATGCCAATGATGAGCCAATACAAGAGTTAGAAATTTGGGCTGGTTCATCAATTGAAGACGATCATAGTATAACAATATCTGATCGTGCAAATAATGAACTGGAAAGGCATGAAGAATGCGAAATAGTAACACCATCATGCTCAATCGTAGAGACAGCTACCGATACTTCACTCACCGAGGAGGAAATAACACAAGAAAATGTTTCACTTGCGCCGGAATGTCCACAAAATCGTCCGATAAAGATGAAGAAAAAGAAAAAGCAAAAAATTAAGCGCAAATGTGATCAAGAGATCGAAATACTACCACCCTGCGCAACTGACGAATCGGAGATATCTGACGAGCCAGCTCAATTGCAAACTGAAAATCTCGATATTACGAGCATGGTGATTGAAGATAAAGAGCAAAATGATGAAGTTAACCGGGTAAGTTCTCCTCCACAAGTTATCGAATCTCATACTCAAACTGATGAAGGAACATGTATTTGCTCGGGCGGAATAGATCTCGAAATATCACAAAACATCGAAACTCAGATCGAGAAATCCTCAGAATTAATAGGAGAAATTTATGAACAAGAAATACAAACGGAAGTTCCCGAACAGTTTGATATGGGGATCCAAACGTTATCTATACCAGCCTTAGATTCGGGAATTCAAACATCCAGCATGGATATACCTCAAAATAACATTAACTTGTCGATTCAAACAGAAACAGTAGAACTTACGAACGAGGAGATACAGACGAGTTTTGCTGAGTTGGAACCAATGACTACGCCCAAGCAATTCCAGGAAAGTCATGTTCAAACAAAAATTGACATTGACTCTTCCGGTACACAAACGTTAGCAGTTGAACCTATCAAGACACAAGATATGGATACACAGAATTCCCCAGAAGAAATTGAAGTATTAGATAGTCAGCAACAGACTACACCGCCAAATACACCATCACAACATGAAAGTATCGAATGGTGCGATACTGAAATGCAAACATGCCCATCAGATTCCCCAAAAATGATAGAGGTTCATGTTCAAACTAGTGAATTACCAACGCCGGAGATACTTGAATGTAAACATTCTGAAACACAGGCTAATCTTATTGAAGAAATTGTTACGACAACTATGGAAACACAAACTACGCCAAAGCGAGATTCGAGCCCATCCATTACTCAAGATGAACTTCCTACCCCAGCTTCCGAATTTATAGAAAATTCTGAAATTCCTCCAGAGCCAGAAAATAGTCTTGCCGATGTTACTGAAATGTTAGAAACGTATGTTCAGACAAGCCTTCAAGAACAAATTCAGATGACGGAGGAAGGGTCACAGACGAGTTGTCCTGTGACAACTCCATCCATACATTCGACTACACAATTGGATGTGCGAGAATTGATACCATATTCAGAACAATGTATTCAAATTCTGCCAGATGTGAGTGAGATGAGCGTACAAACACTGAATACTGAAAAATATGAAGAAATACAAGAAACATCTTCAGTATCTTTACCAACAGAAATTACATGTGAAAATATCAAGTGTGGTACATCAGTAGAACCTATGATAGAACAAGTGAAAGAAACCGAAACACTATCTGAGTTAGAACAAATTGCAAACGTCAGTGAATCATTGATTCAGAGTCAGGATATTGTTCAAATAGAATCATTGCCATCTATGCAGCCCGATTCGCTTCAAGTTGAAAACGAAAAAATTACTGGATCTGAATCATTGACAAGTGATACTGAGACACCACTCGAATTTCATATTCAAGCCACTATTGAAATGAGTGCAGGTTCTACGTCGGAATCATTCACTGTTCCAAGTGATCTCAGTGATCACAGTTATGACCTAAAGATTACAGAAGAGTTTGACGAAACTGATGATCATTCAGTCGGCGATACGCAAAACCTTACTATGAAAAGCAAAGTGCCAAATCCATCAGAATCGGTTAAGATTGAATGTAATGACCCAATAAAATCGTCAATCAATTTTATTCCTTCCGATAGTGTCGATATGAAGTACACTAGAGATATTGATCTTACCTCTGACGTAGAGGGGGTTGGTACAACTCTCATTAGGCAGATTAACACTGACGAAGATGTGGATGAAACACCGCAACGAAACCTGAAATCAGAGGGGCATGAATTGAAATTGGAGATAACTGTTTCAGAGCAAAGTGATCATCAAACGTGTTCTCAAATGAATAATACATGGCCCGTTGACTTTTCAGCACATCACGATATGATATCAAAACCACAAAATTATAATTTAAATACGGACAATCAGCAATCTGAAAATTTCGATGGTGTTGGTACAGCACTAATGCCCCAGCTAACAGATACACTGAACATATTGTCATCCGTCGGAACGATATGTCCACTGAATGAGAGTACAATCAAAATACAAGATTACACCGACATTATTCCACAACGGGATCACGATCGTCAGTCTAGTTTGCTCAGCACATCAACTACTACACTGAAGGAAGTTCCAGTCTCGCCATTTTCCCCATTCGAGAATGAAAGTCTCAATTACAACCAGGTTCATCAAACAATACATCGAAAAATGAAGGCATCACAAATAATGCTGAGCCGTTTAGAAGATTCACAGAACGCCAATGGAGCAAGTCCTTTATCGAATATATTGCACATTGCATCCTTGAGGAACGTTTCTGATATTAATGTAATTGATGAACATGCTGCAGATATCCGCAAGAATTTTCTGAGACTGAAAAAAGCCATGAAAGAAAATAATGTGGTTGTTATTGAAGAAACATTGATCATTATTATAGAAACAATATCTTCATGGATAGAAACGATCGAGTTCAAAATTTTCCAGCAAGTAGGGGATGTTTCGTTTTACAATGACCGTCACATCCTAATTGAATTGGGAGACCAAACAAATCACGTTCGGCAGGGCATCGACGAATTGAGTGCGATTTTTACTCTAATAGAAAGGAATTACAGTGATGAAGAACGCAAAGATTTTTATGAGTACATAGATGTCTTGTTGAGACAATTCGAAGCCGTTACGGCAATAGTTGATAATGAGGAACGTGGTTTAACAACAGATCTCGCTAAGTGGGAAGTTCTCTCGACTGATGTCAACAGCATTTTCAGGTATGAAAAAAAAAATTAAAATACACATATACATATATGAGATATTTGCAGATTTAATGATATCGAAATTTTTCCTGCAGACTTATCCAGGGGGAACAGCACCACTTAAGCGAAATCATTCGATGTGAGTCATCAACAATATGGAAAATAGAGGAACTAGACAAGCTAGAAAATACAAATCATGAGTACATGGGGAAAGTTAGGGAACTGCAGGCGGCGGTGAGGCAAATGCTGAAGCATCATCCTGGTATAAAAGTTCCAGAAGAGATTTATGCGATGATCGACATGACTCATTCTATAGAACATACCATCAATGGTGAACGAGAACGCTTGCTCTTTTTACTCTCTCTTGCGGAAGACTATGAAAAGACTCTGCTAGAGTTTTCCCAAATTACTGATATCGCGGAAAACTTATTAACAAGTCCCACATCAGTCACAAGTCTTGAGCATCTGCAAGATGAAATGCAGAAGCATCGAAAATTTTTCGTGAATTTAAATCACTGTCGAGCAATCTTAGAATCACTGGAGGACAATTTGGATGCTGAGACGAAAAAAAAACATGCATTTTTCCATGAAGAACTTCATAGTCGTGCAATCTCGTTATTAGACCAAGCCGCATCTAGAGCTCAACGAATGTCGCTCGCAGCATCGCGTTGGATGACTCTTGAACAAGGATTGAAAGAAGAGAGAGGATGGTTGCAAGTTGCACATCAACGCGTACCTGATCTACAAACTGTCACTACATCTGATTACGACCAATACATATCTCTATATCAAACAATATCATCAGACATTGCGACACATAAAACTCGCCTGATACAGCTCTTAAATGTGGCTGATAGTCTCCACGAGCTTGTTAATATCGAAGATTCTGACAATCGATATGGCGAAATTCTGGATGATATTTCTAAACTACAAGTAGACGTTGACTCCTCACTGAGAGGTCTGATGAACTTCCAGGAGGTTTGGTGTACAAGAGAGAAATTGATGAATAGACTCATTTACTGGACAACCACAGCTGAGCAAGAACTTTCTTCTTTGCATAATCATTGGGAGGGACATATGCGACAATTTTTGGTAAATTCCCTCAATATTTACATTCACGAATTTATTTTTATCCATTAGTATGAAAATCGATACCCAATTTGTGGTTGATATAAATTTCCTATAAGCAAGCACCTCAATTGATTCTATAGTTTGAATATGTACATAAGTAGAAATAGAAAAACAAAAAATTTAATGGATGTTGATATGATGATTACATTTTTCAGGAATTGAAAGCCCAATACGAAGTGCACAACAACATACGTAACGATGCTAACAAATATTTTGAACAAGCTTTGCGCTTGATTCCGTTATGTGATGAGGTTCTACAGAGACAAGCCCACTCTGAATTTCAAGATCGTTGGCATAGTGTTGCTGAAGAAATAAACGCAATACAAAAATCTGTAATAGACACAATATCTTCGCAAGATACTCCAGTTGATGCGAAATTGCGATTATTAGAAAGTGAATTAGATGAATTGAGGGGGATAATTGACGGATTTCACGGTGTATTGAAAACTGAAGAGCAGCTGGACCTGTACGTGAAACGGTTGACAGTAATTTTCGAAAGAGTTTGGGTAATCCAAGATGAACTAGGTAAATTAGGTATGTTACCGGCTGCTGAAAGCGAAAAAGTTGGAATACTTCTTTCACTTGCACGACGGATCGACAATCAAGTCGGAGAAGAATTAGACGCAGCCCAACGTCTTCAGGAACGACTTCAGGCTCTTCAACGAGGCCTTGAACGAGCAGAACAATCAAATTCTCGACTCTCGCGCGAATTAGATCAATGCGAAATTTGTGAAAAATACGGAAGTCATGCAGTAGCCGCTGGCGTCGAACAGTGCCAGCAAGTAGCAGAAGAACTGTCAATACTTTGGAAAGACTTGATGGGTTTGAGACAAATACTTCACACTCTACCAGGTGGAATGAGAGTCACTGTCTCACCTCTTGGTATCGAAAAATGCATATCAAACCTCCAAGATACCCATTCCAATTTGGAAATTCGGTGTGCATATTTGTCATCATTATTAAAAGGCAGACTAGAATTATGGCGTCGATTCGAACAACAGCTAGAAATGGTGCAGCAATCAGTTCAAGAGGCTGATTACATGATGGAAATCCTCACGATACAAGGTTCAGTGGACTACGAACGACTGCTCAAGGCAACGGAGAGACTCGAGGTATGTTTCTAAAAATAGATAACTTTGATTTGATATTCCGGTATAATATGATGTTTATGTGTACATATTATACAAAAAATGTAGTGTGTAGGCGAAATTTATATAGTGTGTGCATGAGCAATGTTTCTTATCGTAACTCCAATTTCATTTTCACGACTTATTGAACTCGTTATCGACAGATGTTCACAAGAAACGAATTACAGTAGATCATGGTGTATTTTTAACACATTGAAGTACCATTGAAACTCATTAATTGAAGATATAGAATATAGAACATTCGTTCCATCATATTGTCTGATATTTATACGGTGATGTAGTGAAGAAAACCAATACGTGATCAAATGCCTCATTTCGCAACGTATCGAATATTGAAAATAAATTCGCATAGTTCAACATCCTTAAATACGAAAATAAATTAGTTGGCAGAAATTAATCATTTCATTCAAAGCCAATATGTATATATATGTATATCTACCGGCACTGAATAACACAAACATCGTCAAATCAACAAAATTATAATAACTACGAGTCATGAATGGGATAACGCATGGTGAGTTTGTATACCTATATTTGATGACGCCGTTTCCTCCAGTATTTGCTTTCGGTAGTTGTATCCATATCCACTCAATTTTTTACATATTGAACTCGAACTTGATCAATCCATTTCCCGTTAATCTCCGCCACACTCTAAAATGTAAGAGAAAAATGAAAAGAAGGAAGAGAATATGCTGAAACAAAAGAGAAAGAAAAGAAAGCTAACAATTCGATTTCAGTTATCAGTCTTTGCTGTTTATACAGGGATTTGATTAGATTCTAAATATGTGCGCTAGAAATCTCTCTTTTTTTCTATTACTGTCTACTGAAATATTCTTCATTGCAATTAAAATTCGATGAGCATTATGCATATACACTGTATGATACGGTATAAAATGTACGAGAGCAAAAGAGTAACAGTCTACGCGGGAAGAGTTCACTCTGTTGTCTTTCGACAAGGCGCCTGCGCAATGCTACGTCAAGCGCATATCCCCTCAACGTTTTTCCGTCATGTTATCGCATTGGAATGAGTTAACTCATTCAAGTATGAGAGTGTGGCTTATTTATGTAGACGAAGAACTAGACTACACGTGAGTTGTTGAGTTTTCATTTGTAAACAATTATATAAATTCTCAATGACCATATGTTGATATAAATTCCTATACATACATAGAATCTTCTTTTTTTTTCTTAGACGATTTAAATTTCACATCCACAATTTTTCAAAATCGTGAAATTATTGTCATAAGGCTCAGCATGGATGTATACAGTGAACTAAGGAAAGTTAAAACTAGGAACAACTTTTCTAATGAACATATGCGTTTTGGTTGATTCTGAATTCCTATTTTCACGTTTATCGAATGTAGTTTGATGATCGTTCGAAATTCTTCTCGTACAGATTTAGAATTACCTTGAACATCTGTTATTTTGAGTTGTTTACAAAAAAAGATGATCGTCCTAAATATTCAGAGTTTTTCCAAACACAACTGCAAATTCCGGGAGTGATGATGTCTGCATAATACATACATACATACATACATATATATACTCACATGAGTAGAAATATATAAATTTACGAGAGTTTATATACATGTTATTGTGGTCAAATTATGGCTTCGATGTCACTGTTCATGGATGTGATATACCCATATACCGGATGTAAATGCAAATGCGTCTGGCGTCCGATTTTGCTTTGTATACATCAGCAAGGCACTTACATTTATTTTTCGAGATCTTTTGACGTCATGGAAGGTAAAAATCTGAAATGGATACATATATATATATATGTTAATGAATCTGAATCAAATGTGAGAACTGAAAGTACTCCATACATGTCAGCATTGAGTTTTCGGAAAAATTAGTGTGATCAACACACAAATGACTGAATTCGCAGAGTCAATTCATGGGCCATGAAGGTTTATATTTGTAGATAAAGTTGATGATTACATTACTGAGACAGAAATTCATTTGTGCAGTTTGCATGGAGAAAAATGTGGGCAAATATATACTTTATATTTTTATTCCATATTTCAGATCATTGTCAAGACAGAAAATGTACTACAATTCATGTTATATATCACTTTTGATTTGTTGCAGGGCTTGAATGGTGATTTGGGTGTTCGGGAAGTGCTGATTGATGAACTTCGAAAAAGTGCTGTGCCTCTGCGCGAGAGTTGTGCCACAGAAGTTGGTGAGCAAGTTGACGCAGCATTAAATGAAGCTGTCCAGGCTTGGATGAACACTCGATCCGAATTAGATGCCCTTTGTGTTAAATATCACCACGCTGTAAAACTTTGGGAGAAATATAAAGATTCTAGTGCGGCAGTCAAGGCTTGGGTGGACACTCAAATGGGAGATGTCACGAATTTATCACCTGACCAAGCACGTAAACAAGTGAAGGTAATTGATGTTCATACTAATTTTATAATAGTTGCCATCTAATTAAATTACTGTTTGACCATTTGTCAACATATTAATGAATATATAGATACATATATATTAATCTGGATGCAAAATAATGAATATAAAGGCGCATGTATATATATGAGCATTGAAAAAAGTGTATGTTTACATGGAGATATAATTATATAATTTATTCTTGCAAACTATATTTTTCCTAGGTAATGAATCATTCATACTAATAAGTATTTGCATATATATAGTTCAGATTGGACAATCAGTTGAGAATGTTAAGTTTTGTTTGCACTCAATTTCGACCTAGTTCTAGCCAAGAATGCATATTCGATTCACATGCGATGATTCTCTTCATAGAATTTACATTATGGCAAAGATAAATGTGTGGAACGAAACAATTATAATGATTCTAAAACATGCATCCACTGTCACACATCAGCAATAATACAAAAAAGCGAATTGAATGAATGTTCGCGCCAAGATGAACTCACGTGCTCATGGCAGTACTACCTTTAACATCTGCGTATCATATGTACATATACGTGCATAGAAAGTATTCTGGTATAGATTCACCCTCTGCTATTGCTTGCGAGTAGGGTGGAACGCTGAAAGAACTCATTCCTCAATCTCTTCTCCTTCTACTGTTCATGTATCGTGTTTGATACAGTAACGCCATTTCCCCAACGTTCCCCTGCTTCGCTCTCGTTCCCCCATTCTTCCCCAATGTCTGATTCTAGTCGACGCATCGATCCCCGCAGATGCCAGTTGGGTCCACGACCATGCTCGATGTGAGAGAGCTATTTTCTTCTTCCATTTGTTCATTCATCTCGCATAGTAAAATAACTATTACTCAAATACCAGCGGCCAAAAAACTATCAAAACAAGAATGTGTATAGATGTGTATATAAAAGTGTTCACAAGTAGGAATTGGATTTCATAGATTAATACTGGCAGAGTAACATTTCATGTGAATTATTTGTGCTATAATTATTTGGGAGATCTAATTTGTATTGAATACCAAACATATTCATACGAGTATTTTTATATTCGATTTATCGACTTTGTGAATACATGCATCTCAATGAGTATGGACAAATTTAATTCACTAACAGTACGATATTATGCCATGTCATGTGGGTCATCTTGAGTTTAAAATGTTGAATGGCCGATAACAGAATGGTCACGCGAAATATTATGCAAAAACAAAACAAGATAATGATGGGCATTCTATCAACTTCGTGCGAATTATGATGAGAGTTTAATAGTTTCTTCTCTATATGATGTGTACACCTGAGGAAATTAAGGTACATATATGCAAAAGATTATGAATTAATCTCTCCGCGGATTCCATGAATACCAATTATAAATACATTCATACCGTCATCACGTCGAATATTATAGAAAATGATTGAGAATTGAATTATTCAATTTTCTTATCATGTAGAAGCTGAGGAAAAAAATTCAATATCGTAACGACAAAATCAAATTCCATTTAGCAAAAAGTATATATTTAGTTTTGTAAATTATCTCGATTATGGTGTTATAGAATGGAATCAGAGGGTACAAGTTCGACAATGAACTAAGTGTATTTTCATACGGGTAGATGATACTAAGTGTGGTGATCTATTTATATCCCACAAGCATAATGAACGTTAGACATTCACCCGATGTTCGAGTGTAGATTCAACTAAGAGAATCGCACGTCTGATCTTGATGTTTATTTATCGAATGTAACCATATTTCCATTTGCTTACATTGGTCATGAAGTATTTATCTGAGACCTAACGTTCGCCTGCAATTCATTTTGGTTTTTAGGTGTGTGAAGAAACACTTGCTGAGCACAAAGAGCGGCTAGCAGAACTGCGAGGTCTTGTGGCTCAAATTGCATCTGATGTTGGACTTGATACAGGTGGTGGTCCACTTCAATGCGAAGTCGAGGCATTGGGTCGACGTCTCGAAAATGTACGTGAGACGCTATCAACTTTAGCGGAAACAGCAGAAGCACGAGTCCTTAATCAGGAAGCTGTCCGCAATGATTTGTGCCAAACGAAACTTTTCTTGAATTCACTTCAACAGGTATATATATATTTATATTAGTACCATCTATAATAAGTTTTCATTTTCTTCCTGCAACGAAATTGGATGGATACCTCTGGTTATATTGAGATTAGCTCAACTACGTTTCAAGGACTTAACCATGAATAGTTTTTTTTTTAATCAATTCCAGTATGCGATTTTTTTTAAATATATACATTATACATATTACTCTTCAGGGTTGGTACTTTAGAGGTACGCGAACAGTAGGTGCTTGGCACAGCTCAATCATCCTCGCACGAGGGTATATATTTTAATTGTAGTTTCGAAACAATTTGTTGTGTCAAGGTTAAAAGACTTATGCTACAATGGGGAGTTATTTACATGGCTGATCACGAAGTCCGCAAGAGTGAGAGAATTGGATGGGGTGGGCACCACCTCGGCACCTACTCACGTGTTCTATAACACAGTTGCATGAAACTTAACAATTTTTCCGAGAAAACCAAACAATTGAATTCAGATACATATATATGTATATTACAAATGTTTGATTGCTGAGATGTTGCTGATTATGGGCTCACAAAGTCCAATTATATACTGACTTCGCTATTGGACTCTGAAGATGTGTTTTCTTTTCTTATTCCTTATTAAATTATCGATTTGATATTCCGAACACTCCTTCCCTTCTATATTTCACATCAGTCTTCATATAATAGTTATATTCATTTGTAAACAATAAGACAATGGGAATTCCATTAGTTCGAGGGTATATATTAGCAGTTACACCACACGACACAGCGAATAGACGATTAATTATCATCGCTGGATAATTAGTACTCCAATATAACAATGATAATTTATAATTGCAGGATGTGACAACAACGGCAGGCGAATGTGAATCACGGAAAAAATTGGATCTTGTCCGGAGTCATATACTATTGTTAACAAAAACTGAACCTAAACTCGAACTGATCAAAGATCGTGCCTTAGAGATAGTGGCGGACGACACTTCTGTTATAGAAGTTTTACAATTATGGCAACGAGTGTTCCGTGAAACGTTTCAACAATATCACCGATTGTCGGCACGACTCGTTCAATCGGAAGATGTTACCGCAGCGCTTGGTCTTTGGCAAGAGTATCTTTCTCACGTAAAAGAATTTCTATCCAATAGTGTACCAGGTGACTACAATGGATTGGCAGAACATAAAAACCTATGTCAAGTTCACAAAAATCTCTTGACAGATCAACATCAATTAACGCTTTCAATTCGCGAAGAAGAGGGTCGTGATCTGTCACTCACAGAGCAATTTAACGTATTAACGAATCTCCACAATGAGACCCTCTCCAAGATCATGGAACGGCATGCATCTGTGGAAGATAGACTTGCTGCCTGGGACAAATACAAAATAAATCAAAGCAAACTATTAACGTGGTTGAAAGATATTGAAAGAGAAAGAAATAAACTCCAATTGCGATTTATCCATCTTAAACGTGTAGATAAAATACTCATGAAAATAGACACGCTGCTGGGACAAGTTCCATTGGGTGAGATGCAAATAAATGCACTTTCAGCCCAGCAAGATTCACTTCTAACCGACTGTGATCAAACAATTGCTGTATCAATACGCATCGAGCATGCAGCTAATATCCAAAGAATAACCAATCTCCGTGCAGGCTTGGAAACGTGGCGAGATTTCGTGTTAAGAATCCGAAAATTGAATGAACGTCATGTTGATCAAACAGCTGGAATACTCGATACTTTTCAACAAGTGGAACAAGCAATAAGTACTGCATTCCGTTCTATTACTGATCGAGCGAATAATTCACGTCAAGTACAACAGCAATTAGATTCGTTGCATCGTTATAAAAACAAATTGATGGAATCTTCATCGGAACTTGAGGCCCTCGAAGTTACGACTGAACAACTTGGTGAATGCCTCAGTCCTTCGGACATGAAAAGCCTCAATCAGCATGTTTCATCACTTTGGCATCAACACGGAGATTTAGAACATCAGATTGCCCTTCTGGCATATAAACTTGGAGAAAGATTGAGTTTGAGATTGGCATGGGACAATAGGAGAGCAAGATTTTTAGTGTGGTTGGCTGATGCCGAGGCCAGAGTTTCCAGCTACGACATAACAATGTTGTCAGACACTGAAGACACCATCAGGAAGTTTGAAGTCGAGCTTGATGCAGAAATAGCGTTGAAGCAACGAGAATTCCAGTGGTTGTATACAACTGGCCAAGCACTATGTGCTATCACACTTGATGATGATAGAGAGACTCTCGAGGAGTCATTGAATTTGATAAATGAGCGGTGGACCCAGTTGATTAACACAAACAAGACTAAAACAAAGAAAATTACTGATTTATTGCAAACGATAAGTCTTCTGGAGGAAAGAATAGCAAAAATACGAGCGTGGCTTGGCAAAATTGAAATGCAGCTCACAGAGCCGTTCATCATTGAATCCAAAACACAGAGTATTATTGATAACCAGCTCAAGTCCCATGAAGTATTGCAGAAAACTATAGAAGCTGAAAGTGGGAATATTGGGGAAGTTTTGAACCTTTGTGAGATTCTCCTGAGTGATTGTGGCGTATGGAAAGTATCATTCAATACTGATGCGATCAAATCAGGTATGCAAAGTTTAGAAAGAAGGTGGAAAGCTACGTGTTTACGTTCAGCTGAGAGGAAACGAAAAATTACGATGGCATGGAAACTTATTCAGCAGTTGGATCAAATGGTATGTGAACAACAATCATGGATAGAGAATATTGAAGAGGAATTAACCATAATTGAGACATCAATGGTTGATATTTTGAAAGATAATGTCACGCAAATTCTATCAAAAGTTGAAAGAATTATTAAGGACATTGACGGGCACAATCCAGCTTTGACAGTTTCTGAACAGAATTACAGTAGATTAGCAAAATGTGGATTGGAACCCGAAAATTTACAACATTTGACGGCGAATGTTCGTTCAATTTTAGACCGATGGCGAACACTTAAATCAAAAGCTATTTCAATTGTTGGTGCTCTCGAACATGGTCAAAAGGCCTATCGTGAATTCATTACTGCTCATGGCTCTGCTGTTGTTGAATTGACACAAATAGATGTACGACTTACTCAAATTGAGCATTTAGTTATGTCAGATGAAAGAACCATATCATCTCAATGTCAACATCAAGAAGCTGAAAATATTGAAAAAGATTTACAAATTCAAAGCAGAACTCTCCAACGGGCTGATGAATTGGCGTTGATAACGATGAAGAATTGTCATACCAATGGAATTTCAACTATTCAAGAACTGGTAGATGAATATCAAACACTGTGGCAAAATATTGAAACGCGAGTTCGTAAATTAAAAACTAAACTAAGGAAGAGCGACAAATCGGAAATCGATGAAGCAATTCAAGTTGAAACTTTAAAATTCGAGCGTGACACTGCTGTTCAAGTTGACACACTTCCCAAACTCATAAGAATGACCTCTCGCGATGCTTATCTGATGGAACTTCAGTCGGCTTTATTGGAGTGTCGAAAGGCTCTGCAAGAATTGGAAGATGCTGTTGCACTCGAACCAATAGCTGGGCCTGGTCTCACAGAAGATGCCAAAAACATTGTAATTATTTGCTGGATATCATCATTGTCACGGAGAGTTTCTATCGCGAAACTCTCAATTATTCATTTTTATACTTATTTATTCATTTTTTTTTCTATCATTGCAGGCGAAATTAGTCGGAAGCTGTGAATCTACTGTAGAATTAGTCAAACATCTGCATACATTACTTATACAGGATGGGAAATTTAGTAATGAGATTACTGAGACCACACAAGTTGATGAGCTCACAACACAATATAATAATTTACTGATTCGTGCTCGATCACGAGAACAACGAGTACGTGAACTGAGGTTAGTAATGGATGAATTTTCATACTGTTTAGTCATCAATTCCTTTTTTTAATAATGACGTGATATTTAATTCATTTCTGTTGATGTAACTGTTCCGAATTATTAATAATAAGAAAATAAAGTATATATATTTCAACAGCGAAAGTGGGCGGTTGGTGTGTCCTCTTTGTTCACATCGTAATTGGACACAAGTAGATATCGACTTATGGCGAGTTGAGAAGTGGCTTGAATATGCCGAAGGTATACAGAGCGAACAACAAACTCCCCCCAGCAATATTGAAGACTTAGAAGATGTCATTCAGGACCATCGCGAATTTCTGTTGGATCTTGACAGTCACAAAAATATTGTCATCAATCTTAATATTATTGGCACTCATTTGGCTGATCATACTGATGAGACTGAAAAAGCCCACGATTTACGCGACAGGCTGATAACAGCTAATAAGCGATGGGACGAAGTCAGTCAGGCAGCAAGAACTTGGCATACTGTACTTCAATCTGCTCTCATGGGCAATCATCAATTTCATAGTATCATCAATGAATTATCAAATTGGTTGGAACAAATTGAGAATTCAATAAGAGAAAACGAACCGATTGACCTCACTGACAAGCAAAATATTATTGAGTCGAAATATAATAAATTTCGGTAATTTTTTATAGTTTTATGTGAAGAATATTTGAAAACATTTCTTGAGAATCCGAAGATGATTTTTTTCTTCTTCTTCATCCGCTTAGGGAATTACAAAGTGATTTGGAAAGATGTGAGCCACGAGTTCTATCCCTACAAGAAGCAGCCAATCAACTACTCGAAGACCATGTTGAAACACGGAATCGCCTGCAAGAACTCAGACTTCGATTGCAATCATTACGCCGACTAACTAGATTATATGCCTTGAAACTTGGAACTGTACTTGGATTAGACCCGAGTCAAGTTGGTCTCGTTGATTCGTCCACATCGCTAGCCTCCCTTTCACACGATGTAAGTTAACATTGAATTTTAGAGCATGTATATACGCCATATAGATAATAAGTGGATGAACATTCTGCATATATGTATGCAGAATGTCCTAAAGCTTATTATTAGGATAGAATAATCATTCTACGAGTTGCGCGATGAAATTTCGTTTGCTGTTTCGTTGCGTAAAGAATTGTTGGAAATCGGTAGAATTAATCTTTCAAGGAAAATAGATATGTCATGTCAGTTTATTAGGAGTGATTACGCAAAATTCAGATTATGTCTTCATAATGTGTGTTCGAATTGCACCGAAGATCACTGAAGTTCATGTTGACATATGAACTTAAATGGAGAATCTTAGATACTCATAGTCAACAGTTATGACTCATAAATTTTCTGCCAAATTTAAAACAATAATTTCCTCCGATTTCTATTGTCATACGCATTCTCATTCACGCCCTTATATTTCTTCTCATTCTGATGAAGATAATGTTGATCGTACCAACTTCCAACTTTTTTTTTGCACTCGAAAAACGTCCGAATCCCATAAAAATCGCTATAAATATATACCTACAGCTGTATAAATGCAATGCTTTCAAGTAGTTTGTAGCACTGTTATGTCAGAACCACCAAGTAACATTCTAGATGAAGAAAAAGTGTAGAAAAATGTTACACAGAGCGATATCGTTTGTCTGAAAGCAAAATGACGTACATGACAAATCAAAGTTCTTTCTGACTTCATAAAGCAGTATAGGCATATGATTTCAACAATTTATTGGAGTGCATTATATAACCATTGAATAAAAGTGGTCCTAAACAATAGAACACTGTTGAAAGTGAACAAACATATTGAACATATTTTAATCTCCAAAAGTTTCAGTTGATTAATGAGAAACTAGGTAGGTCTAGAATACATCATTTAGCTCGTACATTTGATCGCAAAAAAGAATTAAAACTTTTTGAAATGTCACGTGCGCCCTCCAACTTTCAGATTCATGACATGGCAAAGTATGAGTATAAATGTAGCAGACATTTAGCAATTTTTGGAATTTGGAAATAAATCTATAAATTTAAGATAGAACAAAAAAATTAAAAAATGCTCGTGTAGAGAATTTCAAAATTTACACGAGCCTTTTTTTTCAATTTCCATTATCTTAATTATTCAGTTGGCTATTCAAAACCAGAAATGGTTTCAGGTCTGCTGAGTTTACACTCATGCCAAAGTGTAGGTTCTTCTTGCGTTTTCATTTCTTTTTATTCTTCATTACCGAATATAATTATCTGAAGCCAATTAATGTAAATCGTAAAATATATTATTCTGTAGCATTACCTCACTTCGCACTATACCTTATCGTTTGTGTTTTTCCTTTTGCTCTATTACAGCTACTCGATGACGCTACGTCTGGAACTTGTGAGCACCACAACTCCGCAATTGAGTATGTTTTTTTTTTCTATACGCTGTCACAAATTGCAAAATTATAATTGAAATTATATACTATGATTCAAGATGATTTACATTGTCGAGGTGTAATATAATGTTTTCTAAGAATGTATGTATTTGTTACAGTGGTGACAAAAGCGATCATACGGTAATGGTGCGTGGATATCGGTTCTTAGGTCGTGTTTTACGAGCTTCTCTACCAATTCAGGCAATGATACTTCTGCTGCTCGGAGTTGCATCATTGGTACCCGCAGCAGAAGATGATTACAAGTGTGTGCTTTCCAATAACTTCGCAAGAACGTTCACACCGATCCTTGATTATCCAAATGGTCCTCCACCTTTATAGAAGTGTGTGTATAGATTTCTACTGAAAACATAATGACGATTGAAAGTGATTTCAATTGATTAATTTTTCGATCTCAGTAAAACGCGCTATCGATGTATAGAGTTTCTGATCCACGCCACTAGTGTTGATGCCTCACTCAAACTCCACCAATATCTTTCCCAATATCCGTCCAAGTCTTCCTGCGATCAACTATTTTTCTCAATCAGCAGACTAGATTAAGGTTCAAATGTTCACGACCATTATTCTCGGAATATCAGATTGATCACGCATGAATATATGATGTTTGAATATTTTGTCATACTGCGATATGAATTATCATAATCAGAATAATTGATAAATAAGAAGTCTATTCGAATCATTGTTAATAATAATACTGAGGTGACGAGCAGAATGAACGAACGAAACACAACTTACAATGAAAACAAAACGAAATCCTGAATTTTCGAGAATGGCGTAAATGTAACATGATGGCATTAACTCGAGTGAACGCTACATAACTACATATTATTATTTACACGGTACATATGGATTATTATGGCACAGTGAATATCGTAATGTATTTTTGTATAAAAATAAAACTAAACATGTATAAATATACATATGAAATATTATACTATACTCTAGTATAATGTAATAGATTAGAAGCAGTAAAATTATGTTTGATCATATATTTGTGTTCATCATTTCAGCAAAGAAGAATTAATCGGATAATATTTCAAACAATGTTTTCGGAAATATTCGGAAATAAATTATTTAAACTACTGCACATACCATGTAAAAACTTATTACCAGTCTTTCCAAGATTTTCTCATTGATCCACATATGATGATAATAGAAATAATAATGATAAGTAAATAAGTCCTTTTCATGATCTCATATGCAATATCACGGTATATATAGAAAAATTAGTATTGATTATGAGCCTGTTGATTTGAGTGTTTCTAATTGTTCAAAATATTCGAGATATAATCTTTGCCATCGTAAATGTCTACCGATGATTCCTAAAGCGTCTGTCAGAAGTTTATGCTTTTTAATACCGAGAATCATAGGGTCCCATGTACTTTTTGAAGCTGTACAATGACTTGGACCCATTAAGTCATCCAAAATAATTCTTAACCTTCTCTCTAAGCCATCTGCAAATAAGGAAATATGAGGGATATTATTCGACAGTACTGTTAGGAAGAAATGAGAGAATCATTGGTAGTTGAATCATCAGTTAATACCTTGAGTTAGTAGAAATGATATCAATGCCATGAACCAGTGTACATATTCTTGTGTACTACCTAAAGCTTTTGATGCTAAAAGTTGTTGTTCAAAATAAGAAACAACACTAGAACCGATATGAGGTGGTCTAGGACCCGGCATAATCCCACCCGCAGCACGATTCAATGCTTCTTGCAGAGATGACAATGGACCTCGTGACACTCTTCCTCCAGTTACAGATGACGCACTTTGGGCTGACCAACGCCATATAGGATCGTGACTGTCACCGACTAATAACCAAGTACCTGCCAAATATATATATAAACATTGAATAAATCGAATTTTTCTCACCAACGAGTCTGATATTAAAAATTGACGAAAAGGTCTTGAACTATATTAATATCTTACCCATTTCTTTGTTGTACATGTATGCTCTTGCATTAGTGAATCCAAGATGGGGCATTCCATTGTACAATGTACAGAATAGTAATGAACTGCCCGGTGTGGCTAGATGTCCTGCCGATGTTGAAATTATAAGACGCGATATACTGCCGATTTCCCACACACGTACTGCACCACAACACGATATCACCATCACAGCATTGCCCACTGCATGAATTTTCGCCAAAGGCGCTGGTGGTGCTAATGGTGGCGCAGGGCGTGATCCTCTAGCGGGGTCGAATGTATGTACACTCCCGTCTTCTAGACCTACTACTATTACCGCTGCTGAAGCAGCTAACGCAACTGCGCTATATCCGAAGTAAAGATCCCACGTCGACTCAGAATCTGTACCCCGAAACACTTGTAGGTGAGCGAAGTTTTGATTATTCGTCACGGTTACGGCATAATGGGCAGCTTGTTGTGATAAAGAGCTCGATGGTTTTAAAGCTGGTAGTACGTGTACACCAACACTTTTGTCGGTTGATAATTTCGGTCTTTTACCCTGTGGGGTGTGATGTACTTTCGGTGCCGTTGTATCGCGACGTTTCAATGCGATTGCTGGTGTTGTGCTGGTCGGTGGTACTGAATTGACTGTTGTGGTAACGTTTGGAGCGACAACATGGTCACGTTTTTCAATGATGATTGAACTCTTAGTCTGTGATGTACTCGTAAAAGTCGGTGTACTTTTACAGGTGGCCGAATTCTCATGAGATCCTCCAAGCGTGTCTCTTTGGGTGAAGAATGAAAAAAAAAATAGTTTAGCGCAGAAACAAAAACAAAAAGGAATAATATAAACGCAAAAGTTGGAATGAAAATGAGCGGAGAAATCAGTTGTGCAAACTAAAATAGTTATTACAATCAATAACAATTTCTAAAATATATACTCACATAGTTTCTGGTGGTGGCGGTATAAACATTGGTGTTATTCGTCGTCGACCGTCAGATGTCCGTGTTTCAATTTGTTTATTGATGGGGCCTTTAATAGGCGTTGTAGATGTTGAACTTGATGCAGAGAGTCCATTTGGTATTGACTGAGCGACCGAAGACGATTGACAAGGCGCTGATGGTGGTGGAGGTGGAGGTGGTGGTGGCGGTGGTGGTGGCGGTTTCAAATCTAATAAAACTGGAGCTTCCATTACTGTGCAACCGCCTTGGATTAACGGTTTACCGTACAATCGCTCATGAAGATTACACTGAGGGAAAATGCATTAATGTAATTATATTTATTCGGACCAAAGTCCTGCACATCAACCACGGGTGCGAGCAGACCTATGCACACACTTACTTGTTCGGTAGGATCCAGCGGTTGACCTAATTCTTGACGTGTGAACTCGATGAAGGCAACTGTACCGTCCCAAGAACAAGCAGCTAAACGAAGACCACATGGCGACCAACTAGTATCAAGAACAGAATGTGTAAACAATTCTTGAATCACAACAAGAGGTCGTTTCAATGATGTCAACCACACGGAGAGTGAACGGTCACGCGATCCAATCGCAACACAACAGTATTGTTGTGGTTTCGATGATCCTGGCTGTTTTTTCTTCAATATATTGCCATTGAATCTCTGAAAAAATTAATTGCGTTCAATATTTTCAGACTAGTAGAAAAAATATTATGTGATCAACATCATGATGAATAAATAAATTCCCAAATTGTGATGAATTCATACTACACAGGTAACAGCTTTTCTGTGTCCAACGAAGTCTTTATCAGGTGTCCATCCATCACGCTCGATTATTTGTGCTGTGGGTCCACCGCCATTCATAGCATGGGCTGACACTAGATATTGACCGTCCGGACTCCATGACAAGCGCAAAACGTGTGTTGTGCCACCGCATTCATCGAATGGCTCAGAGATGAGTGTTGCTTCACCCCAATCTGTTGTTCGCCAAACTCGTAGTGTTCTATCATCAGATTGGGATGCCAAATATTTCCCAACTGGATCCCACGTCACACCTTTCACAAGCCCTGTATGGCCTTTTAATATTGCTACAATAGCAGGAAACTTGGAAGCATCCCACACAATTACACTATTATCTACAGATGCTGATGCGAGCCATGGACTGTGTGGTGCCCATGCAAGATCCAATATATCACCCTCATGACATCTTAATGTCGCGATGCATCGCCAATTTTCCACACCAGTCTTGCCACCAAATATCGTATTCCCACCAACACCACCAGCTAACCTCCAAATCATTATGACTTTGTCATCGCCACCAGATGCTAATAGGCCACTTGTACTCCACCGAACGCAATTGACACAAGCTAAAATGCATGAGACAGAAATTTTCAAAGAAATCGCCATTATAAAAACTCATACTAGGATTCAATATCCAACCTAAATGATTATCCAATTGGCACATCATCTTCGGAATATTCTGATCTAATTCAGCGGTTTCACTAATGATGGGTTCCATATTCCATATAACAACTCTGCCGGAATCTCCACCTGATGAAAAGCACACATATAATATCGTCAAATCATATATTTCATAATTATTCATGTATCTATTATTATTTTCCAATGATTACCTTGGCCTCCTGTCGCGAATCTTTTACCATCAGGATGAATATCCACCGAAAATATTGGGTAATCTATTGACATGTTAATAAAGTTGTTGCATATGTAGTAATATTTCAATTTCGTTTGTAATAAAAAAATAAAATATGCAGTAATTATACTTGTCAAAATGATATAAACACTCACCATCATGAGTTACCCAATTGGGCTTGACAAGCTTCATTCTTTTGATTCCTACAATTTTAAATAATTTTTATATCATCAATTAATAAATCACTTTTTCACTATATACCTTATAAATTTCGTCTTGATAATGCTACTTCTTTTCTAAAAAAGTGTAAATAAATGAATCTCCTGTCTTATGATGATTATAACCTCTGAAAGTGGTACAGAAATGTATTTACTAGATACCGCTTTTTACATATCATAATTATAGAATATAGGCTCCATACGTATGATGATAGTAAATAATAACTAGCGCCTCAGTGCAATAACTTGGAATCGCAGTGACTCCTTGAGCCGGTCAGTTGTCAACCAATACAAGCACATGACAAAATTTCATTTCGTGAACAGAGCCCGGCAGAGCTTGTACCGCCAGAACTAAAAAGAAATTCTCTTTATGTATACGTATATAGTACATGTTGGCTTGGATTTTCTATAGATGCCTACACATGACTGTATGGCTGGTATGACTCCCATTATACACTTCACATATATCCATACCATATATATGTTTCTATAATATATCAGCTGATAATACAGGTAAACAAATTTCGGTGCACATGCTCGAATTTTATTTTGATATTTTTCATTTTTTAATACAACACCATTTTATTGTTGTTTTCATACAGGTGCTTTCTACTATTACTACAGGTGTATATACCTCTGTGATGAAAATATGTTGACTTTAATAAATAAAAATAAAATATTCCAAAGTGCAACTTCAATTTGTGAGAGAGTACGACATTCAACAACTATCCGAAATTGCAGTAATGAAAAGGTGGATAGTAATAATACTAAGATGATATGCACGGTTAACAGTTGGAATTAATATGAAGTATAAAATTGTAAAAAAATGTGTAGATCAACAAGATTTATCCCCGGCGAATATTTTCCGGGATTCAACCTACCGGCACAATTCATATTGGAAATTATTTAGGTGCAGTGAGAGAGTTTGTTCGGTTACAAGAATGTGAGGAAGATCTAATGTTGAGTATAGTAGACATGCATGCCATGACAGTTCCTCAGGTAATTACGAACATCAGATATTAACAATACGAGATATATTATATTTAGTAGCATATTATCTCTCACATCTAGGCATATTTTCTTGTTCAAGCAGAACGTTTATTCTAATCTAATTGATGGTTTAACTTTCTTTCATTATATATTTATCGTAAGGAAGCGTGGGTCTTGAGGGAGAACATTTACAATATGATGGCGACTCTTATAGCGTGTGGTATCAATCCGGACAAGACCATTATTTTCCAACAGTCTACAGTACCAATGCACGCCCAGTTGGCTTGGATTTTTGGATGCATGACAACCATGCCAAGACTTGCCCAGTTTCCACAGTTCAAAGAAAAAAGTAGTAAATTGAAAGATGTCTCGTTGGGTATTTTTGCTTATCCAGTACTACAAGCGGCCGATATATTACTCTACAAGCAAGTTATACCAATATTATTCGAATGATGGACTATTATATGCTTATTTAGTCAATAATAATTTGCTATGAATGATTTATGGTAATTAATACTGATTAATATTTAGAGCAACACATGTGCCCGTTGGCGAGGATCAACTTCATCATTTGAATTTTGCACAACATATTGTTAATTATTTCAATGGAAAGTTTGGAAATACATTCCCGACGCCGCAACCTGTAATAAATAGTAAGTGATAGTGTTGATAGTGAAAATAATTGTAATAAACTATTGTTTATCTTTCTTTTTATTATAGAATCCAGCGGGCGTATCAAATCATTAAGGGAACCTACTAAAAAAATGTCAAAATCGAGTGAATATAAAAAAAGTGTTATCAACTTGATTGATTCGCCAGATATTATTCGTAGTCATATTGTGAAAGCCACCACGGATTTTACATCGAAAGTTACTTGGGAACCGGAATTACGGCCTGGCGTATCGAATTTAGTTACGATTCATTCACTTATAACTGATAAAACACCTGAAGAAATCTGCAATGAAGTGGAGAACTTAAATACAGGGCAATATAAAGTCCTAGTTGCCGATGTGATAATTGAAAAATTCACACCCATCCGTGAAGAATATACACGATTAATAAACGATCCGTCTTATCTAAATGATATACTCAATATAGGATCGCAGAAGGCATTATTGATAGCACAAGAGTGTTTATCAGAGGTGCATGAGAAAATTGGTTTGTCTGGTGGGATATTATCGTCAGACAATTCAAAATATGCAACTTTACAAGAGAAAAATTGACAGGATTATTTATTATGGTTATCTGTGATTATAGCAATTACACATACATGGTATGGGTATGCGTGAATAATTAAAATACCATTGGATCCAATCATGTACACAAACACATGAATTGTATTCATATCTGAATCTTATATTTAAATACTGTGCATTACTATCCTTCGTTGTATGAACTCCTCATGTCAATTACCAATTTACCTCTAGAGTGGCCTAGTAATGCTCTTTCGTAAGCTTTGTGTAAATCTCGAAAGGGATACACTTGTTCAACAACTGGTACTATCTAAGGAATCGCAAAAAGAAACAACAGATAATTATTGATATTCAATACTGCGGCTTAGTGTTATCTTTGTCGGCAAACCTGTTTATTTTCAACAAGTTTCTGCAAAACGTTGATGCCAGTTCTTGAAGGTGTAAAGAAACCCCACTTCACCGTGCGACTCTTGGAAATGGCAGGAATATTATAGTTTATCAAATCACCAAGATTTTTGGCTGTACCTCGAATGAATCCATGTTCATCAATATTTTTCAGAAGAGGAGAATTCAGTGTGATATATGTCTTATACGGGAAATCATTTTTCTGAACATATTCGGGGCCCAGATTGCAACAATCCAGAATTATATCATAGCTGCGATATAATAAATAACATGAGAAATAAAATCCCCGTATACCGATGTCTTAAGCAATATCGATTTCATCTTCTATAACAATTTATCACTCACGGTCCATGGCTTTTAACTTGTGAGTTGGCATCATTTTGATTATAGTCAATGACAGAGTCAGCTCCCAAATTCATTAACATATTGATTGCATCGCCACTACAAGTTGTTATCACCTACAATCATTCATGAATTGGAAATTTATTAAAAACCTGTCTTTTTCTTTTTTAAATGGCAAGTGTATTTGATCTGCAAATTCATCTGTACATGAAAAATTCTTTACCTGTAAATTCCATGCTTTCGCAAGCTGTATCGCCAGTGATCCAACTCCACCAGATCCTCCAAGTATAAGCACACGTTTGTTTGATGGAGATAAAGGAGATAATATTTTTTCATAGCATAGACCTCCTGTCAACCATAAAGCAGACCATGCCGTCAAACCAGCATATAATATACTCGCCGCTTCAGTATATGACAAATTAGCTGGTTTAACATTCACCTACATGACAAACAAGATATATATAATATCATATGATAGGATCATCTACAATATGAGTAATTTAAATAGAAATATTCGATTACTAGATTGCTTTCAACCACAACGTATTGTGTATGAGAGCCTTGTTGTTCGACAGGTATAACTCCCCAAACTTCATCACCTAAATTCAATCTCGATCCTACATGATGCCCTTTAGATACTACAACTCCACAGAAGTCTCGCCCTGTGGTTAATGGGAACTCAATATCGCTATTGGTATTATAGATTTTTCTCATTAAATTTAAGGTTTGCGATCCATATCCATCTGAAAGTAAATGTGTCAAGAAATGCTGCATAATTTGCTGGTGAAGCTGAAATACATCTAGATGAAAGGAATAATTTCGGAATTCACTTGCTTATCATGGCGACATCAATAGGATTCAAACTAGCTGCGTGAACTTGAACAAGTATCTCGGTGGGTTTAGAAATCATCGGTATGCGTGCATTTGTCAATTGAAGTTGTTCAACACCTCCATAAGCGTGTATTTGCCATGCTTGCATTCTTATTCCAGGATCTTTTACACTTGATGCAACATTTGTGAATTGTTGAATTCTCATAACATCACGAATTTTCTTTTGTCGTCGTTGCAATTTGAACAACACAGTTAGTTTCATCATGATTTCAGCCAACCGTTGATGAAATGGTCAAGATAACGCACACAAACCAATGTAAAAATGTATTTAACCGGTGCTCATGTAAAAACGTCTTTGTATAATTCGTAAACAACCTGAAATATGTAAGATTGAGAGGTAACAGGCTGTAATCGTTCAAGCTCGTCGGAAAAACAATCACGTGCGGGTGTACCGCGACTTGCGCCAATCAGTACCGGCGATGAGGCTCACTGAAGGGGTTCCTTGGGGCCCTTAGAATTTTTTCAAGGTTACAACATTCTCGTATTTTTTCATATATAACAAAATCATGTGTGGACATCAATATAATAACAGAATGAATGTATTCAATTTTATTAATTTATTTTGCAATACGGAACACGTTAAATCTTGAGATTTTCCAACTTCATCAATTGTGTACTGATGATTGAGACAACAGGATTTTGTGTTTCTAATTTTGAACATGATTCATCTTGGCGCGAATTGCCTATTCATATTTTTCCGATGGAATCCAATGAAAATGGCGATCGGATAAAAGTTTATTCGGAAATTTGAATCTCACATAGTTGCACATATGTCAATAGAAATTCAACTACACTGTCATGATATTTTTACTCATGTCTTATAGGGTTGGATGATCGGCTATCTGAGTCTTATTCAACACTATTCACATATTTTCATTCACACTGTTTGATGAATTAATCATGTTATTATTCATGTTTGATACATAAAAAGTTCGTATCCACAATACATTTCTAATGAAACTCGTATATTAAAACTGATCTGCATAAACATTAGAATCCTCAAAATATCAGCTTATTCTCGAGTCTCAATTGCCAAAGTTATCAAGCTTCGTGCTCATTACTGTTGATTCCAATGAGTGACTCTGATTGTTCCGCTTCTAAATTGGGCATTCTGATACAAAACAATATATATTCAATTATCAATAGAGAAATTCTCAATAAACTATAACTCTGATTGAATTATGTTACAACAGTTCATTGTACTGTAGCATATGATTTACCTTGTGATCCTGTGTTTGCGGCAAACCGATGAATAAATGTACTCTAATAAATTCATAACAGGGTCCCAATCGTCATAATAAGTGAGGAGAGATATTGCCATAAATGCTATAATTATAGGTATCATGCCGAGGTAGATGATAAATGGATATTCATGCTGTCCAAGCAATGAATCGGCTATCATCGTCATGGGCATTGTTAAACTGGTGGCCAATGTTGCTATCAATGAAGATGTCAATAAGCAAGCCCTGTATTTTTATCATAACAAAACATCAATATATTTTTTGATCATATCGGCGTTGTATTATCGTCACATACCATAACCACAAGACTTGGCTAAGTACGGTGCCAATGAAACCATCTATTATTAAGAACGCCCATTGGCGACTATTTGGCCATTCAAACTCTTCCCAGTGGCTGTAATGGAATATGAAGAATAATGGCCATAATAACGTAAAGATAAAAAGGCCCATGAATCCAAAGAATATAGGTATATCCATCCGATTTTCATGCTCGATTTTTCGCTTCAGAAACACAATGTATGTAGCGAAGAAAAAAGTGCTGATGAGAGTTACAATAATGCCTGTTGTTGGTAATACTCCACGTAGAGATTTAACACCTAAGTCTGATGAACCCAATAGTACCTGTTTGAGACGAAAATATTATGAATTTAATTGAATTGGCTCCAGTGATTTGTTAGAACGATTGATGTAACAATAATTACCAATCCAAATATACTAGACAATACAGCTACGAGCTTAGACAATGTCAATTTATCTCCATTATTGCTTGGGAAGAGAGTAGCGAGTATCAAAGTGAATATACTAAATGTAGATGACGATAATACTGTTATAATTTCGTTCTCGATTTGGTTCTTTTGAGCTAGTGACTTCTCATAAGTGTAATGGGCTGCAAACAACTAGTTTAATCAATAAATAAAAATAATTAATGGTTGCAACATGTATTTCAAATATTAAATATCACTATCAAGTACTACCAACTCACTAAAATGCCAAAGATAAGGGCAATTTTGGCAATTTGTTGCATGGAAAACTTGTGAGCTTGTCGTCGGGCATGTTCACCAGCTCGAATGCTCGCTTGATAACCAAGTCTTGCCAGTAATGCTTCCATCGCATCGCTTTCTGACATATGACGAACTTCTGCCAATTTACTAAAACGGACAGCCCGCATACAAGACTCATCACTTTCGGTTCCTGATTGTGAACGATCACAATTACCTGATTTTTTTATTGGTACGAATGTTGGGTCACTCTGTAAAATGCGGCCGAATTCACTGACAAAACTTCCATTAAATGAAAAATATTTGTAATTTTACCAAGCTTGCATTGACGGTGGCAGTGGCGGTATCCGCATAGTAATTTTCATCTTGGACGTCAGGATCAATGAACTATTGGAATAAAAATTGCTTCATTGCATTGATATCTATCCAGATACATCAATAGATAATACTGCTTCTGATATACATACCATATAATCTGCTGGTTTATAGCATTGATCTCGCCACGGTGGCCACAAACATAAGCCCAACATATACAGTGTGAACATTGACGTTTTGACATAAGTACTGAAGAAGGGCTTTTTCTCAAAAGTTGCCCCACGATATACATACTATAACATAACAATCCGTTACAGAAAATGGAAAAATTACACCCAATCATATTATAATTGATTTACTTTAGTGATCTGGGTACTCGAAACGCATATTATGTCAACAAGTAGTAAAACTAAAAGGCCCAATATAAGTCTCTGAGTTTTATTCATGATGGCTGATAGTCGCTGGTGATCGTGATGACAATTAGGATTCTCCCTCGTCATTCTAGACGTACTATGATGCCATAATTCTATGGAGCAACTCATTGGACAAATATAATCTTGTAAATAATCACATCTATAAAATCATAAAGCTGCAACGTAAGAAAATATAATTATTTCCGAATCATATACACAAATATGATACATACCCATTCAATTAAATGTAGAATATCATATCAGAATATATTTAAAGACATTAAAAATAATGTATGCGCCTTCACCATTCAATATCCACGTGATTGATAATTGTGCTCATATTTTGTATACTGCAGAAGAGGATACGTTGATATTCATGTGGTTGATGATTGACGAACAATAACAATTGCATTCTCATTTGATTGGGAGACTTTTCTTCGTCAAGATGCACTCGTGTCACTCACATATTTATCGCACATGTGTATGTATACATACATACATATATATATATATATTCAACACCTAAATTGTTTCAATTATACAACCAAAACAAAAATCACAGTGTGATATGAGTTGTAGTATTTGTGTATCAATATCGATAGAGTGTAGTATTATTTCCTGCATTTGGTATTAGACGAATTTGTGCCAACCAGTGATTAATATGAAACAATTCAACGCCACCTTTATATATATTCATTTATGCGTATATAATGCCAATAACGTTCCTTTTTTATGTATTACTTTTTATACTTAACACACGTATACGTATGAAGTTGTATTGACAGATAGCCGCACATCTCCCACTCTCTCTCTCTCTCTCGTGCGCTATTTGGAGATTGATATGAGTGTGTTTGGTTGGTGTGATATGAGGTGTATAATGTGTACATGCGCATAACATAACAGCGCTTGAGTAGTGTTTCTGTACAGGAACAAAATTAAGTACGTAGGCGCCAATATTTTTATGAAACGAATTTAAATGTGTTCTTGCGCACTCTTTGTTATTTCAGAGTTCGAAAACTGATTATATTGACGACAATCTGCCATTAAAATGAGGATCATAAGTGAAAATTGTGAATTTCTGATTAATTTATATAAATATTTATATCGCTGTATTGTGTCCAGCCTATATTTTATGTATTATTATGTTTATATAGAGGGTAAAAAATATATAGAAATAATTAGTTGGACACAATTTCCATTCTCATGATGTTGCTTATTATTCAATGAATTATATATAGATATATGCATATATATATGGGTATAACAATGTCTAACAAGGTCATTGTAACACGAGAGGGTGATGTGACGAAGCAGTATAGATATACATCATACGTTACTTGTATTTTAAATTATATTCGAGAAAGGGATTTACGGAAGTAGTTCATTGTCTGCCATAATCAATCATCATTAATAGACACATTGCATTTGTTGTTGTATACATACATACATAGATGTTTGTAGTATATATACCCTACAATGAATTATTATCCAGACGAATGTGTGATGTCTTCGAATGCGGTACCAGCGGCTGTTATTGTGCAGTCCCATGAAGCGATATCAGATCTTGACATGGTACAAACAGAGCACCAGGCTACAATGTTGGAATTACCAATGAAAATAATGGAACATCAGCGGATGAATGATGATGACCATCAGCATGACAATCATCAAAAGATTAATTCTCAGAATTCTGTGGATAATGATTGGAAACGTGATTCATGGAACAATAAGGTAAAATACACAAATTATCAGGATATATTTATCTATATGTTTAATCGATGTTGTCATGATAATAATAATTTAGCTTTTATGTGTGTTGACACATATTGTAACTTGAAGATTGAGTTTATACTGTCTGTCGTGGGACTGGCTATTGGACTTGGTAATCTCTGGAGATTTCCTTATTTATGCTACAAAAATGGGGGCGGTGCATTTTTGGTTCCGTATTTTATTGCACTTGCATTAGCAGGAATTCCCATGTTTCTTTTGGAACTTTCATTAGGACAAATGATGACAATTGGCGGATTGGGTGTATTTAAAATGGCACCAATATTCAAAGGTATTTAATCTATAGTGTTAAAAACTTCCAAAACGCAAATGAAATGAAATTTGTATATTTGTAATTGTGTGTTTCAGGTGTTGGATATGCAACGTGTGTTCTATCATGTTGGACAAATGTGTATTACATTATAATTTTGGCATGGGCGCTCTTCTATTTTTTGGTATCATTACGAGCTGGTAATATTGCATAAAATGAATATGCATGTTAATGATAATGACAAACAGAGAATGGTAATGATAATGATAGTAATAATTATAGTAATAATTTTGGAAAACTTACAATGTGATGATACATTAATTATCCATGCATGTGTCTCATTATGTAGATGTGCCATGGAGAACATGTGATAATGAATGGAACTCAAAATTTTGCCGGACTTCTCAGGATATGATGAACACAACTTGTTGGCCAATAATTAATAGCACGAGTAACGTTTGCGCTACTCCAGCAGGAAATGTGAGCATCACACTGCTAAATGATCCAGTAAAAGAGTTTTGGGAGTAAGCAATTGGCCTAGCGGGGGGATTGATACACATCTATATAGTGTAATATCGTAATTGTATGTCGGTTATTTCATTTAAATTTTACAGACGGCGGACGTTACAAATATCAAGTGGAATTGAGTATGTGGGTGGAATAAGATGGGAATTGGCTGGTACATTAGCTGTCGTGTGGATAATGTGTTATTTTTGTATTTGGAAAGGTGTTAAATGGACAGGCAAGGTAATACAAAGATGAATAAATGTACATAACGAATGAGTTAATTGATGGTGTTTTGAGGGTTTATAGGTGGTTTGGTTTACGGCATTATTTCCATATGCATTACTATTCATTCTTCTAATACGGGGCTTGACTTTACCCGGTGCAATGGAAGGTCTGAGTTATTACGCAACACCGAATCTTTCAAAATTAGGAGATGCAGAGGTGTGGATAGATGCAGTAACACAAATATTTTTTTCCTATGCACTCGGTTTGGGTGCATTAGTTGCTCTTGGAAGTTACAATAAGTTCCACAATAATGTATACAAGTGAGTGATGATAAGGGTTCTACACTGATAACACACGCAATGTTATGTTAACAATTATATGAATTGCCAAATATTATATTATAGAGATGCGTTATTAGTGTGTATGGTGAATACTTGTACAAGTATGCTTAGCGGAGTGGTGATATTTTCTGTGGTGGGTTTCATGGCACATGAGCAACAAAAACCAGTTGCGGACGTAGCTGCGTCAGGTATGTATATATACATATGTGTAGCAGCAATATTATTGTTTCAAACTATATTGTTGATGCATCACACGGATTTGTATGTTTTTTCATTCATGTATAGGACCAGGACTGGCTTTTCTAGTATATCCTTCAGCCGTATTACAGATGCCAGGAGCACCGCTCTGGAGTTGTCTCTTTTTTTTTATGTTGATTCTCATTGGACTGGATAGTCAAGTATATAATAACATATGTGCATGTATACTTTGATACATACGTATACGTATGTCTGTGCAAACAGAATGCTGTGGAAAATGATTATTTTTATTTCGGTTATATATCAGTTTTGTACAGTAGAGGGTTTCATTACCGCGGCCGTTGATGAATGGCCTCAGCTATTGAGAAAACGAAAGGAAGTGTTTATTGCTATTGTGTGTTTTCTCTCATACTTGATAGGACTTTCGTGTGTGACTGAGGTTTGTATCATTCAATTGCAGTTATTTCAATAAATTATTTGTAATTTCCTCTTCTGGGTCCATTGATGTAATAGATATGAATATATGCATATAGGGCGGAATGTATGTGTTTCAATTGCTCGACTCGTATGCAGTAAGCGGTTTCGTACTGCTGTTCTTGATGTTTTTTGAATGTATCGCTGTTTCTTGGGCATTTGGAGTTGATAGATTTTATGATGGCATACGAGATATGATTGGATATTATCCATGTTGGTGGTGGAAGATTTGTTGGACTTTCACAACTCCTGCTATTTGTTTGGTAAAATTACTGATGTAAATTTGATAAATACGTAATTTGATGCACAATATGATGATGATTGTGGTGAATTTGATCTTTTTAGAGTGTTTTCATCTTTAACATAGTGAAATTTGCTCCGATAAAATATATGGCTTACGAATACCCGTGGTGGAGTCATGTTTTAGGGTGGATTGCAGGTCTATCATCAATGATGTGCATACCCGTTTACATGGTTTATATATGGTATATAACTCCGGGAACTACATCAGAGGTAAATTGTCGATTAATACATAATAATTTGTTAATAATATAATTCATGGAATAATATGTATTTAGAAATTTCGGAAGTTGGTGAGAATAGAAGAGGATATGGCAGGTTTGAGAGCCAAATTAAATCCTGTGGAATCATAACTTTGAATATGGGATACCTTGGATTTGAATATCGTTATTTATTGGTAGACTGAAGATAATTCGAGATGTTTATCTTGTTGAATTCTATCGATAAGTTGTTTTTTCCACTGCTCTTCTGATATTGTACTAGCCCATGGGGGATGAGTTTCGGTTGGTAATTTGAAATTGGCCATTATGGATGTCACTTGATTGATTTTGTCGGCATCTAAATGAATATGATTTGACGTACTGGGAATATTATTGGGCTGGAGTGGCTGAGGAATTGGTATCGATGATAGCTCTGTGTTTGCTGTTGCTGGCGTCAATGATGTAGATTGATGCTCATGGTCCTATTAATAAAGTGATATTGAATGTTTATGGGAGTTTTAGAGATATAATTATTTGTAACCATGAACGAACCATATCCTCTTCTTCCTTTTCACAATCATCTTCGTTGCTGAAGTTATCATCATCATCGTCATCATCATCATCGTCTACAGCTGAATCACTATCAGTCGGTTCTTGGGCTAATGGTAAATATCCAGCTGTCGGGGCATGTTCACCTTCATATTCGGACGATTGTTGTGAATTCAGATCATCAAATGCGATGTGAATTGGAAGACTCGGTGGTTGCCATGTATGTTGTTTAGCTGGGTTTGGTTGGATAGGCTCCGGGGACATTTCAAAAATATCGGACGATCACTGCGTAACAATTTATAACAACATACACTGAACTATTGTGAAAGTGTAACATAATCAAAAATAGGGCTACGAACACGAAACCAAATTAATATTGTAGTGCATACCACCAATACAAGAGCAATACTGTTTTGACTGGGAGTTGGATGATAATTATGATTGTCCTGGCTTAAGATTTGGCTTCGGCTATCATCGGATTTTCTCCTCTGGGGGGTCTTTATTACGGAATATGTCGGCCCGAATGACTTAACTACAGATGTCTCTGCTATCCATTTTGTTTATCTTTTGCAAAAGGAAAACGTTCAATTCTGCCGTTTAAAACACAACGCTCGAACGAAATTCCAATCGGTAACTCCTATATTATATTATAGCCCATGATCATTTCAAAATTCACATCAATATGAAACTTCCACAACGTATCATCAGAGTAATAGTATCAGTTTCTGTCGCAGATGGCAAGAGCTATCGTGCTAGCTATCGACAAGAATTGTACTCTATGACCATGTTCTACTTCTATGGACTCTTAAGATTATTCACGATTTAAAATCTCCTAAGATATCAATGCCCTATTCCAAATCAAATAAAAAAAAAATAACAGGCAAAGAATTACACACAAATATTGTCGAAGAGTATAATTACGAAGGGCAATGGCGTAAAAATTCTGAATCCATATATATTACAGTAATTGTTATGTCATCCCGAAAAACACGTACGATTTCACTCGGGAGAGTTAAAAATTTCGAAAGCTTTGCATGATCTATCCCATATTCAGTCCCACCAAGTGCATTTCTCAGTAAATGCGTCGCTGCATTTTCATCCAAAGGTTTTTTCTTCAAACCTTCCTTTCTCTGCAACAACATTTCATTTATTTCAGATAATTTCATGTCTTTCCGTGGTAATTTGAGTGGACTTAATGTGACTTTCCCGCTCATATGTTCGCCCACAAGTCGCACTGCTTCTAATGGTGACATCAAATCCCATAATCCATCGCTAGCTATAATCAAGAACTTGTCTTTTGGGGTAAGCCGATGATAAGTTACATCAGGTCTTCCTGTTAGATATGGCGGAGTGTGATAATTTGGTGGTACAGCCGTTTCACCGAAATATGGCACGACAATTTTATCCATCATCTCCTTGCTCCATTTATAACGAAAATCACCGAGTGCACGTAGTGGTGCCAATTGTCCCAACAATCTTTCCATTTTAATCACTGTTTTACTTTCGTTTGATGGATGTTCGGACAATATTCGTTCTACCTCATCACGATTGTCTGTATTGTGTTCAATGTTCATCATTTTCGCCGACCAGCCATCATTCTCTGTTTATTATCAAAAGGACAAAATACATATTACCGAAACATGAACATGTAATCTTAATTGAATGTAATGAAAATAAGCATCTACCTGTATGAACACCGAGAACAGCTAGGCAGTCTCCGACACCAGCTACATGAAGATGTGGGCCATCGATATGTGCAACAACGGCAACAGCACCGGCCATTGCAACCGATAACGTTCTTGCTGCATCACGTTTTTCTAATTTCATTAAAGCTTCATTCGATAGATCACGATCTAAACTCAAGAATGCATTCTCTAATGCCATATCCATTTGGAAATCGGACTCAGTAGAACATTTCGATGATTTGTCAGACAGTTCTCTGACAAAAGACAGAAAACTCTCATCATAAATTCTTCCAATCTCTGACACAAATTCGAGATTATCTTCGACCAATTCTAAAAGACAATTTTTCACCTGAACAGAATTTTTTTCTGAAGTCAGGACTTTGTTGAGAATTTCTGGTGGTAACAAACAAGCTGCTATATAGTAAAATAATCTCTTTGAAATAACTTGTGCACACGCATTGCCGCCGTGCCCGTCAAATATTCCCAATAAAAATCCTGTAATTCAGTACATAACCAATTATGAGATCAAGATATTATCCAAACCAAGTACACATGTTCCATAACATATCGAATTTCATTACCATTCGTCAATTTACATTTTGCTTCCGATCGAGTGTCTTCAACTGGTTGATTCGATGCTAATTGATTCGTATCATAATATTTTATGGAATTTGGACCATCAAATTCTTTGGTGAATTCATTAGATCTGAGGATCCCTGTCACCTATATCAACAAAATAAATCACAAGTGAACACTGCTAACAAGAACGTTACATATACACGTGAATAAATTGTAATGATTTACCTCTTGTGGTGTGAGTCTTGGCAATGAAGTTTGAGATCTAGCATAACTACGTCGACTTATATATTTCCCAAATAATCTTATATCAAAATATTTGTTATTAATAAAAATATTACTGCTTCGTGATATCATATTACTATTTTTACTATATTTCCACTTTCGCAAATAATTTCAATGACTCTCACAAGTGAAATCATTGCTATCCAACATGACATACATCATGCGAGGAGATGGCGATTTTGAGGTTAGAAATAAAACTGATCGAAAATCTATTTGTAACTTTGTTTAATTGCAATGTCGATTGGTCCAATCAATTGAAATTCATCTATTTGTGGCCTTTTCCATCATCACATGAGTTGTCATTAACCAAAGATATTGTTTAATTCATATAAACATATTTATTATTTTTTTGTTTTACTTTACCGACATGAGCACATCTACGATATCAACATAATAATATATAAAATCTGAGGGGGGTTCAAACAAATACATAGCGGTATAATGTGGCAGCACGGGACCATAAATTCGTCGCTTCGTACCGGAAATCTAACAAAAATAAAATAGAAACACCAAATTCATTGTGATCAGCTGATTTCCGATCCAAAACAAATATGCAATTTAACATAAAATCATAATTAATATCATAAGCATTGAAAATATATTGGGAGCAGAATAAAATTTCAAAATTAATTTTCTAATTTTGTGACTTTCGTTTCATATTTTTGATTGAATGTGAGATGAAAAAAGGCGGAAAAGTGGCATTATACAATAGCGATTTCCCGCGCTTCATGTAAGTCGTGCACACATCCGCTATTGAGGCCAGTATGATCACACATTTGATATATGGGCAATAGTCATAGTGGTACAGAAGCACATTGAATTTTAATAATTTTGAGAAGTTTTGTGACATTCAAACGCGATCCTTAACTTGTCTTTGTTTATTTGAAAATTTTATTGCTATTGAAATGCCTCCAAAACGAGGTCGTCCTGCATCAAAGGTGAGTTTATCAATTTCAGACAACAGAAAATAGTCATCTATGAAATAACCAACACGTATCGTTAATAACAGATATTTATGATTTCAATTTTTTTTGTTTGTACGTTTTTTTTCATATCAATTCATGATATCGGGATACGAAGCCAAAAGTGGCTGATGTTGAAGATGATGTCCCAATTGTGGAAAAAAAGCCGGCTGCTAAGCGAGGACGTAAACCTGCAGCGAAATTGCCATCCGATAATGAAAAAGCTAAAATGATTGTGGATGATATTGATGACGATGATGATGATGATGATCAGATGGAAGTTGAATTGGATGAACCGAAGAAAATAACCAAAAAGCCGGTACGCGGTGGTGCAAAAAAAAAAGAACTCCCGGTTCCAGAGGAAGTTGAACCCAAAGTAGTTAAGAAATCCGGAAGAAAACAACGTGCACCAACTAAAAGGAAAATTCAACAGGAAGAGGAGGACGAAGAAGATGAGGAAGACGAGAAGGAGGAGGAGAAAGAATCTGAAGTCGTAGGTAGGAAACTGAAAAGTGCAGCCAAGAAGAAAGTTGATGCTCCTGCTGAAACGAAAACTGATGATGTACCTGAGTCTCACTCGAAAGGAATGAAAAAAACGACTCGTACTGCAAGAATAGTTGTAGAACCAACAGATGAGACTAAAAATAGCAATGATGATGTCGATGAGCCGCCATTAAGAAAACGTCTCATAGAAGTAAAAATGAATCCAACTGAATCCGATTTAGATGCAATCGATTATGATTGCGACAAACTCAATAGTAAGGGCGAGAAGTATGATCTGAAGATTTGTTCATGGAATGTGTCTGGTATTAGGGCATTAATTAAAAAAAGCGGAATGGAATATTTTACAAGAGAAGATGCTGACATTATAGCACTTCAAGAAACTAAATGTGATATGAAAAAATTGCCAGATGAAATAAAAATTCCTGGGTATAAGTATTACTTCCTCGACAGCGAAAAGTCTGCTTACTGTGGAGTGGCATTGTATTGCAAAGATGACTATGTTCCAATTAATATCAAATATGGTGTCAATAATGCAGGATTGGATAAAGAAGGGAGGCTTATTACAGCTGAATTCGATGATTTTTATTTGGTTAATGCCTATGTGCCAAATTCCGGACAGAAATTAGTAACAATGCCGAAACGACTTGAATGGGATGATATGTTCAAGGCATACGTGAAGAAATTGGATGAAAAAAAACCAGTTATCATTTGTGGCGATATGAATGTGGCACATCAAGAAATTGATTTAACAAATCCGAAAACTAATACGAAAAATGCTGGATTCACTAAAGAAGAACGTGAAGGAATGACTGCTTTGCTGGCAGCAGGCTTTTCCGATACATTCCGACAATTATATCCGGATAAAACTGGAGCATACACATTTTGGTCATATTTCTCCAACTCCCGGAGCAAGAATATTGGATGGAGATTGGATTATTTCATCGTTTCTGAAAGAATTAAAGACACCATCTGTGATAATGTAATCAGATCAACAGTCAATGGCAGTGATCATTGCCCCATTGTGCTATATGCTAAATTGTAATGAATGAAATAGAAGCCAACAGTATCCTGAATTTCATGTATTTGAATGTTCCCCTTTTTTCCATAATAAATATTTTCTATTTATAATAAAAGTGTTGCCTCTCTCAATCATACAATTTTGTCTATCATCCGATTTTCCATTCAATTATATGTTTGTTCCTTGTTGGTGTAATGAAACAAATGAAATTCAAAATTGCCACAAGAACAGAACTTGTGTCGCCATCTTAAGCATAGAATCATCTAAAACGTTCATGAAATACACACTTGGTATCCATCAAACTCACGTTCCATTATTGTGTATATACATAACAATATAACTTCATTTTTCAAGAGAAGGAAAACATTGTTCAAGCGTATTCGTATATGTGTGGTTAATTGTAATATCACTGAAAAGTTATGGAAACTGAAGATTCAGTTGATTCCGATCAACTTCGTGCAACACTGGAAACATATAGAAAGTTGGCAACTGATTTTACAAACCATGACACAATTTTAAAGGTCAGGAGCAAATCCAAAAGCTTTTAAATACTCATTTTTATGTATATATATATATATATATATATATATTTACGTTTATTTTCGTACTTGTGAAGATAACAATTATTTACAGGATAGAACAGTTCTCTCTTATTTAGCTTATGTGTTGGAAGTACCTGATCCTGAAATAGCAGAATTGGCATTAGATATTCTTGAAAATTTTACAAAAAATGTTGAAAATTACGTTCACATAACCTCAACATTTGGTGTTCGTGAAGCTCTCGAAGCAGTAATAAATAAATATTGTATAGATGACCCTCTATTAGCAAAGCATGCACAACATGTTAAGGATGATATTGAACGTATGAAACCGCCTATCTATAATTTAAGAAGTAGATGCAGAAGAGTAATTGAACCAAAGAAACTTAAGACTCATGTTATTGTACTTCATGTCAGTGGATTGTTACCAGTAAGTTCTGTGTTATATCAATCATGAAGTTTACACAGAGAATTCGAAACTTTGAAAAAAGTCCAACAATGTATGATTTGAATTTTTTCAAGGAAACTAAAGCCGAATTAGAGGCTACATTGATACGGATTGAAGGTTTGATATCTCTAGTGTTGGACGTTGAACATCAGCGGGTCACTATGAGAACTTTGGCAAATGTTACTGCTAAATGTATAGCCGAGGCTATTGATGATAATTCACAAAATATGGAAGCTAGATTAGTAACCAGGAATAAATTCAACCAAGAATTCCTTGTCAAATTGGTACGAATGAAAGTTTATCTTTCAATCTACATCAACTCAGTAGTAAAGGTCATATCGGAAATTGTTTTCATTATCGTTACACTTTTCTCTTCGGTACAGGTGAACAATGATAATGGCGATTGTGAAGATTTACCTGATTATTTACCAGAAGATGAGGAGGAACCAAATGAAAAGGAAGGGGTTGTTTCATTACTTTCGGGATTGAAGCAAAGCGCTTCGACATTGTACAAGTCCACCGCTGAATTTCTGCACAATTCTTTTTATTGGTGAATCTCTTGATTGGATTATGATATCCAATCGCTTATAAATTATGTCCCCATGAAAAGCTACATACTATGAATTCAAAGTAGCTTTATATATACTGATAGAAGAGGGAAAGCATGAAGAACATGATCTGGAGAAGATTATTTTATTCGCAGTTCACAATATTTTCGATGATAATGAGAAGATATTTACATATTTTTTCTTGTTTCCCTTGTGAATCAATTGTTTCATCAATAATCATGTCATTTATATTTCAATTTTATAATACAACTTTAATAGGACTTGGTTATCCATTTTTATCCACCATCAATCATGATAGCTCAGTGATTTATACACAATTTCTTTATCCCCTACAATTTCTTGAACAGTATTATTGTGCTTGTTGGAGAAATTAATCTCATTATGAAACTACGAGGATGATTCGAAATTGCATATTTTTTTGTTTGATTGAAATATACTCATCAATTGTAAGAAGGCTGTGTGAAAACTTTAGGTGTGCATTTAATCACTTTTTATTGAGACAAAAAAAGATGTATAATCTCGGTTGCGATAAACAAAAGTGTATTTATTTGTATATGATTGTGTAACATATGTTTGTAAGACTTGGATTTCTGATCCTTGACGTTATCGGTGTCATGTATACTCATTATAATAGATCAAATTTATCTATGAGTGAAAAATAAAAAATGATGATTGCATCTTATTGTCGCTATATGTTTGTTTCACTGCTGTTCATTGTTGACGTTGGAAAGATTAATTATCCTAATTGGATACAAGGAAATGAGGGAGATGTTTAAAATGAAGTTTTCATCGTTCTCATCTATGTTCTAAGTAACAATATTACAGTTGTACAGATTAGATTTAATAATTTTATGTGTATACATTATATCTGACATAATTGAACATGTACTTCTAAACCAAAACAAAAAAAGATGAACCAGAAGACTACACATATTTGCCAAAATTGATTTCCGATATAATCTAAAACATGCATGTGAAATTACTACGATATATATTCATGGATTACAATGACGCATCATATTCCGGTAAATTTAATGTACAAATTGTGATTTTTGTATTGTCGGAATTGTAAATGCCTACGAAAGATAGAAATGGCAATAATCATTTTTCGTGTGTTATCTTTCCATTTTGTATTATTTTTATAAGGCATTCGAAATTTCAAAGCAGGTACATTCAAATGTTCATAAATGCCTTTTCTGTTTTTCTGCTCGCCGATTTCATCATCAATTTGGAGTTTATCAAAAAGCATCCAATTCATATTATTTCTTTTTCTTCCAAATAATATTTCAAGGCACTCCAATGTATGGAATTTCATTTAGTCAATAGAAGTATGGAAATTAGAGCAATGGTATTTACTTGTACAGATAAATATACTCCTTACATTTATGAGATGGGAAAAAATGTCATTTCAACCGCAACTCTCAACTCTTGTTTTCCCATCCTCTTCCTAACGGCTCTGCGTTATTCGATTCTTATACATTAATTTATGTTTTATATTTATAGTATTGCGCAAGTATGAATTCGTCGAAGAAATTTGTTTTTTTAATTATATATATTCTAAATCTTACACAAAGTTTGGGCGGCATATGAGTCTATGTATATCAATACATGTATATAACTTTCTACTACACATCATTCAAACAATTAAAATTAAGCTTTGCTGCAGCGCAAATCGAAACATTGAATTTAGGTGTTCAAGATTTTGTAATTTTTGTGAAAAACTGGGAATCGAACGTTTTACATCAATGATAAGACTAAATGATAACGTCGATTTTTCATTTTGTCTTTTGCAGCATTCACCACTTCCGTAATAAAAATATTACATTTGATTTTTTCATCCTAAATGAACATGAACATGATCACACGAGAATTATATCTCCCCAATGAAACGAAAAATAAATTAATCGTCAAATTGGTACTTCTATTAACGTATAACGAACTGCAGACACGTCAAGAGATCGTGGGAAATGTCTATTTACAATTAAGATTCTCACCATCATTTGGCGATGGTTGAATATATTTTGTACAAATACATGTATGAGCAACCGATAAATGGGGAAACAAAATGAAGCAGAGAAGTCAGTGTACAATTCATTTACACTGCTGTTGATGAAAGAAAATTTTTTCATACCATTTAATCCTAATATAACTACAATTTAAAAAAAATATTGACAAAGAACACTTTCTTACTCGTCTTTCGAATAATTTAATCTTGAATCATAATTGCTTCCACTTTCTAAAGTTTGGACATTGACTATGCCACTATTTTATGTAATGAGTTTTTTTTTCGTTTAGCTTACGTAAAAGTAAATGACATTAAATCATTTTCACCGTGTATAGTGTGGATCAATCAATTATTTACAAAACAAATTGATCATAAATTCACCTTCTGGTATACTGAACTATTTACATCTTAATAATACTAATTTCTTCTTTAGAGTACATAAAAGACGCATTCAACTTCTACCGCTCTAATTAATCTCATTGTCGTTTTGTTTTTTTTTGTCATTGGCGAATAAATGCATGCATAACATTTAAAAATTAATAGGTGTACTCATCAATTGTTAATTTTACAATGAATTGTACACTCTGCATCCATTTTTTGTTCATTTGAGAACTAACTGAACCTTCGTCTGCCGTACTATTTAACTTCAATGAGATACTAATCTCGATTATCAAATTTCTGATTAATACGGCTAGTTGCTATTCGATAAACCCTTTGAATGTCAGGATTACTCTCAAGTGTTGATGATTGACTTGACGGAGGGTGAGAACATTCTTCTGTATTCTCTTCATCTGATGCTGCTAAAATTCGGTCAACACTTATGAAATTGTGTTTAAATCTTCGTATACGACAACCAGGTCCGATGGGTCTTCTTGAAATACTAAAAAAAATTATATTGAAATGAAGTTTCGATAACATAACTAAAAACCAAATTATTTTCATATTATTCTACCTTCGACGACGTAGCGAATAGTTGAATCCATAACTTCGTGAGGAATCTTTATCTTCGTCCGACCATCCATCATCGCATTGATCATCGTCATCATCATCATCACCATCATCTTCGTCATTATCGTCATTTTCTGTATGTTTTATTTGTTCCTCATTATCATTCTTATCCTCCAACACAACTGCGCTATTCCTTGGAACACTATCTTTATTACTTCTTCGCGATTTTGAGCGACGTATGATTTGTCCTTGTTGATCCGTCCGAGCAATACCTCCACCAGCAACACCATTCACTGCCATTCCAACATATTGTGGTGTCAAGCTGGTCACATCTTCTTTCATTCGGGCATATCTGAATAAAACATAACGAAAAGAATATAGAATATGGAATTTCAAATTGGGAAAATAAATGCAATATATTTACCCATGAATAATCATAGAATTGTCACCATTTCCATTATCAACCGGCGATAATAATCTATTGGCATTAATGATCTCCGATACTTTTCGTCCAAGTGTTTCCAGATTATCATCATCGCTGCAATCTTTGAGCCGCTCATTACCATTATGAGGCTCGGGACTTGAACACAAACTTGTTGGCATCTCACCCAAATCAGTTGCATCATCATTTTTCTCCGGAAAAATATTGCCGTTAGTTGACTCCTCTGTATCAGTAATCAATGAAGGATGTTGTCCATCAGGTACATTGAAAAATCGTTCTTGCGATGGGGAATTCAATATGGCTGATTCCATTAAATCATCAGCGATGGTGGTAATCTCTGTTTGTGTTTGATGATCAACATATTTGATTGAGTGTTCACCACTCTCACGTTCACGATGTGGTGAGGCACGTGGACTTGACGTTCCAATACTACCCGACCCAACACGACGATGTCTAAATTTCTTTTGCTTAAAACTACTATTATTCGTAGGTAATAAAACAGTCTCTAATAGATTTGTCGAAACATTAATTTGAGTACAAATTGCTGCTTTCACTGGTGATTGGGGTGAATCCAAGGGCGATGAGGGTGTTGTTGGTGTTGTGGAACTCGATTGTTGATGAGCATGGTTGTTTCGTCGTCGATGAAGTCGTTCTTGTGCTTTAAGTAATGGATGAACGAGACGTTTTTTACATTGTTTGTAACCTGATTGTTGTTCTCTCTTCGAAACGTCACGCTCGCGCTGCTCCAATTGAAACATGACTGCACTCAATTCCAAAAAAAGGTTATTCGTTCGTTCCAGTTTCCTCTCATAATGTTCTCGAATATCTTGTGCATGTCTCAATTCGTCTTTGCGCCGACGAATCAAATCTGCCTCAAATCTTGAACCATTTGAACTATTTGTTTGCATTTGTTTCATGTGTGACCTAATTTCTTCTTTCCATGTTTGCTGAGCTTTGAAATATTCATCGGAGTTGGTTGCAAGGACTTCAACTCCGGCAATACTTAAATGCATTTCAATATGACCGAATGACGGACGATTTTTTGGTTTTTCTGCCCAACATTGTTTTACAAGTAATTGATAACCCGTCGGCCAACTGGATGGTATTGGAAGATGAAGTGAATTATTGCCAACTCCCCATATAATCGCAGATGAATCTACATCTTTATATGGAATTTCACCGCTCAAAAGTTCCCACAATACTACACCGTATGACCAAATATCCACTTTTTCTGAGCACGGTTCGTTGCGAATTATTTCGGGTGCCATCCACGCAACCGTTCCAGCGAAACTCATCTTTGTACTTATTTCATTCCATTCTCGACTCGTACCAAAATCACTGATTTTTACAACTTCATCACGTCCTATCAATACATTTGGACTCTTCAAATCTCTGTGTATTATTTTGTGTGAGTGAAGATACGTCATGCCGTGAGCAATTTCCTTTGACCAATTGACTAAACGTTGTGGAGATATTTGTTCACCAGCTCGCAATAAATCATATAGTGGACCGTACGGACAGTATTCCATAATTATACAGTAACACGGTGCTTGTGTACATACACCACGAAATTTAACAATATTGGCATGATTCAACTTCCGTAAATGTTTTATATCAGTCTCTCTGGGTTCTCGTACTTTTTTTACAGCAACTATTTCTTTGTTTAGTATACCGCTAAATACTGCGCCTTGAGCACCAGATCCCAACCATTGCAGTTCGCTTATTGATTCAAACGCAATTTCCCAATCATCTGTTAAACAATATTTGAAGAAAATAAGAGATATGAAAGGTACATAAAACATAGAATATGTGGATAGCTATGTTAAATATCAATTATAGGCTGTTATTCGTACCTGAAGCTCCTTTAATCTTTTCGTTCACTGTAGCTTTGGATAGCATTGCCCAAAATGGCCTCATACAACCAAAAAGTCCATCCATCCATGTGAGTTTTTGTGTATCCATCGTACCGCTATTTTGATTTGATACTTCTTCAGAGCTGACATCACTCTTCGAATCGCTTGGGAGATTGAGTACAGTTTCGGTTTTCACTGCTTGGCCATCTTTTATCATCCCCGTTGTTATATTCGTTCCAACAGGAATTCTACCAAGTTGTCCAAGTTCCTCTTGTATACATAGCATACTAAAAAGAATCAAAAAACCATCAAAATTGTTCACATTCATATACATCCTTCAAAATCATAAATTTCAATATCAAACCCAAATAAACAAACAGTTCATTTTTTTGTCCTCAAAGAAAATAAAATAAGTATGTACACTTATTCCATTATTTTCATCTTTGAGGTTATCTCACCTAGATGAAACATTGTCCGACGTTTGACGACCAATTGCATTTTCGTCGCGCTCCTTTTTGATACACAATCGTGCGAGTACCATTTTGACAATTTACAAAACACATACGTTCCACGTTTCATACACAACGTGTTGAATAATAATGATAATAATAATAACAATGATAATAAATGTAACAATATTTCACGAATTTAAAGAGCACTTTTGCATTAATTAATCGAAAGTGAACAACAGCACTTCATTCCAATTGTTCATTTTTCTCTTCTTTTTTTGAGAGATCAAAAAATTGGCATCATTGACTAAGACGTATTTCATTCATGATGCAACAAAACACAGTTCTACATATGTATACGGATATTTGTATATACAAATGATCGAATATGAGAGTTTGAATGGATTTGAATAGAAAATTTTTTTCTCTCCACAACAAGATCAATCTGGGAAGTTCTGACTTTGAATTAACGTCCTTGTTGTTTAATTTCTATGCAATTCCTCATGGAGTTTTTAAAAGATACAAGTATATGGTAATACATGTCTATAATCCCAAGTAAATATGCATCACTTGGTAAGTTCCTTTCCCATCTTTCATATAAACACACTCAATCTCACTGTCACAATTTGTTTACGTGATATATTTTATCCCCAAACTAATTTTCCTTGGAGAATAATAAATTCAAAGTAGCTCGGAAATTTCGTTTGTTCCAGCTTTTATTGCACTCCATTATCGATATAAAGGTATAAGTGTGTATATGAATGTGTTAGATAGATGGTGAAGAGAACGAAGAGAAAATAAATTAAACACGTGTAAGTGTCTATACATATATACGCGTATTTACAATTTGGATATTAAATTGTATGTGTGCAAATATTGGATTATTGACTACAACGCCAACTGCCACGAAATATTCTAAGGAATGCAGAGGAAAAAGAAATATAAGAATAATCATAAAAGAATAACAATAATGTAAGAAAATGAAAGGAATGTACCGAGATCACGAGCATTGGTATGGTGAATTGTATCAGAGTTGAATATTCCGTGTTTAATTTTGAATAATTCACGCGCGCAATATTCTTGTTAGTTAATAATACATTCATGAGATGTCGCGCTATTTCCTTGTAATTATTGAAATTCGAAAAAAAAAAATCGAATGCATTGTTTATGTATAATTGATTATAATTAACATTTTATTACTCTCATTCAAAATTCGTTACCTATTAGTAAACACATGTGTCTCAGTCTGTGATGTTGATAAAGCTAATGGATTCACAATAATTCCTGATGATGATGAGGCTATTGGCGATGATGTTGTTGAAGGTGATGATTTCTTCTTCAATTGAAAATCAAATCCATAACTGTCGTGAGATCGACTCAATTCTGTTTCAGCTCCTGGAGTTCTCATTTTAATGTTTTATTTTTATATTCGTCTGAGTAGAGACGATTTTATTTTCTTCTTCAATGATATTCCAAACTGCAACAAAATTAAAAAGAAATTATTATTTGCATAAATATGAATGAGAATATTTGAAGTTGCTTATATAATTGGTAATATGAAAAGAATCATTTATATTTATATATAATCAAGTTGATTTTGCTATTTTTTTTTCATCTTATTACCATTAATAGAAACATAGTAATTATGGTGTTCCATAAATTTTTGTGAATTGATCAAGTCATAGGAATTTGGAAAGTATATATAAATACACATGTTCTTTATATCAGGTAAAGGTAATATGGGAGGCATAAATTCGGTGAAAAGGAATGTGAGGAGGGAACCTGTACGCCTCAGGGCGATGAGTCATTCATATACGATATTAAAAACTAGCTCGAAGCCTAACGCGGATGCTTTTGGACGATATCTATCTTCTTACCTGCTCAGTCTATTGTATTATGAAGGAGTTGATAATGAAAAAATATATAAGGTAATATTTTATATAACTTTTTACTCTGGAAGACAATGGGTGTGTTGAAATAATCATTAGAATAAAAGGATGATAAATAGACATAGGTCTCATAGGAATGAAGATGGGAATTCAGGCATTGAAATCTCTCAGGCCAATGCCACGATTGAATTATGTAAAATAAATGCCACGCTAATTTATGTATTATTCGTGTAATATATGATGTGAACAATAACTAATTTTTATTATGCTCTTGAATAATGTTGTAGCATGAATTGAATGCTGATATTTGGACTTATATGAGCCAATGAAAGAAATTGAAATACATATATTTATATGTGCATGTGTCGATGTGTAAACTATCTTACTGTTTTTATGTTTGTTCCCCCACAACCGCCCTCATTTACGGGTTTTTGTTTGCTGTCGTGAGGGAGGGAAAATAAAGTATGCAGGACGAACATGAAAATCGGAATACATTTATACATATATTAAATGCAATGTTCCAAATATTTTTCGAGAGTGAAAGGATATGCATGGGCGAGTTTGATATTCAAAATAGTTTGAAGGGTTGTAGCAGCTTGATTCATATTCAAAATAAATATTGTCAAAAAAAATTGGCAATAATCCCGATCAATGCGAATGATTCAGTATTCAATGTCAACTCTCTCTTTGTAAACGCATAAAGCATATCATGCAGAATTTCACGTAGTTTTGCAGTCAGAGAATGAAGTGTACTTTGATTTTTAGATAATTTGACAATTCCAACTGTTGGATGAAAGAATTGATGAATATTGTATCTTCGAATTTTTATGTCGTAAACAGCAATGCGACAATAAATAAATTATAAGCACGCAAACAAAGACGATTGAATGGATTTATGACAGTATTTTTAAATCATATCATGAATTACCTATTCGAACATATATAAGTTCTCATTGAACTCCCAATTGGTAGAAATTTTACTTCATTGTTCAGAATCCCCCTCATATAGACGAGATGAATATACTGGTTCGTCGCTCGAATAACACATATACACAAGCAATCGAACAAAACAGTATGCTCAACACATATATGTATCAATACAAGTCAAAAAATTTCACAGTGCATTCACATTTGACGTCAAACCGCATTATCATACTGTAGGAATGCTCATAACACGGAAGTGTAATATTTCTGGGTGTTTTTTTTAAATTCACATCGATCGTTTGTCACTTGTACACAGTGTGTACTTTGTTGAAGAAATCAAGGTCTATGAACACAACATTGCTGACACAATTTTTCTGCAATTCATATAATGCACATTCAATATACATTCACTGTATATTATTAAAATGCAATATATATTCCGTGAGAATAATTGTGTATATAAACACAGCATTGGCTCCTGAAAAACGTCAATGATTTTATTCACAACGAAGCACTCAAATAAATAACATCACTACATAAATCTCATGCGATGAAATTATCCAAAATTCACATACACAAAGCACCTGTGTATTTTAAATATTTTATTCCTTTCCATTGGAAGAAAAAATTAATAAGTATCAACTCGTAGTCACAGATGTGAGTGCTAGTTTCGGAGTAGCTACAAAATGGTGGCGTATATTTCAATGTGTGTATGTGTATTTTCAGGTGGAGAGCTCGGTCAGGGACTTCACCGCGTCTCAAGGTAATCAACTGAATCCTGGGTTCAATATTTTCCTTTTACAGCCACACGAACAAAATGTATGGACGTATATGTCTATGCCAGCCATTTACTTTTGCTCCAAACCACAAGAACAAAAAAAACTTTTCACATGAAAACTTTTGGTTTATTGACAATTCACCGCAGTATCTTCACCTAAAATCCAAGCCGAAATGTTTTTATTTAATTAAAATTAAACAGCACGATTAAAATAGAAATGTTGAATATTTTTATTTTCAGAGAATAAATTCTGACAGAAAAACAAAGAGAACGAAACTTCACTTTTGCCTTGTGTGCCGCCCGTAGCAAGCGACGATGTCTCGCACCCCTGTTACGAGGACGGTGGAGTCAGTGGGAACATATAGTCTGCAATAAGGGTGGGCAAGTGTGTGTGTGAGTGTGTGGATATATATGTTGGTGGTGAATTATATTGACGACCATGATGACGACAATGTGTGGAGAGTTGTTGGTTTACTCGTATAGAGAGAAAGCAGTGGGGGCGCAGAGTATATCAATGTGTGAGAGTGCAATGTGAGGGAGTTGATGGCAAGGAAAAGAAATGAGAGTGAGGGAGTACGAGCTAGGAAAATTGAAGAGTGGGAGATATTGGATCCAGGGCCGGACAAACATATCTTTCTTCAGCTTCATTCCATTGAGATGAAATTGTATCAGCCAAAGAGAAATGAATGAGACTTTGAAGAAAATTGATTTTTTCCTCAGTATACGGTTTCAAGTTTGTACATTGAAAAATATTGGACTGATATACCTCATTGAAATATTCGTGATTATCCAATATATTCTCAATTCTGATATTTCTCATAATAGTATTGATATTTTGGCACGAAGAATCTGTGGAAACCTCGCTCAGAAATCACAATCCCCTGGGCTTTCATTAACCCTCATATTGCTGAGTATTGTTGAATTACTGGGAGCCAGAGTTAACTGATATGACGTCTGGTTTTGGTACCAATTTTGACTTGGATAAAAAAAATAAAATAGAGAGATAATTGGAAAACATTGAAATAATCCTAGTTCTATTGATAGTCGTACTTGTGAAGATTCTGTAAACGAGTTGGATATTTTTGTTAGATAAATACAAATTGTTAGTCTGAAAGTTGGGTGAAATTTTTGCCTTATGTGGTGGTTCATCAATGTTGAAAAATTAAAAATCATATCAATCAGAACTCTAGTTGGAAATAGTCAACAATTTTCTCACATCGCACTCTATATTTAAAATTATAATTCATCTGTATATATATATATATATATATATATATATATATTAATTTAGGTATCTACAGGGGAGGAATATTCTCATTGATTTTATACTTCAAGGTCAAGATGATTGGATTTGTGGGGATGACACAAGTGTATGGAGCTTCTACGAAATTCGCGCGCTATTTGCTTCTTAACTCAACCAGGGGATTTGTAGGAACGTGCGTGGGCGTGCTTGTGTGTGATTACGTTTTCATATCACGAGGGGTCGATTCGCTTATGACGTCACAATAATGAAACACATGTATACATTCCGGGCTTTCTAATAATAATAAAATGGATTGGGGATGAATACGTAGAGCTGTTAAGTCACCGTTGTTGGCCGAAAATCTATGCGACAGCAACGAGCGAGGGTGGTAACTACGCACAACTGTTCACTGATTCGCCAGGCCAACGGTCTGGAATATATTCGATCGCCGACCAATAATAATTACAACTGTATATATGTGCATAATAATTTATATCTCAATATGATCAATGTAGAGCTTAAAAATTAATTTGTTTTTATCTGTAATGGTGAATATAAATACCTTTTGTTCTACAAATTTTTGTAATTATTGTTGAGATGTTCTATTTTAGCGAAGGCACGTAAAAAATCATCATCCTCCAGTCCATGTGTTCTATATTGATGTAAAAACGCACCATGTGTATATGAATCCCATGCCTTGGTGATAATATTATCCAATGATTTGTGGATTCTCGAATTATTTGTAATAATCGATGAGAATTTCATATGATTTAATAAACGGCGTCTCTGATGAAAATGCGTAAATCTGTCGGATGTAGGCAACCAATTTGTTGTTGCATAAATGTCATCGTGATTTAACTGATTATGATGAAGTTTGGGATTATCATCATCCACGAGATGAAGATGATTCTTAGTTTTTGAATCAGTTGAACCTCGAGTTACCAAAATATTTGAAAGTGAACGAGTATTGTAGAAATTACTGGTTAGTTCTGACATTTTTCCTTTGTCTCTGTGAGATTTCATATGATAATTATCGGCATAATTAACATATAATTTTCGCCTTAATGTTTTGAAATGTGACTCCCACTTCTCACAATTTTTCTGTGACTGTCCCAGAGATCGCGGTGAGTCTTTGGTGTCTAATAGCAGAGGCACTGCTTCAATTGTCGCCAATTTATACGCAGGATGTGGCACAATCTTTGAAATTATATAATTGGTATCATTGGAGTATTCATTACCAATATCTGTAGCTGGTTGAAAAATAGACAATAGTTTCTGGCAAGCTATATCATTCATGTCACTTGGAAAGTTGATTTCATTAGTTGACTTAGATGTTCCCAGATCGTTCAATAGTAATAATTCTTTATGCAACCGTTCATTCTCCAGTATAATAATCATATCAGTTTCCTCAATGATTTTGGCTAAGCTCAACACTATATTATAATTTTGTGTAGCCACTTCACCGAATCCAAATGGAAATACTAAAGTTCCTATAACATTCTTAGTCGGAAATGAATCCCTCAAATTTTGTATAATATAACTTCCAACACCAGATCCAGTTCCGCCGGCACAGCTCATCAGACATAAAAAAGCATCCAATTTGTCTACTCTTTCGAGTTCTTTTCTAACAACTTCCAGAACAGGGTTCATAAAATCTGGCCCTCTTTTCGAATATCCAAATGACCAATTGTTAGCCGAGCCACCAGAACATCCCGGAGTGATAATATTTTCAGCTTTGAAACTCCATTCAATGTTATTTTTACACATAACTTTATCAATCACCTTGCATTCTGTATCTATCAAAATAGCTTGAGCTAAATATTTCTCATTCTTCATCGATGCACCAAACCATTTTGTACTAGAACTTTCAATATATTCATATGAATCTGAAAAGGACATTCCAGGACTTCGGCATTGAATGTCTTTTGTTATTTTTGTGAATAATTCATGTCCTAATTGATTACCACATTGTCCGAATTGCAGTGTTAACATTATAGGTTAAGTTTAACCAATGCTTTTGTCTGCTTGTTTTATATATTCAGAAAAAAAATGTAAATCCGAGGTTACAACAAGTCTCTATTTCAATTCATTGATGTTGTGTCGCAGTGCCGATGACCACATTGTTTATTTTGATTTGAATTCACTAATGTAAACATATACAAGTTGGAGGTTATTACAGGTTACAAATACACGAGATACCATGAATGTCCGGCCGATGGCACTTACACTCAATTCTTCGTGGTGCAAACTTCACGAATAATCATATCAAAAAGAGACTGTATGTCATTTGCCCCATATTCCAAAATTATTTTAATCGGTGAATTTAACTAAAGTACCGCGTTTCTTAGCAACGTTTGTTTATTTACGTGAAAAAGTTTAAGCGACATCAATAAGGTTAAACCGGAATAACTATGAAAAACATTAAAAATTGCGTTGAATTATTTAAGTTACTTTCGTTTATTAGTTTATTAAAATATTATTGTTAAATAAATTATTTTATTGTTGCTATTAAATTATTATTATGTCGCGCAAGAGAGTGAGTGCAGAAGATAAGAAAATATTGAAGTAGCTTGCACAAGAGCACCAAATAATTGATGAATTTTTATTTAACATAAAAGATTATGTTTACTGCAAAGAAGAGCCAATTGTGTAAGTGCTTGTGGGTTATGTTTTCGAGATGCGCGCAAAGCTTGCGCAGTAGCGCGACAATAGATCAATTTGTTTATGTATTTATACGTGTGATATGATGACAATTATGGGTGGAAGTAGGATATTTGTGTGCATGTGAATGAACGTAGCTTTATGAGTATCAAGAGCGATAAGGAATTGAGGTATAATGTACGGCTGGCGTCTGTTCTCGTTATTTATTGTAGTTAATGTGTGAAACTGTAAAGCCACGTCATAACATACATTTTCACTCAGCAAAATTCATATCAACTGGTTGTTAATTACGAAAATATCAAACATAAATCTAGGAATGGCGACCGGTGAAGAACGCAAAGTTGCTTTGATAACAGGAATAACTGGCCAAGTAAGTTGCATACACATTTAAATGCATTTATCGGCCCTATTTAGAGATGATATGCATGTGAGCAATCGGATTTGATCTGTCACTAATAGTGAATGAATGTACAATTGTTACAGGACGGTTCATATCTCGCTGAATTTCTACTTGAGAAAGGATATGATGTGCATGGAATTATCAG